>LPNX010104792.1:148985-220364 GCA_001517045.1 Pseudotsuga menziesii | reverse complement strand
GGGGTTTTCAACCAGAAAGCCCTAATCAGCTATTGGGCCTTTAGATCTCAGTTTCCTTCCGAAACTCAGGCATCATTCTCACCAGCAGCTTCATACTCCAGTACCCAGTGACTATCAGCTCCATCTAAGCTCATCCGAAGGAGTTATCAGCATTTCCAGACCACCAGGGGCGTGAGCAGCTGCCTCAGAGAACCAAGTCGCTATCATACTTAGAGGGTTCAGAACTGCAGTATTTTCCAGCCAATCTCTCCGGCCCAGCAAGGCTATCAGCCCCGCAAATCGGCAGATCCATCGGGCCCCTCCTTCCTTGAGGGCGTCACCTTTTTCTCTGCTTGGGCGTCTTATTGTTGGAGCATTCACCGGAGACGGGAGAGATCAGTTCGTCTCCGATCCAGATCTCAGTACTTGCAGACTTTATCTGCAGCAGTTCAGCCAGTTATCAGTGGTAAGTGTGTATCCTATCTCACAAACTCTAACCCTATTTTTTCCTATAAAATAGGGATTTTTGCCTGGCAGTTTGTAAGCCCAGTTGTATCCGCATAATTGTTTAGAAATAGAAAATATCGGGATTTGGGATATTTAAGTGGTATCAGAGCTATTTTCTTGGCCAGCTGTGGGCTTAAGAGATGAAAAGTAGATGAATATAGAAGGGGATCCTTTTGTAACCTATAGGAGGAGGAAGAGTAGGTACACAGGAGACTTTGAAGATATCCAGCTTGAGGATACCAATTCCGACATGGAACAGACAGGTATTCATGTGGATAGGGGAAAAGGAACAAGAGATGAGGAGGATTGGATGGACTTTCGCAAATTGGTCTCTGCATTGCAAGACTTAGCGAAAGGACAAAAATAAGTCCTCAATGCAATCAGTAGACTGTCAGCGAAACCAGAACCATGTATCAGCAATACACCCCCTTCAGCAGTAGAGCGGGGATCTTCCAGCGGCAGTGGAAAGATGGCATACACCAACATCCAGAACACTCCCACATATACAGCAGACCTACTATCAGGCCTACCATGCCTCACTTCTTAGCAGATACAGTAGGGGGCCCGGTCATGCAGGTAGAGCCCAGCGAGCCTTATGGGGCTTATTTGCAAGAGTACACAGACTTAGGAGATGAGTTTCATGCTGCTATGTCTTTCTCTGACTTCTGCAACATGAAGAGCAGGAACAGGCCCAGGAATTTCAACAAGGGTTTCAATCACAACTATGAGCTGTAGAAAACCTTGGGTAGGTTGACCATCCCAAACTTTGATGGGACTCGCGGAGGATCAGCGAGAACATGGGTCCAAAAGTTGGATACCTATTTCTAGCTCAACCCCATGACAGAGAAAGACGCCATTAAGTTGGCTACACTTCACTTGGACGGAGAGGCTCATGAATGGTGGTACCACGGACTGGTGACATTGGGTCACAACACCATACATTCTTACGGTGAGTTCACTCAAAGACTCATGGAGAGGTTCGACAAGAAAGATCCAGAGATCCATTTCAGGGAGTTGGCTCAACTCAAGCAGACTGGTAGCACAGAATCATTCATTTTAGAGTTCCAGAGGCTAGCCGTTATGGTAACAGATGTGTCAGAGAGCAGACTGACTATGTTATTCACTGAGGCCCTCATAGAACCACTACGGGGATGGGTGAAAGCCTACAAACCCCTCACTCTGCAGGATGCTATTAGCATGGCAAGGGATCTTCAGGATTCAGTTCCCAAAAACAAATTCCCTATGAAAACCAATTTTCCTGTTAGGGACAAGGACAGGAAACGTTTCCAGCAGGATGTGCCCAAGAAAACCTGGTTAGATGAGGACACCAAGAAAGATTTGAGAAGGAAAAAGCTGTGCTTCACTTGCCAGGAACCATGGGAACCAGGACACAGATGTGCCGGGAAGGCGAAGGCACATTACATTGAGGTGTATTCAGACAGTGATGAGGACGACGATGAGCAGGAGGCCACAGAAGAGGAATCACACCAGAGGGAATCATTGCTACACTGTCTGGAGTACCGAGATTCCATACTCTCAGGGTCAGGGGAGTAGTGCAGGGTCACAGAGTAGGAGTTCTAATTGATGGGGGAGCCACCCACAATTTCATTGACTTCGCTTGGGTAGCCAAACGAGGTATTCAGACCAAGAAGTTTGAGGGATTCACTGTAGCAGTAGCCGGGAACTCCATCATGGAGTGCAACTATTGGATCCCGAAACTGAATGTTGCCTTGGGTAACTATCAGATGACAGACTCTTTCTATGTAGTGGATGTAGCGGATACTCATGTGGTATTGGGTGTTCAGTGGCTTTACTCTATAGGAAAATACACTACAGATTACAGGGAAATGGAGATGGAGTTTCAGGGGCCAGATGGCAAACGGGTAGTTTTGAGGGGCATGAACACTTATCCCCCAAAACCGGTCTCGTCACAGAGAATGGAGGCAGTGCTTCGACAGGATGATATAGAATGGGCAGCAGAATGTTTTTTCACCTTCAGGAAACCCCCAGAGACCAGCTCACAACACCCCAGTGACATTCAAGCCTTGCTACAGAAACACGAAAAGGTTTTTCGGGACCTTCAATCAGGCAGACCACCAGACCGGGGCTTTGAGCACATCATCGAGCTAGAGGAGGGGACACAAGCCATCATCACCACTCGTTACAGGCATCCCAATAGGTACAAATATGAGATTGAGAAAACCATCAAGGAATTATTGGAGCTTGGTTACATATGACCCAGTTCTAGCCCCTTTGCATCTTCAGTAGTTCTGGTTAAGAAGAAGGATGGCACTCTGCGTATGTGCATCGATTATCGAGCATTTAACAAAAAGACCATCAAGAATAGGCATCCCATTCCCAGGATTGACGAACTCATGGATGAACTTCGGGGAGCTCAATACTTCTCCAAGATCGATCTTCGCTCGGGGTACCATCAGATCAGGGTAAGGGACCAGGACATCCCCAAAATAGCCTTCCGTTGTCACTTTGGGCACTATGAGTTTTTGGTCATGCCTTTCGGGCTTACCAATGCTCCAGCTACGTTCCAGTCGTGCATGAACCACACCTTCAGGGCACAACTACGTAAGTTTCTACTTGTCTTCTTTGATGACATCTTGGTTTACAGCAAAACATGGGAAGAGCACTTGAAACACCTGGACGAGACGTTGAGTATTTTAGAAGAACAGTCGCTTTACGCGAAAATGTCCAAGTGTGAGTTTGGCATGAAGGAAATGATGTACTTAGGACATGTGATCAATGCAGAAGGAGTACAGGTGGACATGGAGAAAATCCGAGCTATCAGAGATTGGCCTGCGCCAAAAACAATGACAGAATTGAGAGGGTTCCTAGGTCTGTGCACATATTACCGGCGGTACGTTAAGGGATTCTCCCAGTTTGCAGCACCCCTCACAGATCTCACCAAGAAGGGGGCATTCACTTGGACAGACTTAGCGCAGAAAACTTTCGAGGAGATGAAGGTTATCATGAGCTCTTGCCCAGTGTTAGCATTGCCAGACTTCTCACAACCCTTTACAGTAGAATGTGATGCCTTAGGAGAAGGGTTAGGAGCAGTATTGATGCAGAATCATCACCCTATTGCATTCGAGAGCCGTAAACTGAAGAACTACGAGCGCCATTATTCCATATATGACAAAGAGATGCTAGCTATCTTGCATGCTCTCACAAAATTCAGACATTACTTGGTGGGCAGTAAGTTCAAAATTAAAACATATCATAACAGCCTCAAGTATTTCTTGGATCAGAAGGAACTGAATGAGCGACAACAGAAATGGGTCAGCAAGGTACAAGCCTACGATTTCGAGATCGAGTACGTAAAAGGTAAGACTAATGTAGTAGCTGATGCATTATCTAGGCGTCCATCCCCATTATCTCTCAGTAGTATATCCACAGACTGGAGGGCATTGCTCTTAGTGGAATACTCCAAAAATAAATTCGCTTGCGAATTATTGGACGGGCAAATTCAGGATGACAGATACAGGATTGTGGATGACATCATCTACTACAAAAACAGAATATATCTCGTTCCAGAATCCACATTGAGGAAGAAGATCGCCCAGGCAGCTCACGATTCTCCTTTGTTAGGGCATCAAGGGTTCTTAAAGACCTACAGGCAGATCAGAGAGAGGTTCTCATGGAAGGGCCTCAAGGGGGGAATTATGCAGCATGTCCGGGAATGTAGCATCTGTCAGCAGAACAAGGTTGAGAACACACATTCATTAGGGCTACTCCAGCCACTACCGATTCCAGAACAGAAGTGGGAGAGCATCTCCATGGACTTCATTACAGGCTTGCCCAAGGTCCAAGGGCGATATTGTTTATATGTGGTAGTTGACAGACTGACCAAGTTTGCACACTTCTTCTCGATACCATCAGACTACTCAGCAGCTCAGGTGGCGGAGTTATTTTTCAGGGAAGTTTTCAGGTTACACGGGTTGCCTAAGACCATTGTCAGTGATCGGGATAGCAGGTTCACAGGGGCCTTTTGGCAGGAACTGTTCATATTGGTGGGGACCGAATTGGCTACTAGTACGAGCTATCACCCCCAGAGTGACGGGCAAACAGAAATAGTCAACAAGTGGATCGAAGGTTACCTCAGGAACTACATAGCAGGGCAACAGAGAACATGGATCAAATGGCTACACCTAGGAGAGTATTGCTACAACACTACTTATCACATGTCTATTCGGATGACTCCTTTTAAAGCATTATATGGTTATGAGGCCTTGGACTATGCAGATTTGGCATTTGGAGACAGCAGGGCTCCTAAGGCTAAGGATTGGATACAGGACAGTCAGGACATCCTGAAAGTATTGAAAGAGAATTTACGGACAGCCCAGAATCAACAAAAGATGTATGCTGACAAACACAGGATTGAGCAGAGCTTTGAGGTAGGGGATTTAGTCTACTTAAGGCTCCAGCCTTACAGACAGTCGTCACTTAAGAAGAAAGGAGCAGAGAAATTAAAACCCCGCTTCTATGGACCATACAAAATAATTCGGAATGTGGGAGAGGTGGCATATGAGCTAGAGCTGCCTAGAGAAAGCAAAATCCACAATGTGTTCCATGTGTCCAGCCTGAAGAAGACCCTCGGACAACACATTGCTCCATCTACTGAATTGCCCCCTTTAGATGATGAAGGACTGCTGATACTGATTCTTGAATGCATCATACAGACCAGAGAGAGGAAGCTCAGGAACAGGGTGATCAAGGAATATTTGGTTCAATGGAAAGAACTACCGCCAGAGGATGCCACTTGGGAAGGTGAATAGGTATTGTAGCATCCCAGTTTGAAGTTGCTTGAGGACAAGCAATCTCGAGCGGGGAGGACTGCAATGTCCTCTTCCTTTTAGGCCCTGAGGCCCATACCGCTAACCTATGTGATTCCTGTGGGTTCGAGCGGTTACTGATAACTAGGGAATCAGATCAGGACTGATGCCATCCATAGAAGATCTACGGCATCCTCACTTGGTCAAGAAGGGCCACCTGGGCCAAAGGCCACCTTCATGCATGACCATGCTCTTTTCCATGCTCCATGCATGACCATGCTCTTTGCATGCAAGTCAATGGCAAATTAGAAGATAAAGTGACCTAATTAGGTCAAATATTAGGTTTTGCGCAGCTAAACTTTATAAATAGAAGGTAAAGCAAGAGGAGACCTCACTTATGATTATTGATTATTTTGGGAGCACTTGGATAGCAGCACAGCGTGCAGCACATCAGTTGGGGTTGGAGACAGAGTCTTTAGCTAACAGGATTTCAGCAGTGAAACATCTGTCCTAGTCTTATTCCGGGTAAGCCATACTGGTTCACCACTTGTTCTTCATTTCATTCATCAGTTATATAGCACAGGGTATAGATTGTTGCAGAGGCACGATGCAGCCGTAAGAGGGGGTTTTCAACCAGAAATCCCTAATCAGCTATTGGGCCTTCAGATCTCAGTTTCCTTCCGAAACTCAGGCATCATTCTCACCAGCAGCTTCATACTCCGGTACCCAGTGACTATCAGCTCCATTTGAGCTCATCCGAAGGAGTTATCAGCATTTCCAGACCACCAGGGGCATGAGCAACTGCCTCAGAGAACCAAGTTGCTATCATACTTAGAGGGTTTAGAACTGCAGTATTTTCCAGCCAATCTCTCCAGCCCAGCAAGGCTATCAGCCCTGCAAATCGGTAGATCCATTGGGCCCCTCCTTCCTTGAGGGTGTCACCTTTTTCTCTGCTTGGGCGTCTTATTGTTGGAGCATTCACCGGAGACGGGAGAGATCAGTTCCTCTCCGATCCAGATCTCAGTACTTGCATACTTTATCTACAGCAGTTCAGCCAGTTATCAGTGGTAAGTGTGTATCCTATCTCACAAACCCTAACCCTAATTTTTCCTATAAAATAGGGATTTTTGCTTGGCAGTTTGTAAGCCCAATTGTATCCGCATAATTGTTTAGAAATAGAAAATATCGGGATTTGGGATATTTTAGTGCCACCAACAGCCTCCATCATTTGATCATGTTTGGTAAGCAATTATGCTGAGTTAGTCTCCAGTTAGATCACTCTCAGTTAGTCTAGCACCATTTTTGCATGGATGCATGGGGAAGTGGTGCCTTTTCCACCCACCTCTTCAGTTTAACTAGTTTAACTGATTATCAGAATGATTTAGACATCAAGAGTTAGACTAGTGGCTCCCATGCAGTTATTTAGACACTCCTAGTTAGTTATTCAGTTGGTATATTCGAATATTATCCACATGATTTGAATTATCCTTATTGTAACGTTGTTGTATTACTGTTGGATTAATGAATAGAGATTAATGTTGTGATTAACTGATCAATACTTGTTTGTTTCATCTGAAATTTGTGGCATGAGTTTATTGTTCAGTGTACATTTTTCTTGTTAATTCCACTACATAGTTTCCCTTCTCAATTGATCTCATTTTCTTGTAGATCAATGGTTCACAAATTTAACATTTTGAAGGTGTCAACCTTCTCCTGCAACACCTTATTGTCTTCAACTATATCTCTAACAAAGTGATATTGCACATCAATATGATTTGTTTTAACATGATAAGAATGGTTGTTTTCTAGGAAGATTGCACTTTGGCTATCACAATCTAACCTTACAACTTTCTATACAGACCCAATACATGAACACAATATTTGCAACCATATAGCTTCTTTTCTTGCATGAGTGGCTTCCATGTTCAACTTATGTAGTTGAGAGTGCAACTACAACTTGTCGCTTGCTCATCAAATTGATAGCTCCTCCAAATAGGTTGAACACATACCCGCTTGTAGATCTTATGCGATCAAGATCTCCAACCCAGTCTACATCAACAAATCCATGTACATTTTTTACTTCGTCTGGTCCAGGTCTTCCTTGGTAGCAGATTGCATAATCTATGGTGCCACACAAATATACGAAGACCCTCTTTACAACTGTCCAATGTTCCTTTCCTCGTTTTGACATATATATGCTCAAAAATCCCACTACATGAGCAATGTATGGTTTGGTACAGACCATTGCATACATCAAACTACCAATTGCATTGGCATATGGAACTTGTGACATATCTTCTTCTTCTTCTTGTGTATTGGGACATTGCTCTACATATAACTTTACACCTACATGAATAGGAACCTTGATCGGCTTAGTTTCATGCATTTTAAACCTTTGTAGTATCATCTCAATATATTTTGTTTGATTTAAACAGATCATCTTGTTTGCACGATATTTTCTTATCTTCATTCCCAAAATGAAGTTTGCAACACCGAGATCTTTCATATCAAATTTGGAGGATAACTGAGACTTCACCTCCTTTATAACATCTTTGTTGTTTCCAATCAGGAACATGTCATCAACATACAATACTATGTGAATGAAGTGATCACCAACACAATCATCAACTTTGCTTCTCACAAACCCCAATCCAAGTATGTATGTGTCAAATGTTTGGTACCACATCCTTAGATATTGATTTATACCATAAAGGGACTTCTTTAGTTTACATACCAACTCTTTATTTCCCTTTACTATGAACCCTTTTGGTTGTTTCATGTAGATTTCTTCTTCTATATCCCCATGTAAGAACGTTGTCTTCATCCATATGCTCTACTTAGTGACCAAAAGGAACATCAATAGAAAGAAGAAATCTAATAGAACTTAATTTTTCATATGGAGAAAATATTTCACCTAAATCAATTCCCTCTAACTGAGAATATCCCTTGCTACCAAGCGGGCTTTGTACTTCTCCACTTTACCTTTTGCATTCAACTTCTTTTTAAACAACCATTTTCTCCCAATGAGTTTTCTTCCAGCTCGTAACTAGACTATATTTCAAGCTTCATTTTTGTCCACGACATCCATTTCTTCAACAATGGCCTTGTTCCAGAGATCACTATCCTTTGAATCAACAACTTCCTTCACATTTCTAGGATCATCATTAGTAATAGGAAAAGCAAAGTGAGAGAGAAAATCAGAAGGGGAATATCTTTCTGGTTTCCTTCTTTCTCGAGATGATCTTCTCAAAACTGGGGTATGAGGTTATTCTTCTTTGTATTCAACTTCTTCTATTGAGTCATATTCTTCACCTTCTAACTCAAACTCTATTTTCTCTAGTTCGTTTTCCATTGGAGTCACTTCCTTCCCAGGGACTTATTTTAATTCTCTAAACACAACATCTAGATTGTAAACAATCTTCTTAGTTATAGGATTCCAAATCTTATATCCTTTCATACCATCTTTATTGCCAATAAATATACACTTCTCAGCTTTGTTATCCAACTTGCTCCTTTTCTTTTTTGGAACATGTACATAAGCATCACAACCAAAAAATTTGAGATGCTTAATAGAGGATTCCTTACTAGTCCATACCTCTTGTGTAGTTTTATTAATCGATGCTGATGTGGGTGACCGATTTACCAAGTAACATGTTGTCTCCACTACTTTTGCCCAAAATTCTTGTCCTATCCCAACACTACTTAGCATACTCCTTGCCTTTTCCATCAACGTCCTATTCATCCTCTCAACAACTCCATTCTATTGAGGTGCATATAGAGTAGTATTATGCCTTGATATACCGTGCTTCTTGCAGAATTCCTCCACCATTCTCTGTCCTCAACACCTTTATTTTATATTCTAACTGATTTTCTACAAGAGCCTTAAATTCTTTATACTTAGCAAAGAATTCAGATTTCTTTCGAAGGAAATATATTCATTTGTTCCTTGATAAATCATCTATACATGAAACATAATACACATATTTTCCTAATGATGGAACATGAACGGGTCCAAACACATCACTATGTATTAATTCTAGAATTATGTTTGCTCTTGTAGCACCATATGAAAATCTTACTCGATTTTGTTTTCCATATATGCAATGTTAAAAAAAATCAAAATCCAAAGTGCAATCAGCCATACCTTCAACCATACCTTTACCTTGTAATTCTCGAAGGCCCCTTTCTCCTATATGCCCCAATCTTTGATTCCATAGCATTGCCTTTCCTCGAGATGCAATAACGGTTATGTCATCTTTACCTCCTTCCTCAAGCACAACAGAACTGTTACATTCATCAATGATGGTTCTTCCCAATAGTTTGTATAGAGTTCCATGCCGAACTCCCCACATCAATACCATTGGTCCTCGAACTATTTTGCAACCACCATCTCCACACACAGTATTTACACCTGCAACATCCATCTTTTCAACAGATATCGAGTTTCTTGCTAGTCGTGGAATGTGTATCACTCTAGGTAGAGTTCTAATACTTCCATCCTTTAGTTTTAGATTGACTCTACCACGTCTAATGATATTGGTTGGTGAATAATATCTTAAGTACACATATCCTCCATTGCACTTTTCATATTCAATATAGAACCACTCCCTATGAGGGGTCAACACACCTGAGTCAATCAACCATATATCATGATCTAAATGATTACCCGTGGAAGCTAGGTACACATCCCCTCCTTATTCTGAGGAATCCTTCACCTTTGTAGAATGGGTATCCCCGGACCCCTTTACTTTCTCAACATTCTTAGATTTGCAATCCTTTTTATAGTGGCTAGATTTACCGCATTTTGAGCACTTACTTATTCCTCTTCCTGGGGATTTAGATCTACCCTTAAATTTATGTAATGTCCCCGATTTCGACCCCGTTTGCATGATGTATATATTGTAATTAATCGTGGTGAGGAGCTCAAGGCAAAAGCCCCACCATCGATTTGGCTGTGTATGTTTCGGCAATGGGGATAATTGCCGATGGTATGTCGTGCTATCCGGCACATTTTAATTTGGCATCATGTAAACCCGCACATCAATTAAAATAAACCACAACCAGCTACGACAGTGCAATGTTGAATGAAAAGGGCATGGTTCCGAAGGATAAGGGGTGGGGGATGTCAAACCTTGGTTATGGGGGAAAAACCCATGTTTTATTGCCTTGTTGTTTTGCCACCTTTGTTGTTTGTCAACCTTTTTAATGCTTCAGCTGGTGGTTGGGGGAGTTATTGCTGAAGTGGTGGTGGTTGTGGCAGGCTGTCAGCCTTACCCAATTGCCCACTCCACCCATGGCTGCCCATTGTTCTCCCTCACGCACTCTTCCCTGGTCAGTTCACTCTACCACGATTTTGGTCTGTTGGCTTCTCATGCAGGGGCTCTGGGCGTTTTTGGGTCTCACACAGGTTTTCTTCCTCTCCCCACGAGTTGCCGAGTACCCACGAACTGCAAAATCGTGTCCTTCCTGTTGTGTGTGCATCCACGGGCAAAAACGGAGCTGTTTTTCTTCACGCAGGGTCTCCATTGTCTGTTATTTTCCTTGCTGGGTCGGATTGTTTACCCACGCATAGGTATTCTTCTGTTTGGGGCGCACATAGTGAGCTGAGAGCTGTGATTTTGCATCCGCGATTGACTGTGAAGGGCCATTCACGTTTTTAGCTGTCTCACAGGTTAATTGGGTCATTTTTCCCTGTTGTGAGTCGTGCTCACTGTTTTTTCTTTGGGGCTGTTGTCTTCCCCACGTTTCTTGTTGGCAGCGGTGTCCAACTGCGTTTTGGGCCACTGGGTTTTTGTGGTGAGTCGTTTTTCTGCTGTGAGCTGTGTTTGAGTCTCCCATAGCTATGCCAGAGTACTGTTTCTTATCCACTGGGGGATGTGGAATGTTACCACTGTTTTCATTGTGAAATTGGGTTGTTGTTGCTGAGTTGTTTTGGCCACGTTAGGGCCAAAACCAACTCCGTGTTTTCCTGTGGACTTGAGCTGTCCTCTTCTTCTGTTGGGATTATCCTTGGTTTCCTTTGTTCCTTCACAGGGTTGTGAAGGGTGGTTTTGCTGCTGGTATGCAGTGGTTGTCCCCTTGGGATGTGCTGGCTTGGCTGCTGTTGATGGCCTGTTAAACCCAGCAGTGTTTGGGTTGGCTGACTGTGTCCCCTTGGCTATGTGTAAGCCTGCAATTGACCCTTATCCTGAAGGAATCATGCCCAGCTCGGGGGTGGCAGCGTTGCTGAGAGATTGATGAGCAAGCTGGCCTATGGTTGGGTGGAACGTTGCAGCGACGTAGCTGGTTGCGGGTGAATTCTTCATCCACAGATAAGTGCTGCTATTCTATCTCTGCAATTATATTGATGTAAATGAATAATGATGAACATGATTAATGCTGGAATGTATGTTTGCTTCCGCTGTTGGATGAAAGAATTATGCATTGAGTAATTGTGCATGTAAAATGATGGACTGTGCATCATGTTATGCATATTGTTTAAACTTGCAAATTTTCAGCATTATTGACTGTTGTTTATGTTCATGGGTTGTTTGCCCCTTTGATGATTTGATTGGTCTGCTCATCGCGTCCTCTTCGCCGGATTGAGGGATGGGGACGTGACAATTTAGATCTCCCCTAGATCCTTTATTTTTGTTTCTCTCCTGAGGGCGACCTCTCACAGACAAGGCATCCATGCTATGATTATCCATGGTTTTCTAGAATCCTCTCTTATGATAGTAGGGATGATACTATTTCATCAAATTTTAAGGCCGCTTGGCTAACACTACCTATTACAACAATTAGGTT
The DNA here is from genome assembly GCA_001517045.1 of Pseudotsuga menziesii. Taxonomy (NCBI): domain Eukaryota; kingdom Viridiplantae; phylum Streptophyta; class Pinopsida; order Pinales; family Pinaceae; genus Pseudotsuga; species Pseudotsuga menziesii. The sequence goes on along the minus strand of LPNX010104792.1, from coordinate 208,305 downwards.
GTCCCATGAATATGGAAAAGAAGACGATAATGTAATACATTTATCTTCTTCAGCCATTTTAATACCAACAGAGTTTATCTGACTTACCAGAGTATTGTAGACATTCAGATGCTCTATTACAGTGTCATTTTCATCCATTCTGAGGTGGAACAATTTCTTTGGTAGAAACAACTTGTTCACAAGGGATTTTAATCGATACAAACTCCATAGTTTCCACCAAATCTTTGTTGAACTATCTTCACCAAATATGTTCAATGACACATAGTTGATAAGCATAATCGTATTGTACTCCTTTCCCTTCTTTCTAATTTATCCTGATCATCTTGTGACGTTGTAGTGGGTTTAGTACCCGGATCCACAACAATCTATTGTTCCTGATCTATAAGAAGATCCTCCATTTTGAGTTTCCATAGCTCAAAATTTTAGCCGTTAAATTTCTTGGTCTCCATTCTCGAACTTCTCGACATTCTATTTCAATGAACAGATCAACACTGTAAAGCTCCCACTGAACCCAGGTTTATCACGTACCGCATCGAACCCTTAGCAACAAGGAGTCACCTTGATGTCAATAATCGAGCTCTGATACCACATGTAAGTTTTAAGCTTGTGCAGAGAAGCAAAACATACATATTCATTCTTTAAGCAAAACAGATATTACACCACAACATTCACACATAAACATGATTCACCCTGAAAACCCTTAACTGGGAAATCCAACAAACCTTGGAGCCATGCCTCCTATTTTCTCATCATTGTTATGAATCCATCACAATACAATATAGGTATTTCGTAACCTCCAATACCCTAATTTTTCAACCCAGAATAGAAAAATAGGCCCTCATCCCTTAATCGGGATTAAATTACATATTTTTAGAAAAATCCCAAAATAGCCAAAAATAGCCAAAAATTGCCAAAAACATTCACTATCGTATGGAAACAACCTTCATCCTGTGTTTTCATGAAGGTGCCGATAGGGATCCTTAGATGTAGTGCTGATAGGAGCACCTCCCCTCCACGCGCACATGCAAAGAATATAACATATACCCAACATAACTCCCCTAGAGTTTCTTCTCCTTGGCTAGAGAAGAACCTAGGTCCTACTTTTACAGGGGATGTTTTAGGCCTTAAAGTGTGTTAAACCATGTTATGAATATTAAAATGATATATTAGTTATAGATACTAAAATATTATTTATTAAGGTGAAAGGGCGTAATCCATCACTGTGCATGCTCAATCCCTATAAAAAGCGAGCATCATTGTAATACTTGATCATCTTATTAATTATATTTTATCTTCTTTTTCAATTATGGATTTAATGTCCTAAATTTCTGTCACATCTGGTATCAAATATCGCACAGGTCCAAGGAGTTTTTGGCTGCTCGCTTTCATCCATTTCCATTATGCTCTTCCACCAATGCTTCCCAATCCTCCCGCACACTCATTTCTGCCACTTCTTTTCCCTCGCGCCATTGCCCCTTCCTCTCCACAGCACCCCATTTCTTGCATTCTCATCTACACCGCCTTTACCATTTCCCCTCACACCTTTCTCTACTCCAACTCCCTCCCTTTCCCCCTTCATCTCCCATCCATCCCTCACCCCTGCATCCTTCTCCACACCTCAGTGTTTCTCACTACTCCAACTCCACCACATACCACTTGACATCCCTACCATCTCCCTCCTTCGGGCCCTTCCCTATCCTTTTGCTGCTTATCCCAATCCCCACCTCCCATGCTGCTACTTCCCCGCTACTTCCTCCTTTCCCCGCTCCACAACCAAACCACCCATATGTTCCACTGTCACGCCACCACTTGCAACCCTTGCAACCCCATCATCCCCACCTTCTATTGTTACTGTTGTTCCATCTCCCTACCTCCTCCCTTCCGCGCTTCCATTCCTGCTAGCCTTATCCACGTATATCCTACAAAAAAACAAACAAAATTAATAAAACACATATTATTGTAATAATATTAATATTATTATATATTATTTTAATTTTATTAAAATTTTCCACTTTATAATAAAAAAATTTAAATATAATATTTATTATATTTATTTAAAAGTATAGTAATTGTTATTACTATAATAATTAGTATTAATCGTCATTTTTTTCCCCAAGACCTTAGTTGTTTTTCATTATCCCATTGACCAAAATAGAGCTCAAATATTCACCCCCCCATACCAGAACAAGAACCATGGAAGAGTTACGAGACTGAATTGAAACATTAGAGAAGGGTTTCAATGATCACATTATTAAGAGTCAAGAAGATTTAAAAGAAGAAATAAAAAATTGCAATGTAAAACTGAAGAAAGAAATCAGAGAGGAAGTCGCTTTAGTGTTAGACAGAAGGCTAGATGACAAATTGGATGGAATGAAGGAAAAACAAGAACAACTAGACGAAAAATTAAATATGATCATGGAAATGATGGGAAAGGATAAGACAAAAAATTGTCGCAAACAAAAAGCGATTTAGAAATTCCATGTGCATCAGCCAACAAATCGAGATCACCCTCACACAACAAGATAAGAGGCACCTGGTATCAACATTTTGTGATGTATCTACCCAAGGGAAAATAGAGATGTCAAAGTTAAGTGGAAATGAATACCAATGCATTGCATGGCTAAATAAGGCAAAGGAATACTTCAATATCTATAACATCACAACGAACGAAGAAAAAGTGAAGTATGCATCAATGAACCTCGAAGGATATGCCTACAACTGGTACATGTGGTGGAAAGGAGACAACTTCGCATACACTTGGAACTTACTCAAGAACGATTTCCTTAAAAGGTTTCAAGGAATCACAGAGGACAAATTCTTCTCCAAGCTTAACAGGTTACAACAAAAGAGAAGTGTCGAAGAGTTCACGCACCAGTGGGAATCCCTCGCTACCAGATTTTTTGGATTATCTAACAAACAATGATTAGAAACCTACTTGGGAGTGTTATATTTTTAACATTTAAGCTAGCATTATCTTAGGATCTTTAACTGAGAGAATATCAAGCACAACAATCAAACATAAGAGACAATAGACACAAAGATTTTCCTCGAGGAAACCATAAAGGAGAAAACCCTGCAACTTCCTCAGAGATAGAATCGGCACCAAAATTAAAGCCCAAAAATAGTAAGATGATCTCTCGATAGCAGTTGTCTCTCTCTCTCTTGTCCCAACTTCTTCTTTCTCTCTCAGTTATGCGCTACAACTGAGTGTGAGTGAATGTGTGATAAATAGAGAGGCTCACTCTCTATTTATACTAATTCCTGACTTGATAATAACTCACTAGGGTTGACTTCTCTAGGAGAGTCTAATAACCCTAGGGCCCCACAACTGCGGGGACTTTAACCCTTGATCAATAAGTAGGGTTACCCTTTATGACTTTACTGACTTGTTTACATTATTGAATCTCCCAATAGGAACATCGGGGCATGACATGACTCAATCACATTACAAAAACTTCCTGGAATAAACATTAGGGTACAATACATAAAATATACAAGTGAATACATTCTGAAGTTACAAATACATCAACACTCCCTCTTAACTAGGAAGGTATTCTCTTGACACAATTTATTAGCACAAGTATTCTTCTTTGTATCATTTGGATCGTCATGAAGTTATCTTTATCTTCAAGTCATCTTCATCTCTGGATATGGATCATCACTGGATCTGGATCGTCACTGGATCTGGGTCATCACTGGATCTGAATCATCACTGGATCTAGATCATCACTGGATCTGGTAGCATCACTGGTGCTATCTCTCAATTCTTCTCATCATAGGAAGTTCTACAGAGCCAACCCTTTTTCATGCTGGTTGTAGGCCTAGCCTCCATGTAGGTCTTCTTCAGCACTTATATCTGACCCTTAGTCAGAACGGCCCGCCCAGGACTTACATTTGACCATGTGAGGAACACATCCAACATACATGTCAAAAAGGCATGCCCAACACTCACATCTGACCATGGGAGGAACACATCCTGAATCCATGTCAGAAAGGCCCAACACTCACATCTGACCATGAGAGGAACCAATCCAACATTCATGTCAGAAAGGCTCTGCACTTACATCTGACCATGCGAGGAACGAATCCAACATACATGTTGAAAGGGATCTGCACTTACATTCGACCATGCGAGGAACCAATCCAGTATACATGTCGAAAGGGCTCTGCACTTACATCCGACCATGCGAGGAACCAATCCAACATACATGTCGAAAGGGCTCTACACTTACATTGGACCATGCGAGGAACCAATCCAGCATACATGTTGAAAGGGCTCTGCACTTACATCTGACCATGAGAGGAACCAATCCTATATACATGTCAGAAGGGACCTGCACTTACATCTTACCATGGGAGGAACCAATCCTACGTCCATGTCAGAAGGGCTCTCAGACTCATCACTTCCCTTTGGAGGGAACCTCGATCTAGAGAACACCAAGCTTCTCCCTGAAGTACTCAAACTTCACTCTGGATAATGGTTTGGTCAACACATCAGATATCTATTCATCCATCGCAACATACTAGAGCTTTACTGCTCCTCTTTGCACCATATCCCTGATATAGTGATATTTGATCTTGATATGCTTCGACTTGTCATGGAACACCGGGTTCTCAGACAACTTCACACAACTTTGGTTGTCACAATATATACAAGTAGCATCTAACTGGATATCAAACAAATTAGACAGTAGCTTCCTCATACATACTGCCTCACAACTAGCTGAACAAGCTGTGACATACTCTGCTTCAGCTATACTCACAACTAGTTGAACAAGCTGTGACATACTCTGCTTCAGCTGTACTCACAACTAGTTGAACAAGCTGCGACATACTCTGCTTTAGCTGTACTCATTGCCACGCAAGACTATTTTCTGCTAAACCAAGAGATCACACCTGATCCCATACTGAAGCAGCACCCTGAAGTGATCTTCCTATCGATGGAACTACCTGCCCAATCTAAATCAACATAACCGTCCAAGTTAATCTTCTAATTCGCCTCATACTTGATCCCATAGTCAACTGTACCCTTTAGGTACCTCAGAATATGATTTGCAGCAATCAAGTGAACATGTCTAGGATCTGTCATGAACTGGCTCAATGTGTTCACAACAAAGCAAATATCTGGTCTCATATTCGTTAGGTACATCAAGGACCCAATCATCTGACGATAAATCATAGCATCAACCGACTCTGATGAAGCATCACTTAAAAGCTTCATGTTTGATGCCATAGGTGTGGTCATGGCCTTGCAGTCCATCATCCCAAACCTCTTCAGGATCTCTACTACATACTTCCCTTGTCCCAAGGAGATTCCATCCGCATTCTCCCACACCTCCATGCCTAGAAAGTAGTGCATCATACCCAAGTCCTTCATTTCGAACTTCGCAACAAGCTTCCTCTTTGTATCAGCAATCAACCCATCTTCACCTATTACAAACAAGTCATCTACATACAGTAGGAGGATCATTGGGTTCCCTTCTTCAACCTTGTAGTAAAGGTTGGAATCTTCTTTACTCTTGGTAAATCCCAAACTGGATATGAAGCCATCAATTCTTCCGTACCATGTCCTGGGTTCCTATTTCAAACCGTATAGGGATTTCTTCAATTTACACACATGAGACTCCCTGTCATGTGTCCCACAACCGAGTGGCTTCTCCACATACACTTCCTCTTCTACTACACCATTCAAGAAAGTAGTTTTGACATCCATTTGGTGTATCTTCCATTTCATTACTACAGCCAGAGCAAGTACCAATCTGATGGAAGTGTATCTAGATACATGTGAAAATTTTTCATCATAGTCTATCCATTCTTTTTGGGTGAAGCCACAAGCCACAAATATTACTTTATATTTCTCTATGTTACCATCTACAGCATGCTTGATCTTGTAGATCCATTTGGAAGTCACGATAGACTTCCCCTTTGGTCTTGGAACAACATCCCAGACATCATTCTTCATGATCGACTGGTACTCCTCGATCATAGCATCCTTCCATCCTTTCTTCTCTACCGCTTCTTCATAGTTGGAAGGTTCTTTATCAATGAAGTCATACAATAGTGCTACATAGCCGGAGCAGGACCTGGTTCTTTTCCTCTCTTTGTGCACTTCTTCTAGAGCCCCATATCTTTCTGCACCTTGGATAGCCTCTTGTACCCATGTAGGTTTCCTCTTGGGGTGGATCTATAGGTTCCTGGGGTTCTTCTATTTCTCAATCTTCATCTTGATTTTCATCGTTCATAGTTGTATCTTGAATTCTGGGTACTTCTGTTTCTTCATAGTCTTAAACTGGTCTCTTTCTGTATTTTTTGTAAGATGAATCTTCGTCGAATGTTACGTCCCTGCTTATTTCGATATTCTTAAATCATGGGAAGTATATTCTGTAATATTTCGAGCTTTCACTGTATCCCACAAATATACCCTTCTTTCCAGAAGGATCTAACTTTGACCTCTTTTCTTTTGGAATGTGTATGTACACTAGAAAACCGAATATTCTGAGATGGTTTACTTTTGGTTTCTTGCCGGAGAAGAATTCTTCAAGTGTCTTGTTCTCGAGTACTTTATGCGAAGTACGGTTCTATACATACACAGTTGTTCTAGCATCTTTTTCCCATAGATGCATAGGAAGATCTTGATCATGAAGCATTGCCCTTGCAACTTCCATAATCATTCTATTCTTTCTTTCTACAACCCCATTCTGTTGTGGATTATATGGAGTGGTTAACTCCCTCTTAATCCCCGAATCTCTGCATAATTCTTTGAATTCATTTGATGTGAATTCTCTGTCATTGTCTGATCGAAAGGTCTTGATTTTATTTTCTGTATGATTCTCGATCAAGGCTTTGAACTCTTTGAACTTGCTGAATACTTCATCCTTGTTTTTCATGAAGTATATCCATGTCTTCCTAGAAAAGTCATCAATGAAAGAAACATAGTATACATACCCGCTTACTGAGCTGGATAACATCATACCGCATACATCGGAGTGAATGATTTCCAAGATTCCTTTTGCTTTGCTTTCACTACTTGGAAATGTCTTCTTTGTGTTCTTTCCTTTCGCACATCCTTTGCAAACTCCTTCATGTTTTTCGTGCATTTCTGGAAGTCCTTCAACAGCTTTGCTTGCAAGTGGTAGTGCTCTATAGTGCACATGTGCCAGCCTTCTATGCCAATGTTCATTTGGCTCTATTGAGTCATGAACCAAATCTTGTTCTGGTTGGCCCTTCAATTTGTATAATCCTCCCTCTTGCTCTCCAATTACTATTGCATCGTCAATAGTCTTTCATTTTGGCCACATGAGGACTTGGCCATCTACAAATGCAACCCTCATGCCTTTTGCATCCAATGCCGATATGGAGAGAAGATTCTTCTTTAGTCCTGGTACAAACAAAACATCCTTCATTTTCATAGACTTTCTAGAGTCTAGCTTGTAGGAGGATTCACCACTACCTTTTATGGGATATTGGTAGTCATCCCCAAGTTTTACCTTATGGGGTGACTTATGTTCGGATAGTTTCACAAAAGATTCCTTGAATCCCATCATGTGCTTGGAATCTCCACTGTCAATAAGCCAATCTTTGCTTCCATGTGTGACAGTTCCCATGAGGGCAGAGATAAGAACATATTCTTCATCACTTGAAGAGTCTTCACTTTCTTGTTTGACTCTTTTCCTGGGAGGATCATCATCCTCTCCAATGTGAGCATGATGTCTTCTTTTGTGGTTCTTCTTCTTTTTAGAACCATTCTTATTCATAGGAAAATTTCTAGCAAAGTGTCCTCTTTCATCACATGTATAGCATCTGAGTTTGGATAGATCCTTGTTTGATCTTACAGAGTTATCTTTCTAGTGAGAATGCTTACCTTGGTGATGATAATTGACCCTTCTACTTTTCTTGGAGTGTACTGTGAGAGCTTGATCTTCATTTCCCATCTTTTCTTCTAGAGCTACTATTTGAGCTTCTTATTATGAGCATTCTTCCCACAGCCTACTAAACTTGATTAGATTCTTTCTAGCACAGATTCCTTGGATGAAAGAATCCCATGACCTATGGAGACCATTCAAGGTGGTCATCACAATCTCTGCATTCTCCACTTCTTCATCCACTGCTTCAAGTTGTTCTTTGATCTAGGAGACCCTTGTAAAGTATGACTGTATGGTCTCCTCATTCTGGATCTTTACATTCTTCAACTGGTTCCTCAAAGTCATCTTCTGGTTTATGTTCTTCCCTTCAAACAGTTTGGTCAGGGCATCAAACATAGCTTTAGGTGTCTTTAGGGAGGACTCCTATGGTATGAGGTGATCCTTGATTGAATCAACAATAATCCTCTTAGCCATGACCAATTTCTTCTTGTGTAAGGCCTTAGCCTCATCTCCCTCTGGAACTGGAACCTCTTCAGTGATGTAAGAGTCCAACTCATTTTCTTCCAGGACCAGGGAGATCCTATACTTCCAGGATCGGAAGTTATAGCTCCCTAAATCTTTTCATCAAGCTTGGTATGATGAGACATCTTAACAAAGAACCTCAAACAGAAATGCAAAAGATTTAGATCTTACCAGGTTAAGATGTCGATACTGGATCTGGAGTTGGATTTCTGTAGATTTGGTTGTCTGGTTCAAGAGAAGATTAGGGTTTGACTTTCTCAGAGTTCTACCCAACTAAAAACTTTGATCTTGATCTCTAAACTTTGATTTTGGGGAGGAGATCAATCCAGGACTGGGCTCATTCAAAAATTCCACTTCTATGGAAAGCCCTAATTTTCGGCAGTAGTGTAGGGTCAAAAACTAAAAATGCTCAAAATCAGATTCTGCTTAGACAGAAAGATGCACCCTAGAGAGGAGAGTCAGCCCAACCTCCTTTTGCTGAAAATCTATGGAGAGAGATCCAAAAAGTAGGAATCCCTAGCTTCAGCAGCTGCACAGTGTCTTCTTCTCAGGTTAGCTCTGATACCATGTTAAATTTTTAGCATTTAAGCTAGCATTATCTTAGGATCTTTAACTGAGAGAATAACAAGCACATCAATCAAACATAAGAGACAATTGACACAAATATTTTCCTCGGGGAAACCATAAAGGAGAAAACCCCGCAACTTCCTCAAAGATAGAATCAACACCAAAAGTAAAACCCAAAAATAGTAAGATGATCTCTTGATAGCAGTAGTCTCTCTCTCTCTCTTGTCCTAGCTTCTTCTTTCTCTCTCAGTTATGCACTACAACTAAGTGTGAGTGAACGTGTGATAAATAGAGAGGTTCACTCTCTATTTATACTAATTCCCAACTTGACAATAACTCACTAGGGCTGACTTCTCTAGGAGAGTCTAATAACCCTAGGGCCCCACAACTGCGGGGAATTTAACCCTTGATCAATAAGGAGGGTCACCCTCTACGACTTTACATGACTTGTTTACATTATTGAATCTCCCGATAGGAACATCAGGGCATGACATGACTCAATTACATTACAAATACTTCCTGGAATAAACATCAGGGTACAATACATAAAATATACAAGTGAATACATTCCGAAGTTACAAATATATTAACAGGGAGGCCTAAAACCCTACATACAAAAAGAATTAAAAATGCATGACATACCAAATGTCGAGGCAACAAGATGAAAAGCAAAGGCAACCAAAGCCAAATTTGACAATTTCCAACAAAATAATGGGAAGTCTTACTTAGAAAGGAGCATACACTCGACAACAGACGTCGATAAAAACAAGTACATTCCACCACCTAGAAGAGACGACTGGAAGACGCAGGAAAATCAACGAATGAAAGAAGGAAAATGTCGACGATGTGGAGACAAGTGGAATCCTAAACACAAGTATTGCTCAGAGGATAACTCAAATAAAATATACACTTTTGAGGCAAAGTAGAATACTGAATCAGATGAAGAAGAAGATTTATAAGGTGAAGAAGAGGATACCCTAAATATGGCATCCAAAATTGACGACACACCCAAAATCTCCCTAGCAGCCATGACAAACATTAGCCAACCACAAGCTCTTAAGTTAAGAGGACATACAAAAAATGAGAATGTTACAGTACTAATAGACACCAGAAAGACTCTAAACTTCCTTGATATAAAAGTCACAAGAAAACTTAGTTGTTTGTACATCTAGTTCCAGACATGAAGGTAATGGTCGCAGATGGCAAGAAAATTGAAAAAGTTGGAAAATGCCACAAAGTGATACTGCAGATACATGACTTTAACATAGAATCGGAAATCCACACCTTATCGTTGGAAGGGGTAGATATTGTTCTAGGAGTCCAATGGTTACAAACATTGGGAATCTACTCAACCAATCACCAAAAACACTTCATCAAGTTCAAATGGCAGGGACAAAAGTATAAACTATATGGTTTCCAACCACACAAGACATAAGTAGTCTCATCGCAACACATGGAAAAACTCATTCGAAAAGGAGCATCGACTTATGTGATCCAATGTCATCAAATGGAAGGACAAGAATGAGAACAAGGTGAGTCCCAAGAAGAAGACATCCAAGAATTACTCCATAAACACGAAACATTATTTCAAAACCTACCCATGCAGTTACCACCAGAAAGAATTATTGATCACATAATTGAGGTTAAACCTGGATCAAATCATGTCAAGGTCAAACCATATAGGTATCCACACCACCATAAGACGGAAATAGAAAGACTAGTCCAACACCTACTAAACTATGATGTCATCATAAAGAGCAAAATTCCATATGCATCCCCAGTCATGTTAGTACAAAAGAAGGATGGATTATTTAGGTTATGCATCGATTATTGAGGATTAAACAAAATAAGAGTAGAAAACAAGTTCCTAATCCCCTTCATCGATGACCTGTTGGATGAAATTCATGACGCCAAATATTTTTCAAAACTTGACTTAAGATCAAGTTCCTACCAAATCAGGGTCAGATTAGAAGACATTGCAAAGACTACTTTTCAGACTCATGAAGGGCACTACGAGTTCAAGGTAATGTTGTTTGGGTTAACAAATGCCCCCACCACTTTCCAAGCAACTATGAATGAGTTGTTTCAATCGTACCTCTGAAAATTTGTATTAGTGTTCTTTGACGACATCCTTACATACAACAAGACATGGAAGGAACACTTAAATCATCTAGAACAAGTGTTGTCCCTTCTAAACGAAAACCAGTTCTATGCAAAAAGATCGAAATGCAGTTTTGGAAAGCAAGAAGTGGAGTATCTTGGTCATATTATCTCAAAGGAAGGAGTCAAGGTGTACCCAAAGAAGATTAAGGTGATTAAGGAATGGACCCATCCAAGAAATGTTTCCAAGTTAAGATGATTTTTAGGTTTAACAGGTTACTATCAAAGGTTCATAAAAAATTATGCTCATTTAACGGCGCCGCTAACGAATCTACTTAAAAATAATTCCTTTCAATGGGATGATGAGGCAGGACAATGTGTTGATACATTGAAGTGAATTATGTCTACAACTCTTATCTTGGAAACACCCAATTTTTCAAACCCATTTGTGATTGAATGTGATGCTTCAGGGTTCAGAATATGAGCTGTCTTAATGCAAGAAGGTCACCCAAACACTTTTGAAATTAGGAAGTTAAACAAGAGGGAATGCTTACAATCGACTTATAACAAAGAAATGCTTGCTATCATGCATGCATTAACTAAATGGTGGCAATACCTTTTGGGAAGAAAATTCATGATCCAAACAAATCATAATAGTTTACAACACTTATTACAACAAAAGACATTAATGATTGAACAACAAAAGTGGATCGAGAAAATATCTACCTTTGATATGGAGATCTCACATAAAAGGGGGAAAGACAATGTAGTAGTCGATGCTCTACCAAGAAAAGCTGAAGAGGTAGAAGTCTATGTTGTATCAACGGTAATCCCATAATTTTTTGGATGAAATTCAAATGGAATATGCCAAAAACCCATAGGTTTGCTCCATAATTAATGACATAAATCAGTCTCTGAAGTTTGAATGCAAGAACGACCACTTATGGTACAAGGGACGAATTTACTTAAGTTCGAACTCTAGTTTTAAGACCAAGGTGTGTTGAGGCCTGGAAATTCGCAGGCAACAACAGAAAGGGATTCTCCCCAGTCAACGTTCCCAACTAGCCCGTTGACTGTTTGGTATAGGGAATCCGTCCAGTTTGCGGTCCGGCTACCGTAGGTCAAAGTAACAAAACAAAGGTTTTACCGGTTGCGGCCCAGTCCACCGAGTTTTTTGTATTTTGACTTAATGTATGAAATGCAAATGCCTAATTAACAATGCAGGGTAATCGAGATGCAGGGAGCAATCACAATGTGATGCGCAGGTTCTTACCTCTCGTCTTAGGCTCACAAGCATCTAAATCACATATGCAAGAATGAAATGGACTAACTATCTACTTATTTGTCTATCTACCTATCCCCGAGGAGCCAAAATATGATTTACTTATGAGTAATGTGGGTTATTCATGCATTATAAACATAAATTATAGGTAACTGATATTCTTATCTACAACACATGAAATATTAAAGATATTTCAACAATCAGATAGCCAACTGTTTCATAAGCAGCATACATTACTCATGGTGTCATTTCCACAAAATGAACCAGAAATCATTTAAACAAGAACATAGGTCCAGAGAGTTAGAACGATCTCACGGTTAATGTAAAAAAAATGGAAAACAAAATAGTTCATCTTTCAGTCATCCACAACATAACATTTGGAAATTCCACCAATCTTTCTCCAGCAGGAAAACCATATTTCTTTATTGCAAAGAGAAATAGTTCTTCTTACAATATTGATTTCTAGTCTAACTGGGAAAAAGCCCCTTTTCCCTCTAAGTCTTTTACATTTATACAAAAGGGTGAGACTGTTGGGCTGCCCAAAGTGACCTTTGGGCTTCCCAACCCCTCGTTTCCCAACGTTCTACTTTTCTTAATTGTTTTACAAAAATAATTACAAATTACAATAATGACCGATCCTTCATGAGGAGGGTCGAATTCATCAGCTTGTTTCACCCTAGTGAACCTGTAACTTCCTAGTTTGAAGGGCAAGGGAGGATAAGTAGTCTTCTTATGTTCGAACAGAAAACTGCCTATTCCATCCAGGAACACTTGTCTGACTGCCTTCTTGTGGATAATGTAATCAGTTGCGTATTTGGGCAGCAGGGAAGGGGCTCTTGATCCTCCAAACATCCTGAAGTACATGCCATTTTCAGTCAAGTACTAATATGCGTACTCTCCTATCACTTGCATGGCCTCCTCCGACATACAATCACACTCCTTCAAGAAAATGAGTGTGTATAGAGGCATAAGAAGGTGTTCACATATTTCTCTGTAATGGCTATGATACTTATGTGCCCACAATGGTTTGTAAGCAGCATAGACAGGCATTCTTTCCCTGTCCCAGATGCACCTGAGACCAGGGAAAGGCTGGTTGCATAATATATAGTCTATAAGTATTGAACTCAAATAAAATTCAAACCTTTTCTGGGACTCTCCTCCCAAGGCTGAGGCCAAGCAAGAAGAAAGACTGTTCGAGACAAGGTTGGCCCAATTGAAAATGGTCCCCTGGGTTGCAACATGAAAAATGATAGGTATCCATTCTAGTTTGAAAAACCTGCCATGAGATCTTCCAAATATTCTGTTGAGCATCAAGGCTATGAATCTGTATGGAGCTCTTAAACTTACAGTATCATATTCCCCTGTTACTCTGGTCCTAAAATGTTTTCCAGTCAACATCATTCTTTTCATGGTTTCTATCAAGTCCATTCTAATGTTGTTTAACCAGTCATCAGATAAGAACACTTGGGCTTCTGGCAAGTGGTAGGCCAAGGCAACATATCCGGGGCTGTATGCAGCATAGCCCTGCTTGTTAACATCCTCCAGGATCATTGTTGTGACATCTGCCCGGGGTAGAATCCAACCGATTACTTCAGCACATGGAAATAACTCAGGTCAGGTGGCGATCCTCATCAGTGAAGATCTTTCTATGTTTGCGTATATGGACTCTTCTTCTAAGCCCATGTCAGGAACCTCTCTTCAGGTGATCATTCTATAGATTCCCCCCCACTGGTATTCAGGTTCAACGCCAGAAATGCACTTCGTGTCCTCGTAAATGTATTCTGTCTTAGTTACAACTTCTACTTCTGGATCTTCCTCGACCACAGGGGCCTTCTTCTTTTGTATCTTTGACATGGTGAGCTCTTCCTGCCATAACATTGTAACATTAATCCCTTTTGGCTGAGTGGAAAACCTGTATACATCAATGTACAGTGTGCGGTTTCTTCTATGTTTTAACATGAGAGCAATCAATCAATGAAGCAAGTATGTGCATGTATAGACTGAAATGGCATGTCTAACAGAATTATTAAACATCATGTGTAGTGTTTAGTGACTTAGTCTATGACTAGCATGATTGAACATAGTTATATGTAGTAAGACTATGCAAGCTACCACTGAACATTTTACTGATAAAATTGGGCAAAACATCTATATTAACATGCCTAAAGCTTCCGCTTTCTGAGGGTGCCATTATCAAACCACTGCGCGGAACAGACAAGGGAAAACTATGCAAGCCCTCAATGAAGCTTTTAACAACACCACTACCCTTATGACTTTCTGGTTAACAAACTGAATGCCGTGACATATCCCCTCCACAGGTTAGGTTTTAAAAGCAACTACGCGCAGAACAGTGCGACGAAATGGATGCTATTCGAAGATGCGGGTTTCTATGGCGTGCTTGATCAAAGAAAACCCCCCCCCGTGCAGAACTACGTAAAGCACTATGCGTCGCGGTACACCTTGAACACGAATTTGGTTGCGCTGGACCTCGAAGGCAAAACAACGACGGCTTACAGATACGGGTAGCACTAAACAGGGCAAACACTCCCAAACCCCCAAGGAAAACCGTAGCAAATCTATCTCCTACCCACCATCACTACGCAGGGTGGTTTGGCGCAGACAGCGTAACGGCTGTCTGCGCCAAAACCCCTCAATCCCTATGCGTAGGGCTGCAAAAATAAACGGTGGTGGAAAACAAAACTATTCTGAAGGTTAAACCACCCTCCCATGGCCAACTAGTATGAAATCTCTACCTATATAGCCGTCTAATTGAACGGGAAGAGGAAAACGACCGGGGAAACAAACCACCGTAGAAAACCACCAACAGTTCAAACAGAATGGGAAAAATGCAACGAGGAGCCTACCTGGCAATACGGCGAGTATGGTTAGTCTTCTACAACTGCCACCTGGACGCAGGTACCGACACTGTGGTCCTTGCAAGCTCGAGAGGCGACAATGCACTTGGAACGAATGATCATGACAGTTCGAACAAAAAAACGATAGAATAATCCAACGCCCCCTGACTCCATATATACAAATGGTCAACATGTGTGATGGGCAACATATCGAACGGAAGCTAGCTTTGAATCGGAAGTTGAAAACGTACTTTCTTCCGCAACGGCGGATGGTCAAAGGGCTAAGCCATCCGCGGAAAAATGCGTGGCGGGTAAAAGTTCAAAAGATCGGACATCAGAGAGTTTTCTACTCGGAGGTTGGAAGTATAACTTCTTCTGCAACGGCGGCAGGCCAAAACATAAAATCATCCGTGGGGATGACCGTAACGGAACCTCGGAAGAAAAACCCGTCGGGACCATAGTGAAACGATAGCCGCAACGGCGGAGCTTCAAAAGATAAATCTATCCGAAATGGGAGAAAAGTTTGAATCGGGAGACAAACGGCTAGACATCGGAAGGCATTAGACCTCGGCAGCCGCAACAACGGAAACGGAACAGCTTTCGCAGCCGCAACGGCGGGAGCCCGAGATTCACGGGGCCAATGGGAAACGGAGATCAAACATGAATCAGAAGAGTTAACGGTTTGCTGTCCGCAACGGCGGAGGAAATAATCATAAAAGCTTTCGATGCACAACCAAAAAGCATCCGACGTAAGAAAAAGAAATCGGAAAAACAGTCGAAGTCAAACCTAATATCCATCCGCAATGGTGGAAGAATAAGTCACAATGGCTCCGATGTAAAACCAAAAAGGCAGCCGATTAAAACCAATGTATCGGGAGCAAAACCAAAGTTAAGATTGGCTATTCAGCCGCAACGGCGGAGGCTTTAACCAGACACTTTTCCGATTCGGTCATGCTGAACATGCATCTAAAGGGAGCGATAAAGTCTGATCAAACACAAGCAGTGGATTACTTCAAGGGCTAAAAAAGGAGAAACTAAACAAGTGGTAAATCAATTCAATCATTCTGAGAAAACAAAAGAAGAAAATCAACTAATCCAAAGCAAAGGAGGGTCCTAAATTTTTTTAGAATTTTGGGAAATTGTTGCAGCTGCAACAAGGTGCTTAAAGAATCACATGACTCCCTAGCCGCAGGACATGTAGGATTTTTTTAAACCTATTATAATGCAAGGCAATCATTCTTTTGGAAGGGTATGAATGCCAACATTCAAAAGTATGTTGCGGAATGTGACATTTGTCAGAGAATCAAAACAACGAATATCTCAAGTCTGGGGTTAATCCATCCGCTACATATCCCAAATCATAAATGGGAGGAAATTTCAATGGCTTTCATTGAAGGGTTACCCATATCAGATGGTAAATATTAAATACTGGTAGTAGTAGACATGTTAAATAAATATGCACACTTTGTAGGAGTGAAGAAAAGATTAAGAACGCGAGCTACTGGAATAAGCTACCTATCATTTTGTATACTGGAATAAGCTACCTACAAGGATAAGCTGCAAGGCTCCCAGCTAACCCTGGAAAAGCTGCTGAAAACACTAGAAACACCCGCCAGCAGGGGCATGCCTAGAAAGGGATGCCTTCGCTCACCAAAAGTAAGTAATGAAGGTCCTCTCCTGGAACTGCAGAGGTCTCGGTAGCAAAATCAAGGAAGAAGCAATGACAGATCTAATTTCTTTACATCAACCAGACATCTTTTTGATCTAGGAGACCAAGATGGAGGAAGCCGCATTTCTCCATGTAAGTATGAAATTTTGGAAAAAAAGAGGTAAAGCTGCAATTAGTTCAAGGGGCGCATCCGGAGGCATTGGAACTCTGTGGGATGATAAGAAATTTGAGGCTGTTGACATCAAGTACAACTCTTGTTGGATCCTCACCCTGCTGAGGCAAAAAGACACGAATACCCTGGTAAGAATTTTCAATATTTATGCACCCAATTCTAACGCTGAAAAAAATGTCTGCAGGAGTCTCCTTCGCGAGGAAAAGAGCAACCTGCAAGGTAATGTAATTCTTGTGGGGGATCTAGATGTCATCCTCAGCCAAGATGAAAAAAGAGGGGGTTCCTTGGTCAGAGACCCCATCAGAGAAACTGTTGATGAGATCATTTTGGATTGGGATCTCATGGATGTTAAGCCATCTACTGGCAAGTATACTTGGAATAATAAGAGGATTGGGCCTATGCACATTGCTACCAGACTCGATCGTTTTCTGGTCCAGGACACCTTCCTCCTGCTAGGGCTGAATTTGTCTTCCAAAATCTTACCGTTTGGAGGATCGTATCACAAGCCTATCCTCCTTGAGATGGTTAATGATAAGAATTTGGGCCCTATACCGTTCAGATTCAATCCTATGTGGGCAATCAACCTAAGTTTCTAAGGATTGTTGTTGATTCTTGGTCTCCCCCAGTTACAGGGTCTCCCTTCTTTGCATGGGAGGAGAAACTCAGAAGGCTTAAAAAAGTTCTAAAATCATGGGCTAAGTCAATCCCCTCTCCCATTTATAAAAAAACCCACGCTGCTCTAGCGCTGGAGGCCCACCAGGCTAGCATGGAGGATAAAATCGTGGACCACAACGACATCCAAACTGAGATTAAGCTGCAATTGAACCTCCATGCTTCCTACAGACAAGAATCCGAATGGTGGAGATTAAAGTCTAGATGCAAATGGCTGAATGAAGGTGATAGGAACACTAGCTTTTTCCACAAGCAGGTCGAGGCAAGAACAAATTTCAACTGTGTGCTTGAAATTCAGTCTCAGGACAATCTTATCAGCAATTTCAAAGATATAAAGACTGAAGCCACGAGGAATTTCAGTGAACTGTTCAACGCCCAACCTATCGTGGAAGATAGCAAGCTCCTAAACCTGGTTCCCAATGCAATAAAAAATTGTGACAACGAAGTTCTGACACAGAGTATCATGAAGGATGAAATCAAGATGGTCATCGATGGTATGGAGGATAACAGAGCTCCGGGTCCCAATGGGTATAATGCTAATTTCATAAAACTTTGCTGGGACATAATAAAAAATGACTTACTCAAAATGGTCAGCAAATCTCAGAGGTGCAATAAAATTGGAGGCAGCACGAACTCTGCCTTTCTGGCTCTCATCCACAAAGAGAAGGAGGCTAAATCCTTTGACAGGTTCCACCCTATATCCTTGTGCAACATAGGATATAAAATCATAACTAAGATAATGGCCAGCAGACTAAAACATATCCTGCCTAGCCTTATTCCGGAGAACCAAGGCGGATTTGTTAAAGGCAGGAAGATCTGGGAAAATATTATCTTAGTTTAAGAGGCTATACATTCTAGTCTGAAGAATGGTGACAAAGGAATGGTGGTAAAAATTGACCTTGCAAATGCCTTCGATAGAGTTAGCCATCCATTTCTCTTTTAGGTAATGCGGAGATTTGGTTTCACTTCAGAATTTATCTCATGGGTCAAGGCCTGTATCAGCAAGTCGTGGATAGCCCCGCTAGTCAACGGAAGAGTTGCCCCCTTCTTTCAAGCTTCGAGAGGTCTGAGGCAAGGCTTCCTGCTCTCCCCTTTGCTTTATGCCATCCAGGCTTCAGTTCTAAGCTTTCAGCTGGAATATGCCAGGCAAGAACAGGACCTATCCGGCATTAGGATGGCTAGAGGCACAAAAGATATCAATCACGTGCAATTCGCGGATGATACTATCTTGCTTGGAGGAGCCAATCAAATTATAGCCCGTCGTTTCAAGACTGAACTGAACCGTTATTGTCACACCTCCGGAAGCAAAATCAAATTTAGGAAAAGTCAGATTTATGGATGGAATATAAATCCTAGGGAAATGCTAGATATTACTTGGGTACTCAATATGGATGGTGTTGTTGCCTGGGAGTCCTTCAATTATCTAGGGATCCCCATTTTCAAATCCAAACCCAAGAGCTCAGCCTGGAATCCAATTGTGGAAAAAATCAAAAGGAAAATCAAAGGATGGGGGTCAATTTGGTTAAATTTGGCTGGGAAGGTAGTCTTAATTAAAGCTATTTTGAACAGCTACCTTCTCTATCAGAGCTCTCTTCTTCTTGCTGCGACCAAAATAATAACTCAGATTGAAGGCCTGGTTAGATCCTTTCTCTGGCAGGGTGGCAGTGTTGGGGGAGGCAAAAAATTTGCATTGGTTAGTTGGAAAATAATTAAATTGCCCAAATCAGAGGGCGGTCTACAAATCAAAGATCTTAGAAATCAAAATTTGGTTATGGGAGCCAAGCTGCTCTGGAACTTGCTCGCCCCCAAGCCTTCTTGGTGCAGTCATGTGCTGAAAGCCAAATACTTCAGAGGCCTGAGGCTCAGATTCCTTGATGATGGTCACGTGATTAAGAATGGCTCCTCAATTTTCAATATTTGTAATAAGGCGTTGCCTCAGTTTAAAGAAGAATTGTACTGGGTCCCGGGCAATGGGAGATCGACCAATTTGTGGCATGACAGAATCCTTGGGAAGACGCCTCGTCAAATTCCACGCTTGCAGCATTGGTTGGTAGCGATGGGGGTGAATACCGTCTGGGATATATCCAATTGGAAGCCCAAGGAACCAAATCGTTGGGCTGGCTGGGTATTGTCGGAGCCCCCTAAAGATTTAGAAGCTGAGAAAATTCAGCTATTCAACCATTTGGTTGCGCTAGCACCGATAGCCAAATCCAGGAAGGATTGCCGTGGCTGGGGAAGGAATTCTAGTAGCTACTCAATGTCAGAAGGATACCAAAGATTTGCAGCAAACTATAATGTGCCTGTCAATCCACAAATTTGGAATTATTTGTGGAAATGCAGCACACTGCCGAAGATTGAAATGTTCATTTGGTCGTTGATGCATGAGAGAGTGCTCACTGGTGAGAATTTGGAGAAAAGAGGGCTCCCTGGCCCATTTCGCTGCCCCTTATATGCTGAGACCTCCGTAAATATCAACCACTTATTTTTAAAGTGCCCCTATGCCATTTTAGTTTGGAAAGATGTGTTGAAGCGTTGGGGAGACAGAGTGCAATTGCCAGACAAAATTCAGGCATGTTTTCTTAATTGGGAAAATCTGTATCATGGTGAACTGAACCAGAAAAATGGAGTAAGAGCTTGCTGGTTGAAACTCCCTAAGTTAATTTGTTGGTGCATTTGGAACGAAAGAAATCATAGAATATTTTAGGAAAAGACTCAGGCAGCGTGGAAGACTGCTGTCAAAGTAAATGCTTTTTTTGGGGAGGTTGTCAGTATCTCAAAGATCCCTAATAATAAAGGAAACTTGACGGACAATGAAAAAAATTGGATGCAAAGTCTTAATATCATGGCTGTAAATAATGCAACTGCTAAAAAGTTGGAAGAATGGGATATCAGGATGGATAAATCTCAGTTTGAGAACTGGCTAAGAGAAAGGAATATTTTTAAACTGTTTTTTGATGGGGCTTCCAAAGGGAATCCGGGGAAAGCCGGGGGAGGAGGAGTCGTTATTGATCCAGACGGGAAAGTCGAGATTGAATACTGCTGGAACATTGGTTATGATACTAATAATATGGCTGAGGCTTACGGGCTCTGGCAAGGTCTCAAGCAGCTGCAGAAGAAAGGAGTGGATGAGGTCATGGTTTTCAGTGATTCCAGGGTAATTATTCAGGCGTTAAATGGGGGAAGAAGGGGCAAGAATGAAAGGACATCAAGGATGATTAATAGAATTAGGGACAAGGCTAAAATGTTTAGGAAGGTTAATTTTTTTCATATTCTTAGGGGGCTGAATGTCTTGGCGGATCTTGCAGCCAATAAATCTATAGCTGTAGATCTCAATGAACTTATTGTTAACTCAGTTGTAAGCATTGATATCCATCCTTAGCTCTTCTATAGGTTAATCTATTGGAGGAAGTAGATATTGGGATTCTTGTTGTAATGCATTTTCATTTCAGCGATCTCTTTACTGAGTTTTCAATATAACATAACCGCTCTTGTTAAAAAAAGAAAAATTAATCAATTATTAAGGCGAAAGGGCATAACCCTTCACTATGCATGCTCAAGCCCTATAAAAAGCAAGCATCATTGCAATATTTGATCATCTTATTAATTATATTTTATCTTATTTTTCAATTATGGATTTCGTGTCCTAAATTTATGCCACAAACCAAGTATAGAGTCCTAATTTTGTTCACAACTAAGAACTTGAGATACATACCCCTAGAGTAAATAATCCACCATATCGGTAGGCTAGGAGATACATGTTATTGGAGAGGTTACAACCTAGTTAGTTTATTTCCCATAGGATAAGGAAACTTAAATACTTCATTTGTGGGAGTAGCTAGATGGTTCCCACTGTTTGCAATGGTGCTTACTGGAGGGGATTTGTCTATATCACAAAGCTCTAATCCTTTCTCTTTTGGGATTACCTTTCTATGTTTCCAACCTATGAATGCCAATATTCCTCCCAATGCGATATATATTATTTCCCATGGTAGTGGTCCATCGATTCCATCTTATGTGTAGTGGGTATTTATCCCCGGCTACCTGCAAAATAACCAGCCTTAGCTCGTCCAGAGCATAAGGAAGAGTTCAAAATAACAAATGAAACAAGATAACAATATCAATTTTTTTTAGGGTTTTCACACATATAAACTAACTAATGCAAGAAATAAAAATGACACACCTTTCTAAAAATGGGCCACCATAGTCGTCCTTGGAAGTGGTTCTGCAGCTCCACGGTTTGGGTCTCCAATATCTTCCACAACTGGTTGTCAAATGGGGGAATGGATCCAAATGGGTATGTGAACTCAATGTACACTGTGGGAAATGGCATGGAAAAATGTGGGAATAATGGTAGAAAAAAGTATGTGATGTGATTGAGAGCAAATCGAAAAAGTAAAAAGTGCTTCTGGAATGGCCAAAATGTGTTTCGGGAGAGTCCTTCACAATGTATTTATAGTATGATCTTATGTTTTTTGACCCATGGTATTTTATTGTCCATGGTATTTATCTAGGTTTTTTTTACTCGTTCTCTTTTTTAGGGTTTTTATCCCTTTTTGGGAGAGAGTGAGGATAAATCACAATAAATGCTCATCATTCCTTCATTTATGGGAAGAATATTGATGTTTTAGACCATTTTTAGTGGAGATACAGTTGTGAAGGTCAAAATGAAGGAAGTAATGGTGGGAATATGATGTATGGCTATGGTTTATACCATGGAGAGATAGGTGAACACTTTTTAGTGTTAACAGATTCCCCCCTGATGTGTGAGGGTAGGAGCTCATCGTATGGCCGATAGACATCATAGGATCATGGGAAAATGATGACAACAGTGGAGAGACTATGGAGGACTGCACAGGAGTGGAACTTCCTTGTTCGAACTACAATGGCTTTTGGTTTTTTATTGCTTCTCAAAAATGGATGAGATACATATAATGTGTGACATGTATATGGACAAGGCAAGCATACCCAAGCTCGTAACAATGTCAAAAGAATAAATAATGGGGATCAAGGCTCAAAATATGAAATCCGATCAATACATATACAAATGGTGATACATAATCGTGACCTCAATGGGAGGCTGAATACAATACTGATATGAAGAACTGATACATAGGAACAATGGCATTCTCATAGAATCCAATATCATCACAACTGATGCTTTGTTGGAACTGGAGGGACTCAATGACTAAGAGTTAGAATATCTGTGGTACAATATGCAGCATCAATTACTGGAGATACATGGAAGCATAACACTAGGAGCTTCCGAACACTATCGCCAACGCAGCCTGGAAATCGCAAGAAACATGAGACTGTATGGGTCCCATAGTATACTCACCAATGTGTCAGAGTCAGGTGACAATCGAGGTCTTTGACCAAATAATGAACAGACCAATACCATGTCCGAATCTCAACGGTGTGATGATGTAGTTGAAGTCGAGTATGTGAGTTACAACCAACCTGAAAGGCACTAATGACTCCTTTCAAGTGGTCAAAGGAACTCATTAATGAGGTGGATGAAACTAGGATACAGGGACCTCTAGGTCTATCCTCTGGAATAGATGTGTTGATGTCAACAGAGGGAGACCTACAACTAACAAAGCAATGATATTTCCTTGATTAGAAACACGATGGGGATAACCGAAGATGTGGAACAATCAGGGGACTGACATACTAAATGGGGGACGGGAGCATGGGAGTACAGGGGACTCAAAGTTCCTTTGTTTAGAGTATGACGACATGGAATACCTAACGACAAATGAAACTGACTCATGGGAAAGGGATCACAACTTAAAACCGGGAAAATAACTGCAATGGGAAATACTGGGGGATATAACTGGACTAGTGACATCTAGGGGATCCAAGGAAGACTCATCGCAGAGTACTCTGAACAAAGGCGACCCAATGGGGGAAATATTTCATGATGTGAGATCATATGTGGTGGCACCAAAATAAACTGTTTGGGACTTCTTCATAGTTTAAGGAGCACGGAGAAGGGATAGAAGTAAGCTCAATATGATACGATCTTGTTGAATCTCATTTTGTTATCATTTTTGGCATTAAAATAACACATTTAAATGCATATTTTATTATCTTTCGTGTATTTTATGTCATGCAGATTGTTATTCAGCACAAGGTAAGAACAAATTTAATGTTTATCCAACTTTTGTTATTAATATCATTTTTATGATTTTATTAACTCAAATATATATTATTTAAAGCATATTCGATACATTAATTAATATGTGTATTTGTCTGTAGGTTATGTAGTATGTTTGGACGAATTTATAAACAAAACACATTCAGCTTACCATTCAGCCCGATCTGTGCAACCACCATTTAGCCCGATATGTGCAATCGTTGTCCAGCTCATTGTCCAGCTTCCCATCCAGCTTGCTAATCAGTTTTGCGCGTTGTCCATAACTGATCTCAAGTATTAAACATTGAAGCAATCTACAAACCATTTTATTGACCACGTTCCCAGGTGATAGCATAATCAGCAGTTTAAAAGGATCGTTGGTTCGTTGATTTCACCCAACACCAAGTTGCTCATTTCCCACGTGTTTAAAGAAGGTGCACTCTTGTTCTAGAATTGTGCTTGGCATCTTCCAAACTCGCCACCAGTCTGCGCATTTAAAACGATGAACGACCTGTGTTCTGGAAGATCGCCCTCACGCTACTCTTGTTTGCCACAACGTCACCACTCTGTGCGCCCCATCTGAAGTTTGTTCACGCTGATGAAGGACCTGTGTTCTGGAAGACCCATCATGTACATTTCTTGTGCCCAACACCACTCCACTAGCCACACAGAAGGAGGAGTAGATACATCACCACAACGCCCTGCTCATGTTGAAGATGCCACGATCACGCTGAAGGAAGCAGATGCTCATGCACTGGTCTATGAAAAATTATTGCCTTTTATGATTGACTAAATTTAGAAGAGCAGTCGAACACTAAAGGTCCAACTTGCTCAATCTCTTGAAAACTATATAAACACCTCTACGCAGAGAGATAGGGGATTGATCAATCCATTAGGTAGATAGTTAGTCTGTTTTGAGAGAAGAAGATTGTAACTATGTTCCTTCTTTTTAATAGAAGCTCTACACCTTGATTTTTATGACTGTGTGTGAAAGCATTCTTCAGGAATTACCCTGATTGCTGAGAGGGACCCTCGACAATTCATGGTTTCTATTTCCGTATGAGTTTTTGTTATCTCTTCATCACAGATAAGTAATTTTATTTTTAATTTGTTTATATTTGTTTCTCTGTTTTCTGTAACATGTATCTTCCATAGTTAATATAATTTACATTATGATGTTAATGTAGTCTTTGATATAGAATTAGAATGATCGGTCACGTACAGCTTATTTTCAGTTTCCTTTTAGCTTTCCTTTCAAGTTAGTGCTTAATATTATGTCAGCCTTAGGTATGATTTATAGTTAGAGATTAGTTTTGCTGCTTTTTGTTTAAACTGTAAATTAGTTCAACAATGTTTCAGTTTGCTTTATTTTATAATAGAAACAATATTTTCATACCCATAGATTAGTAATCCCTTTTGATTATTTTAATTATTAATTAGGTTTAAATTATGTCCTTTATGCATTTTGTTTTCATATGCACAAAATCAATTGATAATTAAATCATTTAGGTATGTTTTTATTATTCTCTGTATACAGCCTCTCATTCGGATTGTGTGTTTGGACTGTCATTCGGACCTTCCTTCCAAATTGTCCTCCAGCCTTCCATCCGACCTTTAGTGTTCTTAGTTTATTTTTAACCCGTTTTCAGTTTTATTTCTTAGGCTTTTTGAATTATGTTATGTTTTGGTGATTAGGTAATAGTTACATCAGCCTCTAGGACCTTAGGTTAGATTATTTTAAAGTACTTATTAAAAGCCCTTTTTGTATTTCTTTTCAATCAAAGTATGCTTTTGAATTATGATTTGATTTGCTTCTTTTGTCTTTGATTTCCTTATTTATCATCGCTGTAATATTTGATAACTGTATATTTGGTTTAATTTGATTCACCGTTGTTTATATTGAAATTAGGATTAGACATGTTAATTTCTAGAAAATACACCGATACTTTGTAGATTGATACTAGCATAGGGTTTATTTCTTGAATTGTATGTTTATTGAAAATGCTTATAGGTTAGAGAATCAGAGAAGTCTTCTTAATTAAGTTTTCTTTATTAAGTTTTCTAATTGCTTCTTTATTTGTTTTTTTCTACTTATTCATAAATTAGACCTTTCTCAGTTTCTGAATTTGTTTATGAAAGTTTTCCCATTCTTAGATTAAGAAGAAGAAGAGTTAATTAATGAGTAGTCTGATATTATCCTAGTATGATGTTTTGCTTTAATCACATTAATAATTAATTTTTTAGGAGTTTGACTCGGTCTTTAATTCTGAAAGATTTTTCAATCTTTTGTTTATCAAAGTATTTCTGCAACGCCCTAGGAACCCCTCTACCTTCGCATATATTTTGTAGCAACTCTAAGCCTACCAACCCCGATCGATAATTAAATATTAGGTGTATTTAAGATAGTAGAACACACCCAACATTTTGGCGCCGTTGCTGTGGAGTTGTTCTATAAGGTAGAAAAAATAAAATTTGCTTATGAAGTTTAGTGATAGGTTGGTGGCGGGGGAGTGGTAAGACGAGAGGTAAGAACCTGTGCATCTGTTATAACAGGCGCCCCTAAACCCAACAATAGCAGTAGTCTAGGTTCTCCTTTAGTTTAGCTTTTCATGAACAGAGTTTATATAGATAAGGATAGATAGGTTTCCTTTATATTATACAACAATGGGAAGGGGAAATGGTAAGACACAAAGATGACTTCACTACGGAATTTCCATAGTGTGACAGCCTGACGCATCCACTTTAGTGGGTCTCCCCAAATCCTTGTTGTTCCTTTTTCGCACAAGTGTGTTTACTTTACGCAAATTTTGATTTACTTCCCTTAAGCGTACTTTTCTTTTTGCAGACGTAGATAGTTTACTTTTTCATAAGTTCAATTTGATGTACGTGTGCCTTTAGGTAATTTACTTTTGTACAATTTACCCATAGGACTTATTTTACAATTAAATAACTCAGTGGTGTTGTAAGCGCCACCCATCTTGCTAACAAAACTGACGAGAACATTTGAAAGAGGAACCCCAATATAATATATGAATAGTTACTTATGTCGTGGGAAGATATGGTAGGAAAGAAGGGTGAAGAAGTTTTTACCTTTGAATTCCCTATTAGAGATCCAAGAGGAGTGGCACAAATACAGTTCGTTCCCCCATCCATTTTTCCAAATTTTCATAGACTAAAGAATGAAGACCCCGATGAATTTTTATTTCAATTGGAAATACTCTGTAGACCGTATAATGTTCAAAATTTAAATTTTTTCCTACTTTGAAAGGAGCAGCCCTCCGATGGTTCATGAGCCTAGGT
This sequence comes from Pseudotsuga menziesii, assembly GCA_001517045.1. Taxonomy (NCBI): domain Eukaryota; kingdom Viridiplantae; phylum Streptophyta; class Pinopsida; order Pinales; family Pinaceae; genus Pseudotsuga; species Pseudotsuga menziesii. The sequence continues at coordinate 181,168 of LPNX010104792.1, read as the reverse complement.
GGGAATTGCATTCAAACTTGGGAAGACATGAAACATATGTTCTTGAAAATATACCAAGATTATTTCAAGGTCAATGAGGACATCTTTGAAACAACACAGGGAGAAGAAGAAACTTTGGAAAATTATGTCGAACGCTTTCAATACAACCTTCAAAGATCAAAACTAAGACAACTGGGGAAAGATACCTTAAAAATATTTTTACTCAAAGGCATAAAAAATGAATATTTAGAAATTTTAAGTCTGATGGGAACATGTGACGTATTTCAGTTATCATATGATAATGTTTGTGAGTTATGTAGAAAGTATTCAAGAGGAAAATTCAAGATTAGTAAAAATATACCCTCTTCTCAGCCTCATCTCAACCCTTGTCAACCTTGTTCACAAAGCCTTTCTATTCCATTTGATGACCATAGGGATACTCTCTCTTATGATGCAACACTTCTTGTTCTACAAGATTTTCAACAATATCCCATTTTACAGGCAGGATCAACCACACAAGCTAGTAAATTACACCTGCCACAATTACCTTCTCATAAATCTCCTCTATGCCCTACGAACATTCCTGTTCAATCCATTCCACATTCTAACAACAACAGAGCAGTACAATATGCTTACAATGTTGAATTGCAACATTTATCCACCTTACCTACCTCACCAACATTATTGCAAGAAATTCATATGAGATTTGGAGAGGTTATAGATCAAGAGATTGTAAAGACTATGAAAGAAAGTGAAGTTTCTACTCGATATTTTCCACAAGAAGACAAGATCAACCTAGAATTCCTCTCATTCGATGAGGGAGGGACATTAGAACCTGAATATTCCCCGTCACCAAACTTAACTTCTTTATACATCCTAGAGTTCATTGAAAGATCTCGTGACATAACAAATGAAGAAGAAAACATAGAATACATAAGTCACATTGAAATATGGTTCCAAGAAGGAACTAAGCCACGGTACCATCCTCTTCTTCAATGTTTATTGCTGCTAAATCAAATAGCTCGGTTGATTCTTCATATCCCGGTAATCATTGTAATATTTTTCTTATATGTGGATAAAGGTATATTTCTAATTTTGCTTCGAACATGGTTACATTGGAAGAATTCATATACTTGAATTGTTTTCTTTCTTTTTGGTAGAATAGGATATTATGTAAATATATTTTTGTTTTATCAAATAAATAAGAGTTACTACAGGTGACTCTTTTTCTTTCCATAATATTATATTTGTTTTTATAAATAAATATGAATCATCTAACAAGTGGTTTTGCAGTCTGATTATAAGAATTTTATCTATAAGCAGCTCATGGAGTATTATCTGAAAGACAACTTATGATCGTAAGATATCTTAAACCTTTCTTAAAAATTACAGCTTATAACAATTATGTGTACATAATTCTTAACCGTTCCTTTTATGATTCAGATAGTTTTTGGTATTTTGATTCATAAAGTTTTTGGTATTTTGATTCAGACATGTATATTTCTGATTTTCTATTTTAAACAGTTGTGTGATACGACTTACTCTCATTATTATCTTTTTCGAATCTCACCTTATCCCTATGGATTACTAGTTTATCCTATACTTGTTATCAAAACTTGTCTCTAAAAATATCTTTGTGTGATAACTCGATAGTAGGTGGAATTTTTGCGTGTGGGGACATTATCTTTCATGAAGAAGAAGCATTGTAAGTTCAAAGAAAAGATTTAGGTTATTCTCTTTTGACATAATTTATGATTAAGGCCAGTATGAAAAGTATTTGTAAGTTTATTTTTGCAAAATTGAATTATGTGTTTTAGCAAGGCTTAGCACGCTCTAGTACCAATCGGCTTCCATTTCTTAATATCATTATACAAGGCAAACCCGCCGGGGTACTGAACAGGCCTACTGGCAGTGGGTCAATGCTAAGTAAAAACTTAAAACAAGGAATCTCGATAAATGCAAGTAAACCCGTCGAGGTACTGAACAGGCTTGTTGGCAGCGAGACTATGCTTGCATGGTACCAAGATAAACCAGTCGGGGTACTGAACAGGCCTGCTGGCAGCGGGGCAATATCGGGTAAAAGAGATGTGGTTAATGCACTACTATGCACATGATTCAGAGAATAATGATAAATATGAAGAAATTTTTTCAAATTTTATTTTAAGGTCGATTGTTTTTAATGTCATTTGAGAATCGTTGTAAGTTGGGATTGGACCTAGCCATCTAATTCAACAAATACCTAGGATGTCATTATCCTAGAAATGGGACCCATAGCTATAAAATCTCACACACTCCGAGGTAAACTCAAAATATCTTATGATGGCAAAATATCTTTAAAATAAGGCACAGATGACTAGTTTTTCCTATGTCATGCTTTCAGTTATCTTATCAACATTTAAGTGGTCTTTCTAAGCACTGTTATATTTTTCATGAATATACATATTTGAATCATTTCCATTTATTAGTTAGTTTTTCTTTTTACAAAATAATAAAACAGCATGATAGCACTCTTTTTAGATGGAACAATCAAATCTTCTTTCTCATGGCTTGAGGACACACCATATCTTTGGTTTGGGGGGGAGGATTAGGAAAAATTAGACTGTTGAGCCTCGTTTTGTTATCATTTTTGGCATTAAAATAACACATTTAAATGCATATTTTATTATCTTTCGTGTATTTTATGTCATGCAGATTGTTATTCAGCACAAGATAAGAACAAATTTAATGTTTATCCAACTTTGGTTATTAATATCATTTTTATGATTTTATTAACTCAAATCTATATTATTTAAATCATATTCGATATATTAATTAATATGTGTATTTTTCTACAGGTTATGTAGTATGTTTGGACGAATTTATAAACAAAACGCATTCAGCTTACCACTGAGCCCGATCTGCGCAACCACCGTTCAGCCCAATCTGTGCAATCGTTGTCCAGCTCGTTGTCCAACTTCTTGTCTAGCTTGCTAATCAGTTTGCGCGTTGTCCGTAACCGATCTCAAGTATTAAACATTGAAGTAATCTACAAACTATTTTATTGACCATGTGCCCAGGTGATAGTATAATCAACAATTTAAAAGGATCGTTGGTACGTTGATTTCACCTAACACCAAGTTGCTCACTTGCCACGCATTTAAAGAAGGCACACTCTTGTTCTAGAATCATTCATGTCCTCTTCCAAACTGACCACCAGTCTGTGCATTTAAAATGATGAACGACCTGTGTTCTGGAAGATCGCCCTCACGCTACTCTTGTTTGCCACCACGTCACCAGTTCGTGCACCCCATCTGAATTTTGTTCATGCTGATGAAGGACCTGTGTTCTGGAAGACCCATCATGTACATTGCATGTGCCCAACACCACTCCACCAACCACGTGAAAGGAGGAGTAGATACATCACCATGACGCCCTGCTCATGCTGAAGATGCCACGATCACACTGAAGGAAGCAGATGCTCATGCATTGGTCTATGAATAATTATTGCCTTTTGTGATTGACTAAATTTAGAAGAACAGTCGACCACTAAAGGGTCGACTTGCTCAATCTCTTGAAAACAATGTGTATATAAACACCTCTACGTAGAGAGATAGGGTATTGATCCATCCATTAGGTAGATAGTTAGTCTGTTTTGAGAGAAGAAGATTGTAACTATGTTCCTTCTTTTTAATAGAAGCTCTATGCCTTGCTGTTCATGACTGTGTGTGAAAGCATTCACTAGGCATTACCCTGATTGCTGAGAGGTCCCCTCGACAATTCATGGTTTCTATTTCCGTATGAGTTTTTGTTATCTCTTCATCACATATAAGTAGTTTTATTTTTAATTTGTTTATATTTGTTTCTCTATTTTCTGTAACATGTATCTGCCGTAGTTAATATAATTTACATTATGCTGATAATGTAATCTTTGATATACAATTAGAATGACCAGTCACGTACAGCCTATTTTCAGTTTCCTTTTAGCTTTCCTTTCAAGTTAGTGCTTAATATTATGTCATCCTTAGGTATGATTTATAGTTAGAGATTAGTTTTGCTGCTTTTTGTTTAAACTGTAAATTAGTTCAACAATGTTTCAATTTGCTTTATTTTATAATAGAAACAATATTTTCATACCCATAGATTAGTAATCCCTTTTAATTATTTTAATTATTAATTAGGTTTAAATTATGTCCTTTATGCATTTTGTTTTCGTATGCACAAAATCAGCTGATAATTAAATCATTTAGGTTTGTTTTTATTATTCTCTGTATACAGCCTCTCATTCGGACCTTCCTTCCAGACTGTCGTCCAGCCTTCCATCCGACCTTTAGTGTTCTTAGTTTATTTTTAACCTGTTTCAGTTTTATTTCTTTGGCTTTTTGAATTATGTTATGTTTTGGTAATTAGGTAATAGTTACATCAGCCTCTAGGACCTTAGGTTAGATTATCATAAAGTACTTATTAAAATCCCTTTTTGTATTTCTTTTCAATCAAAGTATGTTTTTGAATTATGATTTGATTTGCTTCTTTTGTCTTTGATTTCCTTATTTATCATCGTTGTAATATTTGATAACTGTATCTTTGGTTTAATTTGATTCACCGTTGTTTATATTGAATTTAGGATTAGACATGTTAATTTATAGAAAATACACAAATACTTTGTAGATTGATACTATCATAGGATTTATTTCTTGAATTGTATGTTTATTGAAAATGCTTATAGGTTAGAGAATCAGAGAAGTCTTCTTAATTAAATTTTCTACTTGCTTCTTTATTTATTTTTTTCTACTTATTCATAAATTAGACCTTTCTCAGTTTCTGAATTTGTTTATGAAAGTTTTCCCATTCTTAGATTAAGAAGAAGAAGAGTTAATTAACGAGTAGTCTGATATTATCCTAGTATGATGTTTTGCTTTAATCACATTAATAATTATTTTTTTAGGAGTTTGACTCGGTCTTTCATTTTGAAAGATTTTTCAATCTTTTGTTTATCAAAGTATTTCTACAACGCCTTAGGAACCCCTCTACCTTCGCATATATTTTGTAGCAACTCTAAGCCTACAAACCCTAGTTGATAATTAAATATTAGGTGTATTTAAGATAGTACAACACACCCAACAGATCTCGTGGATTGTTAGCGAGCTCGAGAAGGTAAATGTTCGATGGTGTTTTTATTTTTAGAGAGTCTGAAAACAGGAAGAATACTCCAGTGGTTCTCTTTTTCGTAATTAATCTCCTAAGCCCGAAAAAAGGATAAAAGTATACGAAGGAGAGCTCTCTCAACCTTTGGGGGAAGAGAGACTTCTTTACCATAGGTAGTCCAACCAGTCCAGAAAAGGTTAAACCTATACTGACTGGACGGTCATTCAAATACTTTTACTAGCATGAACAAAACCAAGATTGCTCGATGATATTTTCTTGATGAGAGGGATGGAAAAGAGCTTAAAGACAACCCATAATGATTTTTTTCATAAGTTACAGTCCCAATGTCCGACAAAGAAGAAAAGGATACAAAGGGAAATGTTCCTAGATGGAATGTACTAGGGTGGTCCTTTTCTTATGATAGTCTATGTAGACCGAAAAAAGGAGATAAACGAGGCTACATAGACACCCTTTCAAATACTTTAATGAGCATGAAAGGATGCAAGCATGCTTGACAATCTTTTCATTCTTTTAGGAGTCATAAAAGAGCTTAACTAAAACTCCCTAATGGTCAGTCAAGTAAGGAGGAATTGTTTGATGTATGGAAAGAGGTTATGTTGTGAACATGGCTAATAGGAATAACCGACGAACACTGATGGGGCCTCCTTGTGGGATGATGGATGGCGGTAAAATAAGTCTAACTGTGCAGTATGGATGGAGCGAATGGCTCGTGAACATGCCAAAACGTGCGTGGGGTGATTTACAAGATGGAATGCAAATCGAGGTGACTTCTGGGAAATGGCTCAAAGAAAGTAGGGAGGGAGGCAGTCTAGGAGGCCATTTCTTCACCCAAGATATTTTTGCATAGTGGTGGCAGCTTCCTTTCCTCATAGAGGATGACCCATGCATGAGCATGGACTACCGGGGAGATCTTGAGAGGCCTCAACCTCCAGGCCAGGTCTGGGGACCTAAGGGTATGTTAGCATAGTGGTAGCTAGATCATACATGTGACATACTGTGTGCATGTGCAGGCATGAAACTACACCCTACAGTGGGGTACCAGCGACACAGGGTCAGGGTGGATGGGTTAGATCCACTCGCTCATGGGCATAGGAGGCGACAAAGTTCTAAAATGGACTCATTGCGGGTGGATGTGGAGATACTACTGGAGGGGGTCACCAACTCATGGAAATAACTATGTAAAACAAAAAAGAAAAACTATGACACAAATGTACTCATGGTGGGCGAATTCAAGCATAGAACCTATTGAGGTAGAGCCCATTGCGGGGATTCTTCAAGAGGTAGTCGTCAAAGTCAGCAAGGATGTATGCCCCCTTGTCGAGACATCGATGGATGACATATGGTCCATACCACATGGAATCAAATTTCTCTTTCCCTAGCTTATCATTGGCTTGGTCGTAGATGAGGACGAGGTCCCTCTTGCTAAAGGTGCACGGGTGGACGTGGGAGTCATAATGGGACTTCGACTGAATTTTGGTTGCTTCGATCATTTGGAGAGCAGCAAGACGGTCGTCATTGGTATGTTTAAGAGTAAACATGCATTGTTATAATGGTGAAATATTAGGTAGAATCTCGGCGGCAAGGCAGAGCAACGAAATATGGCATCCAATGGGAAGAACCGATTCCACACCATGGACTAAGTGGAATGGGATAATACCGGTGGTGGTTTTAGAGATATATCCATCATCAAGAAAGTGGTGTTTGGATATATCAGGTGGATCTTCCACAGTCGAGGACGAGAAAGGACTATTGGAAGTAGAGATCGTGTAAATGGTGTCGGTTGTGTTCGAGGAAGAAAATGGAGGGTAGATCTCCTCAAGGACAGTAACGTCAAACTCAAGGGAGTGCTTGCAAAGGTCACCAAGGAGCGATTGGTACTCAGGAAAGTTTGGGAAATGGTGTTAATAATGACCATATATGCCACAAGTTGCGCATGGATGGTTGGTTCGCAATGACTTGTTCTTAACCACTGGTTTATCTGGGACGTTGACCACTGGGGTGTTGTCGGTCTCAACTATAGTGTCCATGTGACTGGGAAGAAGAGGTAAAGCGGGAAAATTCGGTGTCGCATGGCCTTGGACATCACATAAAGCACATATAGGATCTAGATGCAGTTCGGTTGTTAATTTGGTTGTAATTCCGCCAACCTTCTTCTTCTGAGTGGCAGGAGCAGTGACAAGAGTAGTCTTTGGTGGACCAGGAGGTGGGTGCGACATCGTCTCAATAGGTTGGACAAGAGTCAACACAACCTGGGGAGTTGAGGGTGGGGTAGGTGGATTGAGGTACCATACATGAATACCCAAAATGAAACCAAGCAAGTTGAGAGTAGCCATGATAGGCTTGCTCACAATGTTAGATGGTGGAAAAAGGAAGGGAATCGTGTGGATAGGGAATGAACCCCAATAATTCCCTAAGGATTGTGGTTGGGGTTGCAACTGAGGTTGTGAGGAGGTCATAATGCTACCGAAAGTGATAGTGCACAAATCCGATATATCATTCAATGAAGGAGGAGGTGGTAAGGACAAGAAAGTGTCCGTTATAGGAGCATTGGAAAATAAGCATGGGCCAACGATAGACAGGGATGGTATGGACATGTTGTCGATGGTAGTGTCGATAGTGGGAAGGATTTGTTTCGGTGTGGTAGGTCCCTTCGGATCATAGTACATTAGTTGGTTGATGTTCACAATCTTCCCATCATGAGGGAACATCAAGATTCAGAAGATGGTAGAGGAAACGACTTGCATTGCATACATGTAACTACATTCTAGGAGGAGGTTTAATCAAGTTGGGCATTGACAACCTCAATGTCAATCAACACTATTTTGTCGGCTAACTCAATAGGAACATTCGTGAGAACGCCTTGGGGTTAAGCAGAGCGACCATCATAAGCGTGAAGAGCGGTGGTGGAAGGTTGAAGGGTGGGAGATCCAAGTTTCTTCCAAACAAAGGTTGACATAACGCAGGTGGATGCCCCCTCATCAATGATGCATCGATGAATCACCAAATTTCGAATTGTTACCAAAACTTGGAAGGAGATGGATGATGGCATCCTGGGTTCTCCTTGATCCAGGTCGAAATTGATCAACCTAGAATCAAAGGGATCGATGACACCTAGCGCATACTAGAACACTTTACGTTGAAAAGGACAAGTTTTGAGCACTTCCAGAGCCGACATGGCAGTGGGGGACTCGGCCAAGTTGTCAACAATACTGTAGTTGAGTGCAGCTCTGGTAGTGGCATTTTTCGCAACACAATGCATAGGGAACTGCATGACTTTGGTAGTCCCATCCGTAGGGGGTATCAGCAAATGCAAAGACATGTCAAGAGTGGAAGAGGTAGATGCGTCTGATGGGTCAATGGTTTTTGTGGTGGAACCATACTAGTTTTGTCGAATCTGTAGGTTGACATCATATGATAACGTCATGAGGTCATGGACAGCAGTATCATCGGGTTGAGCTGCAGCAATGGTTGCGGGAGCTTGTGGGGCCAAGGGCTAGGTTACAACCATTCCTTGGTGTGGTAGGGTTTTTTGGAGCACCATCGATGGAGGACCCAATGGCATTGGGTTTGGTGGAGTCGGAGCAGCCTCGTTGGGATCATGTTAACTATCGTTTTGGAGTAATTATTGGACACGAGTCAAGTGAGGACACTAATGAGTGTAATGGTCGTAAGTGTTACAATTGGCACACGGAAGGTTAGTACGCAACTGTGGGTTATTTCCAGGTTGAGAGAGACACTGGGGATTCTATGCAGGAGGCTCAACATCGTTATTGTTCGAAGGGTTGGCTTACTGGCCACCTCCTTGAGGTTGGTTGTTGCCCAGATTCCTACCTTTCTTGTTCCTTCCCTGCCCTTGTTGGTTATTGGGGGAGGGTTGGTTAGGGATGTTCTACTGTGCATAGACCTATCCTATAGGAGCAGGAGGAGTCGAGGTCGAATCCAAAGTGGGTTTCAAAGGTGGCGTGTAATAGACTGGAGTAGCTGGTGGGGCTGCAAAACTGATGGTTTGGCCAATACACAAGTGTGTCGAACAAGTCATTACATGAACGTGAGGAGTTGGCACGGGAGGCACGTAGGAAGGGGTGGCTCCATACTGAGTTGTTTCACATGAAAAATCAGGAGCGAAACCTAGAATCACATAGGAGGAATTAGCTCCGAACTGAACCATCGTGCGTGAAATATCATGGGCGTAACCTGGTTGGGAAACACTATGGGTGTTACCAGGATGGGGTGGCATCATGGGATAGGTCGGATAAAACTGAGGGTGTTGGGTAATGGAGCCAATAACTCCATTATCAGCATGATATTCCCTCGGCGTATCTCGATGTGAGGTGTCTGCACAGGGAGCATCGGGTATAACGGTATACAAGTAATCAGATTGGGCGTATATTAGATCGAACTGTTGAGCCTTAAGGATGGCTTCATATCCTGTTTGCGAGCGCTCATATGCAACGTCCTTGGCTATGGGGGGAGGTAAGGTTTTGAGGAACCTATCTAGGAAGATCCTATCATCTAACTGGATCTTACACAAGATACGACGACAACTCCATTCATGGATATGATCCGTGATATGGGTAGTTGTGTTATGTCGAAAGGGTAATAAGATTTCCACTTCCTCTTCATAACAGATGGGTAACTAGAAGTATTGAAGGAACATGGGAGCTAATGAGGAAAATTCATGGTAGGTAGCATGAGGCATTTTGATATACCACTTGGCCACAACACTAGTGAGTGTGCGTTGGAACAAACTCAATCGGATGGAATCATCCACTATGTCTTTAGATGAACACCATAGGTGAAATGACATAATGTGATTTTGAGGATCCTCTCCCGCCTTCCCCTCAAAATTAGGGATGTCTGAGGGAAGCTTGGTAGGCATAGGAGGCCATTATAGGTGATGACGAATGGGATGATTGGTCAACCATTCCAAATCAGGTAGGTTGAGACTAACCATATAGGTAGATTAGAACCAAGATTGGCTCAGGAAGGACCAACAATGGTGTCAGTGGCAACATGAACATAGTTCCCATGCATAACTGGGGGTGGATAGGGTTGAATTTTGACAATAGGAGAAGTCACTGGTATGGTAGGAATAATTTAAACAGACGTGGAAGGGCCATTTCACCCAGGTATAAATGGTGGAATGGTAGTGGCCATTGTGGTTGTAATGGGACCACCACTAGTGGGAAGTGAACCAACAACAGTGTGTGCAGTGACAAGGGTCCCACTAGGACCAGGGCCTGTCGACCCAGTGGAAGGGATACCCATGATGATAGGTGGAATGGATGGAAGCCCGCTAATAACAACCCCCCCTTGAAAGGAAACAAGATGTGCACCAACCATTGGGATAGATGGAGCAGTCACAACAAGGTGGGTTTGGACTGATATGAATCTGAATCAGACTCATAGGTCGTATGTGGCTCTGAAGGTGGTGAACGATGTCGAATATGGATCTGACGGTGACGGTTCAAGGAACCGAACTGAGGGGTGTGCTCCCTAAGCCTATGTGAGTAGCGTGGTGGAGCTATGATGGCGTGATGGAGTGTTATGTAATGAATGAAAACTCAAGAGTATCAATGGCAGGATCAAAAACCCAACTAAAACTGAGTGTGTAGAAGGAGAGCGAATGAAATGACATCTCACAGGCCAACAATAATCTCTAAAACCAGACTGCGACAACGGGTCACAGCAAGATGAGTCTACTACAAAGTGGCCAGAAAGCCAACAAGAAAAACTACCTATCAAATAAAATGACGCACTAATCTATGGGGTAAAATCTCAAACAAACTCCTAACTACAAGCTGGAAGCCCCTCACAAATCGTATCCTCAATAGGGTGATGAAATCCTATTCAGACAATACGAAATGGAAGAATAATATAGGCTAAGAGAATCCCACTACCAAGAAGGACCTTAGGTAAAAGAGCCATAGAAGAAAGGAAAGTAGGCTACCTCATTCATGACATGTCTGGTTGGTTTACTGGCACTCAATCCCTTTGGCCTTCAACCCCCGGCTGGGTGATATGGGGAGGACTGTGAAGGGTTAGCCTTCAATGCAAGCTGGAGTGTGGTATTCCACCCTAACTTTTGGAACCCCTTCATTTGCGGCTTATTCCAGCAGAGAAGAGGGCCTCTTGACAAACTGGTTGTGACCGTGTCAACAAGTACAAGAGGATTTTGGTCCCCTAATGGACAACAACTACGTCTCAAGATGTAAGTGACAGAGGGGTGTTGTTTGGATGCCTATCCCCAAAGTCCTAACTTAGCTTTAATAATGTTTTTTCCTCAAATGAGGTTACAATGCTGGTTGTATTAAGTTATTTTTTAAGGCTTGCTTGGGGTCATGAACGAAGATTTTTCACTTATATGGTGTGAGATATATGCAACTGATGTGTATACAAACCCCATCAATCCATGATGAACATGTCCTAACATCACTGCTAGGATGCAAATATAATGCAGATAAAAAGCAATAAAGAACAGTAAATATCCTGCAAAATAAAAAATTTCTTCCAGAAATAAAATGTACTTGAAATAAATGAGCAGCAAAAGGAACTAATCAAATGTAGGAAACATAGATGGGGTCTCAACCACAAATATCAACTAGAGCAACTCATAACCCAAGTAAGTGGGATCTCAATACCTACCAAAGGGATAGAAATAGGTAGGAAAAGGGGTTTAACACAGATAGGGGGTCTGAAACAGGGATATGAAGCACTTAAAACATACTAAAAAACTGTAGGTCGCACCTGTCGGTGGAACATGCATGATCGGGGTCGCATGGAACAAAGAAACAATCACGATATAGGTAGAAAAATAGTCAACAGACTCACGTTGTGCAAAATGGAGAGTTAAGCACGACAGGTCGTTCAAAACCGAGTCACAGTAGTGACCAGGGTCGCTCCGGAATCCGAGACAGGCGCAATATGGATTTCTAAGCCAAGTCACGCATATCAGGGAAAAAGGCACAACCTAGTTCACACTTATTGGGCAAAAATGTGCGACTGGGTCATTGCTTTCGGTCGGATAGGTGCGACTCGGCCCGAACAGGATAATTTTTCAAATGGGTTGTTGGCTAGGGCCAGGGGGCAGGCACTGACACACTACTATTTTGGATCTGCCACGAGGGGTCATATCTTTGATGGTTGAAATCTGAAAAGGAGAACAAACCAATAGCAAAACCTGCAAAAACAAAGATCTGTATGGATTGACCGAGTGGAGTCGCCAAAACTGTAGTGGGGATTTCTCCCCGGCTACGTGCAAAAACACCAACCTTAGCTCATCTAGAGCATAAGGAAGAGTTCAACAATAAAAAATGAAACAAGGCAAGAATAACAAATATGTTTTATGGTTTTCACATATATATACTAACTAATGCAAGAAATAAAAATGAACACGCCTTTCTGAAAATGGGCCATCGTAGCCGTCCTTGGAAGTGGTTCCGCAGCTCCATGGTTTGGGTCTCCAATCTCTTCCACAACTGGTTGTCAAATGGGGTAATGGATCCAAATGGGTATGGAGTGAACTCAACGTACACCATGGGAAATGGCATGGAAAATTTTGGGAATAATGGGATAAAAAGTATGTGATGTGACTGAGAGAAAATGGAAAAAAGTTAAAGTTCTTATGGAATGGCCAAAAAGAGTTTTGGGAGATTCTTTCACAATATATTTATAGTATTGTCTTATGGTTTTTGACCCATGGTATTTTATTGTCCATGGTATTTATCTAGGGTTTTTTTACTCATTCTCTTTTTTAGGGTTTTTAGCCCTTTTTGGGAGAGTGAGGATAAAACACAATAAATGCTCATCATTCCTTCATTTACGGGAAGGAAGAATGATGTTTTAGACCATTTTGAGTGGAAATACAATTGTGAAAGTCAAAATGAAGGAAATAATGGTGGGAATATGATGTATGGCTATGTTTTAGACCATGGAGAGCTAGGTGAACACTTTTTAGCGTTAACATTATGTTCCAGCCTATAATGGAAAATTTTCCATGCCAAACCATTCCACGATGACTGGGGTCATTCCTGGATTTATGCTACCTCAAATGAACATACCTTTCCAAGGAACGGGAGGTATGAGTTTTGGTTTTACTTTAGGATAAAATATGTTGCAAGGAAACATAACTAATCCTATGATAGGGGGCACCGGTGCTAGATTTCTTTGGGGGCATAATATGCACCAAGGAAATGTTCCTTCAATTAGGGCATGTGGGATAAGCATGGTTAATACTACAAATGTTAATGCTTCCCAAAGTAACCAACCATTCATCAAGGGCGTACTTGGAAGTAGTATGAGTCCTTTTACGCAAACCTATATTGGTCAAAATCAAAACTTTGGATAGAATAATTAACCTTTCACGAATCCTGGGAATCCCTACATGCCAGGTAAATTATTTTTTAATACAAACCAATGGGTAGCAAATGATCCTAGGGCTTTAAATTATGTGGCACAAACAAAGTTACCTTTCTTGGCTACTTTGAACATTCTATATTTGACACCATTGACTGAGTGTTACACAATCCTATATGACCCCCTAGCCCTACCAAACTTCCTTCATACATACATAAGTTTGAGGGGGGAATTAAAGAATATCCCACAAACCATGTGATGACTTTCCATATTTGGTGTTCTTCGAACTCCTTTATGGATGATTCTATTAGCTTGTGTCTCAGCTTCCTAAGGAACCTTAATAGGGGTAGAACTAAAGTGGTACATTAAGTACCACAAGATTCCTTTCAGAATTTCAATGTTATTTCAATAACATTCTTAAACCATTTCCAATTACCAGTCCATTACGAGACTAGCACATAACTTATGACTTCTTCATTCATGTAGGATAAGTCCACAAAAATCTCTGATCACAATTCTTAATGAGTTCCTACTGATTGGTTCATTAAATCATTGCGAAGGATGTGGCCCTCGTTGGAATGCAAGCAGAAGAGCAAACCATCATTAAGGATCAACAACTTGATTTTGTGTGTTCCCAACAAATAATGTTGTTTGAGATTTTTCCCATTACTCCTAGAGAATATACTGATCCAACCAAACCAACCCCTAGACCTCATGTTGATGGTGTCATTGGTTTAGTTGGGAATGTTGAGGCTTTCCAAGGTAGCAACTATAATGCACCTAAAGACAAAAAGAACAATGAAAAAAACTGTAAACCCAACCCTCCCACATATGTTCTCTCTATACAAACAACTAATACTAAGTGTAACTGTTATCCAAGAGGGAAACATAATAAGAATAAAAAAAATGGGAATAAGGGAAACAATAAAACAAACGACAATAACAATATTGAGGGTGGAGGAGATAAAGAAAAAATGAAAGTAAAGTTTCCACGCCATTTGTGCACCAAAGAGAATTTAACTTATAAATGCCCCAAGCTAGAGATTACTTAAAGATGATTAGCACAATAGGAATCTACCAATCAACCAACCATTCTAACTAATCCTTTCCCTCCATAACATCAATAGATGATTGGTGCTACTAACTTGACCCATGCAACCTCTCAAGTGGGAAACTGGTGTGCCTCTTCAAAAGGGAACATTCCAAGCTAAAGTGAAGTATTCATGTGCCACTAGGAAATGAACCTCCAAGAAAGGAATAAAAACTATGAGTCAAACACATTCGAATCTAAAGGAAAATAAAATCCTGAAATTGAAAAAACTCAACCATTACACATAGAAGAGCAAACAAATGACACTATGCCTAGAATACCAAAAGGCATTCTAAAAATCACCATGTATAATCCAAATGTGCTTGCTACACAAAACTATATCATAGTGGAATATCTGGCCCAATTTCCTCATGCAATGTCCACCCTCAAATTCCTCTAGAATTGTCCTACTCAACATAAGACCCTGCTTTCGGCTATAGGGGACATGGATCCTTTAAATAGTCAACTGTTGGCATTTGATTTATACAATTGGAAGCTTTGTTTGCCTCATCATGCAAATTTTTCATATTCAAGTTTCGAACAAAGGTCAAACATCCACAAAACTATGTAGATGAGGGTGCAACCACTTGTATAATGTACTTATCATGTTGGAAAGCCATTATCTCACCCGAAGTAGTTCCATCGGCAACCATGCTAAAGGATTTTGATGGTCACTTATTCCAATCCCATGGAATCATCCTAGTTGTCCCAATAGAGCTAGGGGGAAAGAAAATTAATGGAGAAGTGGAAATTGTTAATGCTCCAATTGACTACAATTTGTTACTAGATAGGAGTTGAAATCATGCCACGATGGCTATGGTATCTTGATATTTTGAGGGATTAAATTTCCCCACTAAGGAAATGTCAACATCGATCAATTTTCTTTCCATGAAAATGAGTCTCCACTAAACTCTATGACTAATATTCCCCTAGTTATCCATTCTAGGAAGGACTTTGAAAACATTGGTATGGGAATGTACCCTACCCTAATGGGAACATTCAATTTACACCCAGCCAACTTAGTTGACAATGTAACTATGATACATGTGATATCATCTGTCACTACTACTTCCATGAAGAAGGTCTCTCAATTCAAAACCTCCTATTTTGAAGATCCTTGGGCAATACGAGAACCAATACAAGGAACTAGGTGTAGGAAAGCTATGTCGTTTTTGTCTACAACTGAGAGAGCTTATCAAGCCATAGAAATTCATACAATGATTGTTATTGTATGCAAATGGAAGTTGATGATCAGTACTCCATGCCCATAGAATGTAAAGTATTTTATTTGAATATGCTATCGAGCTCTTACCAGATGACACCCAATTAGAAGAACGTTTAATATATTTGGAACAGTTAGACGAGCATAGAAGAGATATAAGTACTGCTAATGAATCACACAAGAAATGTGTGAAGGCTCGGTATGAAAAATATGTCCATCCTTATGTCTTCTATGGAGGAGACACAGTGCTTGTTTATGGCCAACAACATGAGGATCTTGAGCCTAGTAAATTCAAGTCAATGTGACTCGGCAATGTGACTCGGTCCTTACATTGCAAAGCAAGTGTTAAATAAGGGAGGTTAAGAGCTAGAATATTTCAAGTGGAACATTTTAGGGCAAATAAATTGGCTCTATTTGAAGAGGTATTATGCCTTGATCTTTTTGTTTGGGCATAATCTACTTGTAATTATTGTATTATAAGTAGTTTAGGTTATTCTCACTTCCGCTTCATAATATTTAAAAAATACAAAAAATTGAAATATTTCAAAAACCTTACTTACCTGTACTAATGTCATTTCACGATATATTGTGAATTATGACAAGAAAAATGGAACGAAGGATCAATTTTTCCAATTGGTGGTCCAATTAAAAGGTTTGTGTCCCTAAATGGGCATATAGGGCATGCCATATCCTTAATGCATGATTTGCATCAACCTTGCCATTATGTTCACACCTCAAGATCACAATACATGGACGTGCGACATTAGCCCTTTATTTTTAGGAATGTCATAGTTGTCCATGTTAGAGCTCAAAAACTCATGGGTACCCTAGTTAGAACCTTGATGTATTTTGGTGCCCATGTGGAAAGTTTGTGTTAGTCTTGAGAGTCCCTAAATAGTCACACAATGTTATTGAGAAGAAGGCTCATGACCTTCTTTAACTCTTATTTTGGCCATTACCGAAGGGGCTCTGAAATTTTTTGTGTCTGTGTTATTGTATTTGCATACAATCACTTGCACTTTTGAGTCTAATGACCACTGTAATTTTCCTTTAGGTGCTTACCGTTGATGCATTATCCTAAGACCGCTTGCCTTTGCTACTTATTGCAACCATATTTTTATACCCTCATCAAAAAAGACATGCTTCAAAAGAATGCACATTGCGCACATCCTTTTTTTGTGTTTTTTTCATAGGTATGTTCCATGCGCTTGGAATTTAGTTGCATGCCCATGTGACGCTCATCTTCTCCAATTATTATAGCATACTTTTATTTTTATTTTATTTATTTTTTCTTTCCAGGTTTTGTAATATGGAAAAGACACTAAAAATCAAATGTTACCCCCAAAAAAAGAGGGGAGGGAAAGATCTCAAATGTTTATCAATGTAGTGGCATCAAGTAAAGTCATACTTGAACAAAGCATAACTTTTGAGTCTCTCAGCAAGTTGGGTTCTAGTTTTTGGCCTTAGGTTTTAAGTCTTCATCTTAGATTTATTGCCCCTCCTGTTGGATACTCTTCCAATCATATGAAGAATTTGGCAATGTCCCCTGCATTGTGGATTTGTATCATTCGTCCCTTTGTGTCTAAAGCTTCCCAAGTCACTACTATGTCATGCTCATTGTTCAAGGATATATCTTGTGCCAACCATTTTGTAGTTGCCTTTACCTCAAGTGTTGACCATTCCATGGCATAAGTTTGTTCTCATCATGTATCATTGAAATCAATGTTTGGACTCATGCTTGTGTAGCAGGTCCCATTTAACTTCTCATAGACCGGTTGTGTAGGCTCATCAACAATGACTCATCTACTTTGAGACACTAACCTAGAGTCATAGCACCCTGACGCTATTTACACCATTGACAGGTAAACTTGCACTTGACAAACGACATTTCATCATTGGTTGTTGATCGAGTGGTTTTCCTTCATGTTTTGTGTCAATAAATCTAATCATATATTGGGATTCATGTTGTACCTTGGATTCCATTTCCATCATTAGTATAAGTCCTCTCCCATGTCAATAACTTTCATTATCAATTACTTATGAGGGGGTCTCTTTTGTGCACTATTTATATCTGGTGCATGTAGGAGATGTACTTTGTGGTTTATTTTGCAAAAAATTATCCAATTCCTTTCGCAAATTAAATCATCCCCTGATATTTCCTCAGGTTGGATGATGGGGGATTCCTTAGTGCCTCCCTTCCAACATGTCTCTTCCCATTGAATTCAATTGATTATGCTCTGGGAACGAGGTCTAGAGTCTTGGTAGTACCTCGGGCTTGCAATTATCAGTGGTAGGTTTCCTCACTATTGAGTAGTGGGAATACATCAATGTCTCCTACTCGATAGATTCTATAAGTGTTCGACTCCAAGATACCTATTCACACTTGTTAGAATGTACTAGGTACCTTGGTGCTTGTTATCATCATCAGTCATTTTCCTCGCGTTTGTCAATGGTATACATCAATGGCTACTAATCAAATAGTATACTTCACGTTTGACTTCACATCATCTACTCAAATGGGTAGGATTCATACCTCTAGGAAGTTTCGATGGAAGACCTTGAGTCAATAGTAGCATCTTCACATTTTTCTATTGCTCGAGTTGCACAAGTTTGTACTACACCTCATATGACACTGGTACCATTGGGAGAACCATTACTTAGCTCATATACATATTATTCTCGTGATGCATGATGAGACATAGATCCACTATTTATTAATGTGTGGCTATGATCTCTAGATTAACATAGATCCACTGTGTGTCTATTCATGGCTATGATCTTTTAACTGGCATGGATCCACCATATATCATCTTTTGGCCATTACCCACCTATATATATCACATGGGTCCACTAGTATTCTTCCATGGCCATGATCACTACATTCATACATGTCATGGATACGCAGTGTATACTATTTGGCGACCATATTTTATCACTTTGAGCATGGATATCTCCATCCTTGGGAAATGACTGTCTGATACCTATTTTCTATTTAAGGTACTTTGACATAACTAAGAATCTTTGAATCTCGACCATGTCTCTCCACATTTTATTTTTTATTTAGTTAAAATTTATTTCAGCCATCATGTTCCCTTCTAACTTCACACATTAGGAGGGCATTTGTTATAGCTCAAATCGACACTTCTTCATCTGTGATGATAGTTTAAAAAGATGGCATTTAAAGTGTCAATATATGTTCAAAAAAATGACATTTATGGAAGGAAGAGCCTATGATTTGACTCTTATTTGATGGCCCTAAGCATTCAAAGTGAAACCCCTACTATTTTCCTTACATTTTGAAGAGTTACAACCTAAAAAGAGCAAACTTGCATCATGCTAGTTCGATATGAGAGAATTCCCCAATAATTCGCATCCTGCTAGTTCATTGGGCAAGAATCATTCACACCTTGCTAGTTCATTAGGATAAAATGCATAAAAAACTGTCAGCTCGTATGTTTCACACTAACAAGAAGCAAAACATTCACATGTTTCCTATGAATTAAGTGCGAATGCCCTTCAAAAATCTCAAAAAATAAATAAAAATTAAAAAATGAGGGAAGTTAGGAAGTTATGCAAACTAACCTGCTCAATTGTAACTCATCCAACCACTTGGTAACCATCCTCAACTTATTCCTTCAATCATAAAAAGTGTTGGTTTTCAGTGATATGGGCCTGATTTAATAGTTCTAATAATTTATTCAATTATTACTGAAAGTTATGCTAGACCTCAATAAAAAAATGAATAAAAAATACTCGAGAAATCACACATATATTTGACACGTTGATTTACCTTGGAAAACTTCTAACTAGGGAAAAATCAACGAACAATGAATTTATTAAGAATAAAAATCATGGGCTCCTGTCCTGGGATAATGGCCCACCAAGGAATAATAAAATTATAGCAAGACAACCTAGCCTCTCACCTAGTTGCTACCTTCTTTGTTGCACCTTGCTCCTTTCTTCTATCGCCACCCCCTGCACCTACACACTTAGTTGATGGTCCTTGATCAACCGATCAACGAGATCTCACTCACTCAATGCGACTAACTGAAGTGTACTCCTCTCACCTAGGTTGTCTTTTATAACATTACAATATGAAAATACCTTGGGCCAATGACATGTTTCACCAAATACCATGGGTCCTTACTTTAATATAAATTAACTACAAAAGTACTTTCACTTTCAATTTACTAAGGTGAAATTCCTATTTCTAAGAGGTTTCTTGGATGACTACTGCATGCCAGAGACTTGGTTTTTGTAGAAGTACTTGTCAGATGCTACAAAAGTCAACACTCCCTCTTTGCGAGGAAGGTACTTCTGTAAGAGCCACCTGTATTTGGTTCTACCTCTGACCCTGGAACACTGTCGCTCACATCATCCTGCATAGTGCCATTCCTCCAACCCTGTTAGTTTGTTATTCCTTGTTTGCTGGAAGACATGGAATTGATGATTCTACATACACTACAATTCCTTGCCAAGAAGTTCAAAACTTCGTCAAATTCCTTCTTTCCATCACTATGCTCCTATAATCCTGCTCCTACTTCTGAGGATTCATCAATGTCGTCTCATACCAGCTAGATATCCTGGAATAATTATAAATGGTCAACTCCCTCTTCCCTTATGAAGGTTTACTCCCCATACTAGAAGTCCGTGAACCCTTCAAAGTCTTATGATCCTTGAGATCTGTCACTAACATCAATCCAATTACAGGATTTCCCTATAGCTTGTACACCTTTCCCTCTCTAGCACTAAGCACTGATGCTAAGTCTATGTTAGACCCCATCGATCAAATGAGAACTCATCCCCTCTCAAAAGAGAGTGCATACCCAATCTCCTCCAATATTGATATTGAGGCCAAATTCATCTTGAGCTCTGGTACATACAACATGTTTACCACCTCCAAAGAGCCTCCTGACTCTTGATGAAAACTAATTGTTCCAACTACCTTCATAATACACTTGGCATGAGTGCCAATCTCCACATGAAAATATTGGTCTGTCCTCGTTAACCTAGTGAACAACTCATGTGTCCCCATCACATGACAATCAAATCCACTATCCATGAACAAGGCACTACCGAAATATGTGCAAGAAATATAAGAGACTAACAAGAACTCTTTCTCAAACTTCTCAAAACTCTCTTTCTCTTAAGCTTCTACATTAGTTTTGAGACCTGCTCTTATCTTTCTTTTGTTATGGACACTATGAAGCATAGTGGCCACACTTGTGGCACACAAATCTCCTGACTTTTCTCATGTCCTTCTTCTTGTTCTTCTTCACCCCCTCTGAAGTTGACCCTGTACTATTTGTTGTTCCTCTTTGCCTAATTGCAAGAGAAACATCCTCCTCATCCTCCTATTGGCTTCCAAACAGAGACTTCTTATTAATTTCCTCTTGGATGAAGTCATCCTATAACCTCTCCTAATAAGGAAGCTTCTCTCATGCAATGATACCAACTTATCACAAACTTGTGTGATCCTAGTGAGATAAGAAGCTACAGTATTGGTCTTGGATATCTTGGTGCTTTTGAGCTCTACCCTCGACACCATATTCCTATTTTGATTGTAACGATGATATATGCTTGTTAGAGCATCCCGCATTGCCTTGGATGATGTCTTCTCATCTATGTGAAGGATCAAATGATCCTTCTTCTCATCCAAGATAATCCTCCAGGCCTTCACATATTTCTGGTTGTGAGTTGTTAAGTCCTTAGGATATGTTGATGTAGTCACCCTTGTGCTTGTCAACTCCCACAAACTGTTCTCCATGACAACTAGCATTACCTCACCTTCCAAGGGATGAAGTCGGAGGCTCCCTCCAACCTATCTTCAAGCCTTATTCCAACAACCATTTATCAATTGTTATTGTTGTTACTTGGAACCAGATTTACTATCAATTCAGCAGCTGATCCTGCAGAAACCTGGATTGGATTATTACCGTATCGTAGAGAGAGCCACCTGAACCTTTCAATTAACTTCTATCTGAGTTTGACATCACTTATGTTAGTCGTCGATTGTCTAGCCAATTCGCCAGAATAAGAACCTACCAAAACATCACCTGTTTCTATCCAAGATCCTAGCATTACAAGACCATTTTCACCCATAGCAAAGGTTTAAGTGCCCAAGCAAGCGCGCGTCTAGAGTGCAGCTACGACTAAGCATTCCTTCCTGGCTGCAATAGGTAATAAGTAAGTAGGGTCATATCTATCTCTAGGTGGATAAGGTGGGTATAGTGATGGTGTGCTATATGTGAGAGCATAGAGTGTCCACATAGGGATTGTTTTTAAGATAGTTTCCATGTACATATCTATATATATTGGGAGATATTATACATCAAAACCTATATAGATATTGGAAAACTTTCAAAACTCACCATAGAGTATTATAATCATAATTATATTAATAGGTGTTTACAGTGAACTAACATCTATGTTTTTTTATATTGTAATTATAATTATATTAGCATTTATGTTTTTATATATATTGTATCAGATAAGACAAGTATATTGTCTAAATTGATTTTATGGCATATTAGTCCACATTATACTTCAACCAATTTTATCTATCCATGAACAAGGCACTACCGAAATATGTGCAAGAAATATAAGAGGCTAACAAGAACTCTTTCTCAAACTTCTCAAAACTCTCTTTCTCTTAAGCTTCTACTCTCTTTCTCTTAAGCTTCTACATTAGTTTTGAGACATACTCTTATCTTTCTATTGTTATGGACACTATGAAGCATAGTGGCCACACTTGTGGCACACAAATCTCTTGACTTTTCTCATGTCCTTCTTCTTGTTCTTCTTCACCCCCTCTAATGTTGACCCTGTACTATTTGTTGTTCCTCTTTGCCTAATTGCAAGAGAAACATCCTCCTCATCCTCCTGTTGGCTTCCAAACAAAGACTTCTTATTAATTTCCTCTTGGATGAAGTCATCCTATAACCTCTACTAATAAGGAAGCTTCTCTCATGCAATGATACCTTTGATGAAGGTTTCCTATGGCTTGGTGAAGCCATTCAGGGCAATCCTCAACAACTTCATATCCCTCATAATCTCCCCAACTAATACCAGCTTATCACAAACTTGTGTGATCCTAGTGAGATAAGAAGCTACAGTATTGGTCTTGGATATCTTGGTGCTTTTGAGCTCTTCCCTCGACACCATATTCCTATTTTGATTGTAACGATGATATATGCTTGTTAGAGCATCCCGCATCGCCTTGGATGATGTCTTATCATCTATGTGAAGGATCAAATGATCCTTCTCCGCATCCAAGATAATCCTCCAGGCCTTCACATATTTCTGGTTGTGAGTTGTTAAGTCCTTAGGATATGTCAATGCAGTCACCCTTGTGCTTGTAAACTCCCACAGACTGTTCTCCATGACAACTAGCATTACCTCGCCTTCCAAGGGATGAAGTCGGAGGCTCCCTCCAACCTATCTTCAAGCCTTATTCCAACAACCATTTATCAATTGACTAGCATTACCTCGCCTTCCAAGGGATGAAGTCGGAGGCTCCCTCCAACCTATCTTCAAGCCTTATTCCAACAACCATTTATCAATTGTTGTTGTTGTTACTTGGACCCAGATTTACAA
Source organism: Pseudotsuga menziesii (assembly GCA_001517045.1). Taxonomy (NCBI): domain Eukaryota; kingdom Viridiplantae; phylum Streptophyta; class Pinopsida; order Pinales; family Pinaceae; genus Pseudotsuga; species Pseudotsuga menziesii. Next base: position 157,784 of record LPNX010104792.1, on the reverse strand, counting down.
CTAACTGCTACCCAAGGGTTTTCTGTAGATTTTTGGGTGCTTCCTAGAGCCTTCTTCGGCTATTCAATTTCTCTTGGCAATTTCCTAAAGTCTTTCTACCTGTTGCCAATATTTTCTGGGTAGTTCTAGAAGGTTTCCTTGCTTGCTTGAGCTATTAGGGGGTGATGTAGGTTGCCCATTGCTTGGTGACAATTTTCTCGTGGGTGGCTACCAGCCACCTTTTTCCTCCACCGACGGCTAAATGTTTGGAGGCTGCCTTACATGCTACCCAACACTCTCCCTATGGCTCCCGTATTTTCCTTCACCCACTAGCACTTAGTGCCTCTATTGTGGTGTTCCTCACACTCACACTCTGTTGTCGTTGCTCTATCTTCATGCATCTAGGATCGACTCTGTTGCGCCTGCTGGGGGCTATAGCCCATGGCTCATGCCTGCGACGATAACCAGTATTTTGCGACCAGCTCTTCCGCACAACTCCCTGCGTCTCTTGTGACCAAATCCAACGATGATATTCTGTGCATCCTCCTGCCACCAACGTTTTACCAGCTTGCAGTTTTCCAAGCCTTCGTCTAACGGCTCTCTAAGATCGACGATCATCTTTTTTCTCAACCCTAGTTCCTTGCCTCTAGGACAACTACGAGCCCATGACTCATCCTTCGCTGCTATGCGTCTTATGACAGCCTTACTGGCTCTTCCATGCTCCCCGTTAAGCCTGACTTTTTCATTCCTCATTGTAAAAAAGTGCACAAGCTTTCATAAGTTTAGATTTGCTTATTATCAGTTTATATGTGGTATTATGTATGAGTTTGAGTCTTTTTTTTTCCTTGACAATAAAGCCTTATATGTTAGTCTCCTTTTATTCATTATGTTGGAGAGCTCGCTCTAATTATATGTCTTATTTCAAATGCTTGATATACAAGGAGGAAGATTCAATATATTCATGCATATGTTTCACAATACTTCATGATGCATTACTAAGTTTAGTTACTCTATGAATAAGTATTAGCATTGAGGCAATGGAAGGATGACATATTCCATGTGATCTATACTTATAATTGAAGTTTGGGCAATTGATATAACATGAAATGATATGGGATATCATGTACACTTATAATGATTAATGTTATTGATTGTGTTGACATTGGTCAAACCAAAATGGAATATTTGGCATGATTTTAACCCATCTCAAGATTGTCACAATGTTTGTAAATCAACCTTGCATTGGTCATTTGGACCCATTATACTTGTCATTTACAAAGGCTTTAATTGGGATGTTGAGAAACAACCTAAGGTTGATATGCATTGTCCATTTTTTTATCTATTGGCATCACCACGTTGTAAGTCATTTGAGCCCTTACTCCCCACTCTCATTAGGCCTCTGCATATGAAATTTTCATTCCATAGGAGATGAAGGTCTCAATTTAGGTGTAAAGAGGTAGTCTTATACCTTATTATTCAATGCTTGTAGGTTTAGACTTGGTTTTTGGTTCACATGGATTCAATGTTTATTTAGTTAATTTTATTGATCAAACTTGCCTGTATATTATCTTGGAAGAAATGACACATAGGTCTTGCTTATGCCCATCTTTGAAGCTAGTAATCCCTCAATGGGCATTGCTCCTCCATGGGTTGATAATTTGGTTCACTAATTTAAAAACTTGATTTCCGATTGCAAAATCCCTATGGCCTTGAGGTTTTAAAAGAATTGAGACTTTAGTGTCCACACGCTTGGACCATTAATGCATATATTGTCTTCTTTTAGCTAGCCTATACATGGATCTTGGTGAGTGTCCTCCTTCCTTAAGCATTAAACATAGCATGCAATGATGACTTGTGTGGTATTATTGTAAATAAATTTAATATTATAAAATAGAGTTATCCCACATGTATCGTGTAATAAAATATCTTATTACCATTCATTATATAAGAGAGGTGGACAATCATTTATCCCACATGTGTTATGGGATGTAATTCTTTATTGCCTCTAGCTATATAAAGAGGTGAAGGAGGTCATTGTAAATCACTTACTAACTTATATTCATGGTGAGAGTGTGCATACACATATGATCATAAAAAAAGTACCATGTACTGTGATGATGGAGTGTGATGTGGTGGTTATGTGTGGGAGCCCTCTATGCTATGGTGGTTATATGTTGGTGTATAATGATAAGAGGCTAGGCTAGTTAAGATCTATTGTTTTAATATTGTTGTGATTTCAATATTCTAACACGGTATCAGAGCTAGTTACTAGACCCTACCTCCTTCAATATTTTTTTCTACAACAACTTATTTTAAGGCTTTCCTTTTTGTAGTTTTGTAGTTTTGTAGGTGGATTTAGTAGCCTAAGGCTTCAGTTAGATCCATCATTTTTTTGCTACAATATTAGGTTTTTTCTCAAACCCTAAACCTTATTTTACATATTTCCCACATTTTTGTTTAATTGTTTAAAAATTTGACCTTTCCATTGTCTCCTAAATGTAGAAATTAGCTAAGATAGACTATTGGTTCATTAAAATTGGCTTATGTTTTCTCGGGTTTTAATTAATTTGACTGAGCTTACCCTAGGGCATTTAATTTTTCTAAATCATAGAAAAAAATAGCTTTTTTAACCGAGCTAGTTTTTTACCCAACGTAGTTTTTTCCTTCTGAAGCTGACAATTTTTTATCCATGAGTCCATTTGCAGTGAAATTTTGTTTTGGTGAGTGTGTTTTTTCATTGTCTATCCAACCAATACCCCCCCACCCCCCGAGATCCACTTCTATATGAATTGTACATATTGGACTTTTCTATGTTCGGACATGTTATATCTACATTTTTTTGTCGTGGGTGAACTGATTTGACTGTTAGAGCGAAGATCTTACTCTTTGTAGGGTTATTTGTTTGTTAGGGGAATTCTTTGACTGCTTAGAGGGATGATTTCTCTGGCGCTTTTTTTGGTAACAGAAGGTGAATTTATGGTTTGAAGATGATTTCTCTACTTTTTTTGTTGGTTAGGCAGTCATTTTCCGACCTTTTCCTTTCTATGCTTCCTCGATTTACCCTAATTAAGGGTTGGGTGTGACCACTCTGTTGAGCATCCTCCTATGCTAGATATTGTTTCCATAGTGTTGGGTGTCTCCCTTTCTCTTGTGTTTTTTGTATATCCTCTTTGTTTATTGCTTAGGGTTTGTAGCGTATTTTTTAACTTCAAATCATATTATATATATTTAAAACATTTATGTTTAAACAATGAAAAATGGTGTTTAATATTGCAATGTGGTTCATTTATTAATTTATATTCTTCCCTTGCAATCTTTTAATATAAAATGGTTTTTCATAGGTTTTCATTTGAATGTTTTAATAAATATCTATGTGTTATAACGGTTTTGATCGCTTTTGACAAATAGTTTTCTTACATTTAAAAAAAAAAGTTTTTAAGTGATTAAGTTCTAATTTAACCTTTTATAGAGTGTGTATAAATATCTATATACATATTCTGTGTAAACTTTTTGGTCAAGTTTTAATAAATATTTCTTTGCTACATTAGCATAGATCCATCTTAAACTGAGATCTATCAAGCACTGAGAAGGATCCAATTTCTTGAGTTGTATTTTTTTTAAATTGTTTTTATCTTAAATTTTTGACATGTTTAGAAAAAATTTACATCTCAAGAAATTTGATCCTTCTTGATGCTTGATAGGTCCGGGTTTAAGGTACATCCTTAGAAGTGCAAACATTTTTTTTTCTATCACTTGTTGGATAGGTTTGCAATAGTAGATCCGGAGTTTAGATGGATCTACGTTGGTTAATTTTTTCTATTCCTTTGAAAGTTCTTTTAAGTACCTAAAAACACATTTTTAAATTGATCCGTCTGAAGGTTGCTAATCTACTAAGTTAAATAGATACTTTTAAATATTTAACATTGCTTTACTTTTTTCAATTTTCAATATTGTTTTACTTTTTACTTTTTCTAATTCTTCTAAAAAAAAATTTAACAGTTAAAAATACATTTTTTCAATTGATCCAGAGGTTGTCAATCTACCATGTCAAATATATATCTTAACTATTTAACACTGTTTTGCAATTTAATTTTTCCTATCCTTCTAAAAGTTATTTTGAGCAATTAAATACAAAATGACATGCATACATATCCCTGTAACTAATTTCTATTGACCATAACCTATATATACAATGTTTACATATAGTAGTATAACACTCATACCTATATTTGGGATATAATTCTAAACTATTATATAATTTTGCAAATATGTCATATTAAATATATAATTTTAACTATTTTACTTAAAATTCATGCATGTATATTAAGTCAAGCGCATGCACACACACACACACACGCACAAAGTCACTCATAAAATGATAAGTCTTAAAATTCACAAAATTAATGTATATTTGTATATGGAGAAAATTTTGAAACCCTCGCAGACAAAATTAAATATATGTGGCTCACCGTTCCTCAAACCTGTGAATATTGATGATATATTTAATCGGTATTGCTTGCATGCAAATGATCAATCTCACAAAGGATATAGAATTCCTTAAGTCACGCATGTCAATTATAGTAAGTGTGCCCAGAGAGTCGAGTGGACTAAACTACCATGATGAGAATACCCCAAATAAAACTTGGTGCAGAGATAGCCAGGTGAGCACGCCCAAAGCTCTCTGACAAAAAATATTCATTCAGAAAATCAAACCATGGTTCCTCAAATATGTTTTTATTACCTCCACATTCAATCAAAGTTTTTTTTATTGTCTTAGTATATATTTTGGCTCAATTATTATTGCCTCCATATACATGCCATGTAATGTCCCTACTTGGAAATTTTGAAAAAATGCAATTTGGGCAATTTTCGAGCTTTATTAGTCAAGACTGTAGGGGTTCCAACTGACTCCAAATGGTATTGAATTTGAAATGAAAGGGTAGGATGAGACTTAGAACATCCCAATATGACCTATGAACACTTTTTATCTAACTTTAAGCTTCTGTAACTTGGTTTGGGGGTAAGGAGAGAAAGTGCAAATTTCCTAGGAAATTGAGGTTAAATTACCCCAAGGGTGGAGGCCAATTTGGATCTCCAACTCAAGTATGACCCTCCCAAATTTAAGAACAAAGTATGGGGATGGATATCAGACATCAATTTCTATCATTAATCATGGTTATTAAGCTATGCAAACTGATTATGATGTGCAACATTTGTATGGTAACTTTCATGGAAATTGCTTAAGGGGAAATTGCATTACTAGCCCAAATTTAACACATCAAAAGTAGAATAGATGGTTATGAAATGTTAGGTTTTTATCATTCAATCTTAGCATTATGATCTTAGGATCTTTAACTGAGAGAATAACATGCACAACAATAAAACACAAGAGACAAGAGACACAAAGAATTTTCCTTAGGGAAACCATAAAGGAGAAAACCCCACAACTTCCTTAGAGATAGAATGAGCACCAATGGCAACAGTGAAACCCAAAAACATAAAGATGATCTCCACAGCTTCTGTCTCTCTCTCACACACTAAGAGAGCTTCTCCTCTCTCACTCATGTGCCCCAATGAGTGTGTGTGTGTGTGTGATAAATAGAGAGGCTCACTCTCTATTTATATTCTTTCGTTCACTTGAAGTGCACTCCAACATGTCGGCCTCACTTAACAATTACTTACTAGAGCCGACATCTCTAGGAGTGTCTAATAACCCTAGTGCCCCACAACTTGTGGGGACTTTTCCCTCTGCTCAACAAGGAGGGTTAACCTTGACTTAGATGGTGGAGACTATTGCCCCAGCTTACAATGACTCACCTAGGGTCGACTTCTCTAGGATAGTCTAATAACCCTAGGGCCCTGTTGGGGCCTGGAAATTCGCAGGCGACAATAGTAAAGGATTCTCCCCAATCAACATTGCCAACTAGCCCGTTGACTGTTTGGTGTAGGGAATCCGTCCAGTTTGCGGTCCGACTACCGTAGGTCAAGGTAACAAAAACAAAGGGTTTTACCGGTTGCGGCCCAGTCCACCGAGTTTTTGTAATTTTTTGACTTAAAAAATGCAATGCAAGTGCCTAACTAAATGCAAGGTGATCAGAATGCGAGGAGCCATCACAATGTGATGCGCAGGTTCTTACCTCTCGTCTTAAGGCGCGCAAGCATTTAAATCACGTACAACAAGTAAATAAACTAACTACCTAAATCTATCCCTAGGGAGCAAGGTTATCATTCGTTAGTGAGTAATACATTCCGTACATGCATTATGAACAGTTACAGACAGGTGATACTTCATTCAAAACACATGAACAATTACAGATATTTAAACAACCAGATAGCCGATTATTTTACGAATAACATTTATTACTCACAGTGGAAAAAATCCTAAAGATACTGAAGAACATTTAGCAAGAACATAGGTTCAAGAAATTAAACACTCTCACAGTAAATGAAACATAGCTGAAAACGAAATAGTTCCTCTTCAACATTATTCATTGAGTCGCATTGATACATTCCACATTTCACTCTCTCCAGCAGGCAAAATTGCAGTTTCCTTTGCAAAACGAAGTAGTTCCTCTTACAAGTAAACATTTACAAAATTTTCCAGGGAAAAAGCCCTTTCTCTCTTCTCTCTTCCCCCTATTTAACTATAGACCCCTATCTTCTGGGTTGTCCCCCGACGTATGACTTTTTCGTTCCCCAACGCTTCATATCCTTCGGTTCTGTCTTTTCTTGCATACTCATGATTGGTTAAGTAACTGTTGTATCCTCCGGACTCGCGCTTTCGTTGCCTTCGAAGTGGTTTTGGTCATACCACCATCAACGGTCCGCTTCCCTTCTTGTCGTGGCAGTTTCATCATTTTCCAGGATTTCACCTGCAACCAACAACGAGAGCCATTCATTGGAAAACATAACTGCAAAAAATAATGCGAACTGAAAATATCACTCCACAGGAAATGACGAGGTGCTTCTCTATAATCGACAAGAGGCTGGATTAAGCCTTTCGGGCGGGAAGATTATTAATCGGCAGTAGGCAAGGTTTGGGCATCGGACGCTAAACCACTTTCCCAGCTGCAACGACGGATGGGTAAAGACTTCAGGCATGCGACGGAAAGGGCGGGAAAAATTTAAGTCGGAAGGCTTTGACGTCGGAAGCGAAATGGATCTCCTGGCCGCAACGGCGGATGAAGAAAAGATATAGTCACGCGATGGACATCGAGGAACGGATCGTTTCACACTTCGGAAGCTAGACCGCTTTGAGAGCCGCAACGACGGACGAGACAAATATTACAGCCCCCGATTCAACATAAAAGACGCCCAAAAAAAAATCTAAGTAATGGAGAACTCAAAACATCAACGGTCCAGCTGATTCACCTCAGAGACAATGGGCAACTGATCAGATGGGTTTCTGGCTAGCAGGCCACATTCAATTCTGCGACCAACAACAAAATCTAAAAACATGCATCCTCTGGAAATAGGCCGCAAAATAATCATTAGAATCTAACAAAGCTAAAGTAAGACCAAACCTTCATGGATCAAACGGAATCAGAGCAACTTTAAATGGAAAGGAGGGGCCCCAAAATTTAAGAGATTTGGGGAGAAAAGTTGCAGCAGCAACAACTGGCGATTACCTGGTGAACCCAGATCTCTGGGCGATTAACCTTTGAGTGACAGACTATTTAACAGCAAAAGCATCATATTGAATTCTTCCAGCAATATGGATTTCTCAAATGACCGAAGTGTGTACCCTTAATCATTTATGACAGTCCAATTAGGGAGAGTGGAAACCAAAATCGTCAAGTCCAGATAACTATGCTGAGGCCGGAGGATGAATTTCATTATTACCTTTGTCTTTAGGTAGCTAAAAGCTTTGGACACCACAGGATTGGAGCATATGGTAAACAGAAATATTCGTTTGTTCCTCATTCCCATGCCATTTTCACACTTTTCTTGTGCTTTCGGACTTTTGTCCTATTTCATATGAGTTCGCTCAGATGCATTTCTTACTGAATTTTGATTCAAGATCCTCTATCCCATAGTGTCCTTTTGTGTGAGTGGTGTACTTCAAGTTTCAGCTCACGGACGGAGAGGATCTTTTGGCAATTCAGAACTTATGATTCAGCTCCTGCTTTGATTTATGATGCTTTCATAGGAGTTTTTTGACTCTTTATTTGCCTTTTGGCATTCGTTTCTTGGCATGGGATCATTTATATTTAATACACTGTTGACTTTGCTCCTTTCCATGGGTCCTTTGTTGTTGCTCCTTAGAACATTTTAAATGTGACGTGGATGGAGCCTCGACATAGTACCCCAGACTCCTCGAATTTGGTTTATTTCACAGGGGTTAAGCAGGACTTCAATGCACACAGAGTTCTTCGAGAAAACTGCTATACTGGATGAAATTATTTCATGTAAATTAGCAATACATAGTCTGACACCAAAACATTTATCAAACCCAAAAATTTCGGATGTATTCCATGCAACCGCAGGTTTGCTCCCTTTATTGAAATCAACAAAACAAGCTAGAATGAAATCAACAAAAGCAAACTAGAAACATGACTCAAAAGACAGTCGGGCGGATTATTTATGTACAAGACAGAAAAAATCAGACAGACTCAAGAAAAATAAGGTTTGAGAACCAAACTATTTACTGGTAGGTTCTCCTCCCACCCCTGCAGATCTTGCAACTTGTAGGTAGAAGGACCAAGCTTGGCTGCAATTTGAAAAGGGCCTACCCACAATTGCTGGAATTTGGTATGTTTTCCTTTCTCATCATGGGGGTGGTCCCATTTGAGGACTAAGTCTCCCACTTCAAAGGCTTTT
>LPNX010104792.1:68311-148666 GCA_001517045.1 Pseudotsuga menziesii | reverse complement strand
GCAATTTTATCCCTTTATCATGAGCAAACGCAGTCAATTTAATTGATGAAAAGTATTTAGCATTATCAAATACTAACAAAACTGGAACTCCAAACCTGGTCAAGATATGATCTTGTAGGAAGCTGATGACTTCGTCTTCATTTATCTTGCGCAATGGGATAGATTCGACCCAGCAAGTGAAATAATCAGTTGCAGTAAGAATGCACTTGTGTTGCAGGGACGAATTTGGCTTTATTTCTCCAATAATGACTAGCCCCCATTGCTCAAATGGTTCCTTGATCATCACAGGCTTTTAGGGGCGCTGCTGCTTTAGGTTGTCTTCCACCACACCTTTGGAAAATATCACACTTTTTGACGTGTGTGTGTGCATCCTTGAAGAGTGTAGGCCAGTAATAACCAGCTCTGAGGACCTTGTGGGCTATAGTATCCCCTGAATAATGTCCCCCAGCCGGACCATCGTGCAATTCAGACATTACTTTCTTAGCATCTTCTTTCTCCAAGCATCTCAGAAGGACTCCATCGTAGTTTTTCCTGAATAGTATTCCTTCAACAAGTTGATAGGATGCTGATTTAAGACGCAACGCTCTTCTTTGCTTGGAATTCCAATGTTCTGGTAGCAGCCCTGATTGTAAGTAATGTACAAGGTCTCTATACCATGACTCAGGAGCTGTAAACAAAGGGCATACATCCATTACATGTAATTCGGCATCATCTTCCCAGGCTTGTTCTTCATCGTTCCCACTTTTAGTCATCAATTTGCATAACCCTTGACCTTTAACTATAGAGGCTGGCTTGAATTCAAGATCGTACTCTTGAAGAGTTGTTACCCAGTTGCCCCTCCTTTCTCCTAACTCTTTCTGTATGAGAAGGGATCTTACAGCTGGGTAGGGGACTATTACCTTGGTTCGATTCTTTAATATATATGGCCTGAATTGCTTCACTGCCTTAAACATTGCATAAGCTTGCTTATCAATGGCCGAGTAATTTAACTCAGCCCCCTACAGACCAGTACTCATAAAGGCGATTGGGAATTCATCCCCCCCATCTTCCTTTTGCGTGAGTACAGCTGCCAGTGAATCATCGGATGCAAATGTATACATAATAAAGTCTTTATCAAAGTCAAGGATTTTCAAGGAGGGAGTGTGTGCAACAACAGTTTTAATTTTGCTGAAAGCGTCCTTCTCAATATCAGTCCACTTAAATTGTGCATTTTGTTTGACCATCTGCTGTAGTGGTTTGACAGTCTGAGTGAAATCAGGCACAAACCTTCGTACAAAATTTATGGTTCCCATAAACGATTGCATTCCTTTTTTATAATGGGGCATGGGAATTTGTTCAATGGCCTTAATTCTTTCTGGGTCTATATATATACCCTTCTTTGAAACTATGTGCCCCAGTAACTTGCCCTCAGTGACGGCGAACACGCACTTATTAGGATTGAGGGAGATGCCATATTTCCGACAGCGTTCAAAAATTTGCTTTAGGTGAAAAGCGTGCTCTCCTCTTTTCTTCGAGAATATTGTAATGTCATCAAGGTACACCATAGCGCTTCATCCAATTAGTCTGTGGAAAGATATGTCCATAGCTCTCTGAAATGTCACTCCAGCATTAATTAGTCCAAAGGGCATCCTTCTATAGGCAAAAGTTCCCCATTTTGTCCTGAACGTTGTCTTTAATCTGTCTTCTTCGGCTACCAACACTTGATTGTAGCCAGAGAACCCGTTTAATCATGAAAAAAGTTCAGCACCTGAAACCATTTGCAGCAGCTGCTCCATGGGTGGCACAGGATAGTTATCTTTATCCGATGCGCAGTTCAAGTTCCTGAAATCCACACACAGTCTGATTTCTCCTGACTTCTTTCTAACCGGTACCAGATTTGATACCCACTCAGAGTGTCTGACTTTAAAAATGATTCTAGCATCCAACAATTTCTTTACCTCACTCTGAATCAGTGGTTCCAGTTTTGGATGCATTTTCCTCAAGGGCTGCTGATATGGCTTGACTCCCACCTTGATGGGAACAACGTGCTTGATGATGCTGGTATCGTATGTCTTTAACTCTTGGTACATCCAGGAAAAGACATCTTTGTATTGTTTAAATAGACTGATAAACTTGTCTCTTTCTGTCGGCAAACAACATTTACCGAGATTCACGAACTTAGGTGTCATTTCGGTCCCCAAATTTATCAGTTCGAACTGTAGAGTTGAGCTGTGAGTCTTCACGTTGGCGGGTCTCATAAAATTTTCATTCAAGTCAAACATCTTTTCTAACGTTCTGACCCCTTTAGGGATGAAATTGTCAAATTTCATCTCGGCCTGGTGTTCTTCATCATCAATAATCGCTCCTTTGAATACCTCGTCATTTGTTAAACATTCTATAATTTGCTGGTCATCATCGAACACACGCAGGTTGGTAATCATATCAGGTACTGAAGGCCTGAAAAGCAATTCAACAGTACATCGATTATTTGAGGGTACAAGCCTAGCGGCCGAAGTAGCTAATAAGTCAGCTGCTGCGTTTTTAATTCTTGGGATTGAAATAATGTTGAATGCATTAAAACATTTAAGAAGGTCCCATACCTCATTCTGGTAAGCTTTTAAGTGGGGAGAAACACAGTGGATTTGATTCTGGATTTGTTTCACAACAATTTCAGAATCCCCACAAACTTTTAAATTACTTACCTTCAAGTCAATCGCTTTCTTGAGTCCCTGCACCAGTGCTTCATACTCAGTTGTATTATTAGTACATTCAAACTCTAATCTACATGAAAGGAAATGTTTATTCTTCTGTGGGTCAATTAGGACACAGACGGCCCCTGATCCTTCTAATGTCTTAGAGCCATCGAAAAATAAAGTCCAAAAATCATTAACTACTGAAAATGAATCTACTCCTACTGCTAAGTCTACTATTTTACAATCAATCTCGCCAGCCTGCGAGAATCGAAGGAGATCAGGCTGGGTATCAGATGGGTTTCCGGCTTCTTCCGCTTGATAATTCCCTGGTTCCAACTCGAGAAAATAATTTCCCAATACATAATCCACAGGTATATTCTTCTCATCCAGTTGGGTAACATTGTACTTCATGTGGGGTTCTCTTAGAATCTTGATCTGGTTTGGACTCCCCTTGTATGGCAACCACAGGTGCGACCAATCTGAAGCGAAATATCCATTTAATTTGGCTGACCAATCTCTACTCAGGACCAGACCATAAGCGTCTGGTATATCCGCCACTACGACGTTAATAACTTGGCATACTTTGTCATTGGATTCCAGACGGATTAGGACGTCTTTCATTTCACCAATTACCTTAACGTTTGTCCTATCCAACTGAACCACCCTCCACGTGGTTGGCTTTGGCTTCCCATTTATCTTCTTACATACTGATATGGGCATGACATTAATGGACGCCCCCGAATCTACCAGACAATTGTGCACGTTATGATTAAAAATTTCAAACGTTAGGAGAAAAGGTAGATGCTTAGCTTTAGACTCACCTCCAACGCTGGTTTCTCCAATTTGTTCTTCATCCTGAGGTTGATTGTAAGCGGGCAGCTTGTCATCTAATGCTTCAAGTGCTTTCAACAATTTCTCTTTCTGATGCGGCACTTTGCACATTTCAAATAGTGGAACATTCGCTTTTACCCTTTTCAAATCCTCCACAATGTCATAATTCATCGGTTGTCCAATTGAATGTGGTTTGTCAGCATTTCCTTCACTTGGCTTGGCTGTTGTATCATCCTGTCTAGGACTTTGGCTGGTAATCGTGAATTCTGGAATCTTATCAGCCAACGCTTTATTTTGAAACTTCTTCTTAACATTTCTCTGCAGCCTTCTAATCTTTGGAAGAATAAGACTGTCGTCCTTAACCCCTCCTTGGCTTCTTGTGGCCACGTTGGTCTCCATAACGCCCTGGTATCCCTGAGTGTTTCCTTCTTCAGCATCAAATACTGAGATTGAATTCCATAATGCCAAGGTCTCCTTTTCCTGATCTTCATTAGACGTAGAGGCAGAATTTTCTTTTCTTTCTTCATCTCCCTCTTCAGTTAACCTAGAATCCAGCAGTTGATTCATCACTAGCGTCATAGAGTTTATCCATTGTGGACAATTTTTTTCAGAGTGTGGCTGTTGGTGGAAAGTGCAGAAATTATCCATGCCGACCTCTGTTAGATTCATGGACGCAGCATTGTGAGGAGGAGGATTAGAATGATCCTTATCCTCTCTTTTCTTATAATATGGCTTATAAAACCTTTGTGCCTCCTTTTCTTTTTCCATATCTATGATCTTGTTGGAAAGCTTCTGCATCATCTTGGCCATATTTTCCAGATCTGGCGACTTTCCTTCCTTAGGCTTAGCGAACAATAAGGCTTTTCTCCCCGCACCTTTCTCTCCTGATTGTTCCGGATAATCTCCAATACTTTCTCTTTCCGCTTCCACCACTTCTGCCTCTTCATAGGTCTCTGTCAGAGTAGGCTTGGCCCTACCTTTCGCGAACATGGCCAAATCAGAACCCAAAGCTGAAGTATAATACTCAATCAGTACCTTGTCTGAAGGCCTATCTATTTCAGAGAAGTTCTTAAGATATGCTGCAAACCTTTGTGTGAAACTGTGCACTTTTTCCTTTTTCCTTTTTCTCTTTCTTCAATGCACATAGTCCTTTCATAACGACAGCATGATTCTTTTGGGTCGCATACTTACTTCTAAAAATCCTCTCAAAGGTGTTCCAGTCCGGAATCGAGTTAGCAGGCAACCCAAAATACCATGAAGCTGCAGCTCCTTTAAGTGTATGCGGGAAAAGTCGACATACTACATCTTCATGCTCCCCAGCCCTTAAACCCTCTATTGCCAAGTAGTAACTCTGCAGATGATCATCCACTAGGATCTTCTCATTGGGGTCAAATTTAGGCAGCAATTTTTCGAAGGATTGGGGTAAGTCATGTAATGGAGGTGTTAGATTTAGAGGTGATCTGGCTCTCCATGCAGGTGGTGGATTTGGTGGGTTGAGGGGTTGGTTTGCATTTACGCCAGCCATGAGTCGGGGTGGAGAGTGAGGGGGTGAACCAACAGGAGTTTGAGCAGGAGAACTGTAAGGGGTATCTGGGCCTTCTTGGTTCAAAGGTAATTCAACCTCCTGCAGAGCAGTCTCTACAAGTTCTTCCCAGTCTCCAACCAACACTGAATCTTTTGCTATAGGACGGTCTTTCTTCTTGTATTCTCTTCTAGGTAAGTCAAGGATAATTGGAAACCCTCTAAGCTTCTTTACATATGCCCGGGTGTGTCTTCTTAGGTCGTTAACCACTTCGTTACCAACAGCGTATAGATGTTCTCTGTTTTCTTGCGAGATTGGATTATGGAACCCACTTCTTTCGGAACTGTCACCTGTGGAAAATTCTTGGGAAAACGGGTTTCCTCGGCCATCCATGCACTGGCAGCCCTCCTTCTAGGGCCAAAACTGTTGGGGCCTGGAAATTTGTAGGTGACAACAGTAAAGGATTCTCCCCAATCAACGTTCCCAACTAGCCCGTTGACTGTTTGGTGTAGGGAATCTGTCCGGTTTGCGGTCCGGCTACCGTAGGTCAAGGTAACAAAAACAAAGGGTTTTATCGGTTGCAGCCCGGTCCACCGAGTTTTTGTAATTTTTTGACTTAAAAAATGCAATGCAAGTGCCTAACTAAATGCAAGGTGATCAGAATGCGAGGAGCCATCACAATGTGATGCGCAGGTTCTTACCTCTCGTCTTAAGGTGCGCAAGCATTTAAATCACGTATAGCAAGTAAATAAACTAACTACCTAAATCTATCCCTAGGGAGCAAGGTTATCATTCGTTAGTGAGTAATACATTCCATACATGCATTATGAACAGTTACAGACAGCTGATACTTCATTCAAAACACATGAACAATTACAGATATTTAAACAACCAGATAGCCGATTATTTTACGAATAACATTTATTACTCACAGTGGATGAAATCCTAAAGATACTGAAGAACATTTAGCAAGAACATAGGTTCAGGAAATTAAACACTCTCACAGTAAATGAAACATAGCTGAAAACGAAATAGTTCCTCTTCAACATTATTCATTGAGTCACATTGATACATTCCACATTTCACTCTCTCCAGCAGGCAAAATTGCAGTTTCCTTTGCAAAACGAAGTAGTTCCTCTTACAAGTAAACATTTACAAAATTTTCCAGGGAAAAAGCCCTTTCTCTCTTCTCTCTTCCCCCTATTTAACTATAGACCCCTATCTTATGGGCTGTCCCCCGACGTATGACTTTTTCGTTCCCCAACGCTTCATATCCTTCGGTTCTGTCTTTTCTTGCATACTCATGATTGGTTAAGTAATTGCTGTATCCTCCGGACTCGCGCTTTCGTTGCCTTCGAAGTGGTTTTGGTCATACCACCATCAACGGTCCGTTTCCCTTCTTGTCGTGGCATTTTCATCATTTTCCAGGATTTCACCTGCAACCAACAACGAGAGCCATTCATTGGAAAACATAACTGCAAAAAATAATGCGAACTGAAAATATCACTCCACAGGAAATGACTGGGTGCTTCTCTATAATCGACAAGAGGCTGGATTAAGCCTTTCGGGCGGGAAGATTATTAATCAGCAGTAGGCAAGGTTTGGGCATCGGACGCTAAACCACTTTCCTGGCCGCAACGGCGGATGGGTAAAGACTTCAGGCATGCGACGGAAAGGGCGGGAAAAATTTAAGTCGGAAGGCTTTGACGTTGGAATAAAAATGGAACTCCTGGCCGCAACGGTGGATGAAGAAAAGATATAGTCACGCGATGGACATCGGGGAACGGATCGTTTCACACTTCGAAAGCTAGACCGCTTTGAGAGCCGCAACGACGGATGAGACAAAGATTACAGCCCCCGATTCAACATAAAAGACGCCCAAAAAAAAATCTAAGTAATGGAGAACTCAAAACATCAATGGTCCAGTTGATTCACCTCAGAGACAATGGGCAACTGATCAGACGGGTTTCTGGCTAGTAGGCCACATTCAATTCTGCGACCAACAACAAAATCTAAAAACATGCATCCTCTGGAAATAGGCCGCAAAATAATCATTAGAATCCAACAAAGCTAAAGCAAGACCAAACCTTCATGGATCAAACGGAATCAGAGCAGCTTTAAATGGAAAGGAGGGGCCCCAAAATTTAAGAGATTTGGGGAGAAAAGTTGCAGCAGCAACAGGCCCCACAACTGCGGGGAATTTAAACCTTGATAAATAGGAGGGTTACCCACAATGACTTGACACGAATTTCACATTATAGAAACTTCCTGATCGGAACATCGGGGCATGACATCACTCAATTACATTATAGACACATCCCGGAATAAACATCGGGGTACAATACATAAGATATACGGATGAATACATTCCGAAGTTAAAAATACATCAACACTCCCTCTTAACTAGGAAGGTATTCTATCGACACAATTTATTAGCACAAGTCTTCTTCTCTGTATCATCTGGATCATCATCGAGTTCTCATCATCTTCAAGTCATTTTCATCATCAGGTCATCTTCATCTTTAAGTCATCTTTATCTTCAGGTCATCTTCATCTTCAAGTCATCTTCATCTGGATCTGGATCATCACTCGATCTGGATCATCATCAAGTCATCTTTGTCTTCAAGTCATCTTCATCTGGATCTGGATCATCACTCGATCTGGATCATCATCAAGTCATCTTTGTCTTCAAGTCATCTTCATCTGGATCTGGATCATCACTCGATCTGGATCATCATCAAGTCATCTTTGTCTTCAAGTCATCTTCATCTGGATCTGGATCATCACTCGATCTGGATCATCATTAGTGGATCTGGATCATCACTCAATCTGGATCATCATCAGTGGATCTAGATCATTACTGGATCTAGATCATCACTGCTGGATCATCATCAAGTCTGGATCATCACTTGATCTAGATCGTCACTGTTGGATCATCATCAAGTCTAGATCATCACTTGATCTAGATCATCACTGCTGGATCATCATCAAGTCTAGATCATCACTTAATCTATATCGTCATTGTTGAATCATCATCAAGTCTAGATCATCACTACTGGATCATCACTTGATCGGGATCGTCACTACTGGATCATCATCAAGTCTGGATCATCACTTGATCTAGATCATCATCAAAGCTGGATCATCACTGAATCATCATCATCATTACTGCTTCTATTATCTCAATCAAATGGTGCTATCTTCTTCATTCTTCTCGTCACAGGAAGTTCTACAGAGTCAGTCCTATAGGCCTACCCTTAATGTAGGTCTTCATCAGCGCTTATATCTGACACTTAAGTCAGAATGGCCCGCCCAGCTCTTACATCTGACCTCATCTTGTCAGAAAGGCCCAGCACTCACATCTGACCATGTCTTAACACATCGCGCCAGAATGGCTTAGCACTTATATCCGATCATGTGCAAGCACATCGCATCGGAAAGGCTATGCACTTACATCTGACCCCATCTTGTCAGAAAGGCATAGCACTCACATCTGACCATGTGTAAACACATCGTGCCAGAATGGATCAACACTTATATCCGACCTCATCCTGTCAGAAAGGCTCTGCACTTACATCCGTCCATGTGTAAAGACATCAAATCGAAAGGGCGTGCACTCACATCTGATCATGTAGGAACCAATCCTACAGTCCTATCAGAATGGCCCCCAGTCCCAGACTGAGTTACTTGGTAACTGACCAGGCGCCTCCATTCTCCTAGAGAATGGCAGTTGCCCTTACATCTGACCTACTCGTCAGAATGGCCAACACTCACATCTGACATGGGAGGAACCTAATCCTTTAACCATGATAGAATGGTTCAGCCCTTACATCTAATCAAGTGGGAACACATCCCTCTATCACATCAAAATGGCTCTCAATCCTAGACTGAGTTTTCCTAGTAATTGACCAGGCACCTTCATTCCAAGAATGGTAATAGCCCTTATATCTGATCATGTAGGAACCAATCCTACAGTCATATCAGAATGGCTCAGCACTCTTATCTGACATGGAAGGAACCTAAATCCTCTCACCATGAAAAAATGGCTCAGCCCTTACATCTAACCATGGAAGGAACTTAATCCTCTCCCATGACAGAATGGCTCTAGGTCTCATCATTTCCCCTTAGAGGGAACCTCGATCTCGAGAAAAACAAGCTTCTCCTTGAAGTACTCAAACTTAACTTTGGCCATTTCTAGCATAGAATCACATCAGGGCAGATTACGTCCAAGGATGACCTGTGAGCTTCACCAGGACCGATTACATTCGAGGGAAACCTGTCTCATCAGCTATGCTAGAAATCCTTCTTTCAAGAGATCTCGATCTGGATCACTGCTCCTCTCTGCATCATACCACAAAATGCAAGTTAGATCAACCAAATCAAATAGTAGTTTTCAAAAGAAACATACTACCTCCCAAATAGCAAGTGGCAACATCTTTTGCCTCTGCTATACTCAGTGCCATGCAGGACTTCATCTTGCCAAACCAAGAGATCACACTTGATCCCATACTGAAGTAGCACCTCCAAGTGCTCTTCCTATCAATGGCACTGCCTGCCCAATACGAGTCCACATAATCTTTTGATTTGCCTCATACTTGAGCCCATAATAAACTGTTCCCTTTAGGTACCTCACTGCATGCTTTGCAACCATCAGGTGAACATGTCTCAATGTGTTCACAGCAAAGCAAATATCTGGTCTCGTATTCGTCAGGTACATCAAGGAACAAATTATTTGACTATACATCGTGGCATCAACCGTCTCTGATGAAGGAACACTCAATAGCTTCAGCTTTGATGCCATAGGTGTGGTGATGGCCTTGCAGTCCATCATCCTAAACCTCTTCAGGATATCTACTGCATACTTCCCTTCTCCACACCTCTATGCCTAGAACGTAGTGCATCGACACATAACAGGAGCATCACTGGTCTTCCTCCTTCAACCTTGAAGCAAAGGTTGGAATTCGCTTTACTCTCAATAAAGCCTAGAGTCATCAGTAATCTATCCATCCTGTCGTACCATGTCGAACCTCAGGATTTTCTGCAGTCACTCCCTCTGAAGCAGAGCATCATTCTCCCTCTGTCTTCCGTACTCTATGCACTGAAACATTCTGTACCGGAGTGACAAGTAGTATCCATCTAGGATCATTGGCTACCAAGATCCTCTATCTTGAAATTTTTCAAAAGTTCTTCTCACACCCATCTGTGAGCTTGTCATCCTCTATAAACCTTGTAGCATAGGTTCAGATATTCATCAAGTTCAATATGTGTGTGTTATCCCATGATGTTTCCATCTACTGCATGATGGAACTATGAACTTCTCTTCAGGTCTCAATACTGCATCCTAGACATCATTCTTCTTGAACTGGTCTTCCCTTTCTTCTTGGTTACTTCTTCATAGCTGGAAGGTTCTTTATTAATGATGTTGCTACATTCGTCATATTTATTCTTCATCTTGAACTGTCCTCACTTGTTCTTTGGAACAAGTCTTATCCTTCTTTGCTTGTAGGCAATTATGTACGCGATCTTTCCTATAAGTCAAATGCATTTGTATGGTTAGAAACATTTCATAAGGAATATTCATACTGGCAAGTTCCTATGCATAAATATATGATCATGCAACTACTTTAACCAATACAAAATTCATCCATATATCACTAAAACTTTCTAGATGCCTTCCATCTCTACCAGGAACACATTGAGATTGTGCACTAATCCAATATGTTAGCAAAGAGGTTTCATTCTAGATAAGTAGCAATGGAGAGTTGTACAGCACCATGAGCTACTTACCCATCACATGCATATTAGTAGTAGACTATCATTAATGCAAACATCCTATCATGCATAATACATCAACTGAATATAAACAAATGCATAACAAAACAATATCATGAAATGACAATTGAATACTTATCTTTATTTGTTTCGTGGGTAGACTCCTTCTTGAGCCTTCAACTTCATCATCTTATTCATTCATAATAGCATCCTTTCTTATCCAGATGCTAAGGTGGATAAGAGGTTCTTCAAGAGTTGAGATTTTCATATTCCTCATCGATTGAGGGATCTTCTTTGGATGGTGAGAGCTTGATCTTCAATTGCTCCCATCTTCTCTTCTCTTCTTATGAGTCGAGCTTCTTCTTCTTCTCGGAGTCTGCTGAAAGTAATCACTTCCTTTTGGCACACATTCTTCGAATGAATGAATCCCATGATCCTGGGAGGCCATTCATGATGGTTATCACCACTTCTACATTCTCCACTTCTTCTTCTACCGCTTCAAGTTGTTCTCTGATTTGAGAGACCCTCGTAAAGTATGACTGTATGGTCTTTGCATTCTGGATCTTCACATTCTTCAACTGGTTTCTTAATGTCATATTATGATTTATGTTCTTCCCTTCAAATAGCTTGGTCAAGGAATCAAACATCTCCGGTGTCTTTAGGAAAGACACTTGTGAAGTTGATACGTGATTGAATCAACAATGATCTTCTTGGCCTTGACCAAGTTCTTCTTGTGTAAGGATTCTAGCTTCATCTCCCTCGAGAACTGGAACCTCTCTACTTGTGTAGGTGTCCAATTCATTTTCTTCAGGGAGATCATATGCTTCCATGCTTGGAAGTTTTCAACTTCACCAAGCTTATCATCAAGCTGATGTGATATATCACTTTGAAATGAGAACCTCAAATGAAAATAGCAAAAGATTAGGTCTTACCGATTTGAGGTGTTCGTCCTGGTTCCGGAGCTGGCTAATCTAGGGTTTGTCAGAGAAACCCTAATTTTAAAAATTTGGAATCTTTCAGATATGATTAGATAGAAATATATATATCTTCAAATGGCGCTGTCTAATGTACTCATTTTCTGAAAACGGTGGAGGGAAGCTCTCGGAACAGGAATCCCTAGTTTTCCAATTTCTTCTGCAGAAATGTCTGTCACTGTTTCTGTGATATCTCTGAAATTACTATTCCTCTATGCCTAAAACTTCATACTGAGGTAGCCTCGCATGTCTCTGATCCAACACCATAGGTTTCATCATAATTGGTTTCACAAATTGGGACTTATTATTTTTTTTCCAAGGTGACCTGTTACAGGACTGTTCAGAACAACTAAGTTGTACGGACTGCCAAGTGTCACTGGTTCATCTTCTAAGTCTGAATCTTGGACCACAGAAATTACAGTCCATGCTCTTTCGATAAAATATTCATAAATTTTGATTTGGACCTTTGTAGCCCAAGATATAGTAATTCTCCCCAGGTGTCCTGTTTATGGATGAATTATGGAAGAGGCTGGAACCCTAACTTGGAGGGATCATATCTTCCAGAATATAGAGAATATGACGCTGAATTTGGGATAAAGTGTACATCAGGATTTTATCTTCGGCCTCTGCAATTTTTTGCTCCTGATCCTTCGCCAATCGCAGGATATAGCGAATGTACCAAAACTTAGTAGTTTTAGTATTTAGGGTTTTTCTAGCTCGAGGTCAAACTAGGGTTTGAATTTCCTAGAGTTTCACCCAACCAAAAATATTGATCCAAGTCTCTAAACTTCGATTTTGATGAGGAGAGCAATCCTATGTCGTGCTCACTCACAAATTCCTCTTTTGTAGAAAGCCCTAATTTTCTGCACCAAAACTGAAAATCCTCGGAATCGAATTCCACTTCGACAGAAAGATGTGCCCTTCAATGGAGAGTTAGGATAGCATACTTTTGTTGATGGATTGTGGAGAGAGACCCAAAAGGTAATAACCCCTAGCTTCTGCAGCTACACAATGTCTTCTTCTCAGGTTAGCTCTGATCCCATGTTAGGTTTTTATCATACAAGCTTAGCATTATGATCTTTGGATCTTTAACTGAGAGAATAACATGTACAACAATAAAACACAAGAGACAAGAGACACAAAGAATTTTCCTCGGGGAAACCATAAAGGAGAAAACCCCACAACTTCCTCCGAGATAGAATGAGCACCAATGGCAACAATGAAATCCAAAAACATAAATATGATCTCCACAACTTCTGTCTCTCTCTCACACTGAGAGAGATTCTCCTCTCTCACTCATGCGCCCCAATGAGTGAGTGTGTGTGTGATAAATAGAGAGGCTCATTCTCTATTTATATTCTTTCGTTCACTTGAAGTGCACTCCAGCATGTCGGCCTCACTTAACAATTACTTACTAGAGCCGACATCTCTAGGAGTGTCTAATAACCCTAGTGCCCCACAACTTGTGGGGACTTTGCCCTCTGCTCAACAAGGAGGGTTAACCTTGACTTAGATGGTGGGGACTATTGCCTCGGCTTACAATGACTCACCTAGGGTCAACTTCTCTAGGATAGTCTAATAACCCTAGGGCCCCACAACTACGGGGACTTTAACCCTTGACAAATAGGAGGGTTACCCACAATGACTTGACATGACTTTCACATTATAGAAACTTCCCGATTGGAAAATCGGGGCATGACATGACTCAATTACATTATCGACACATCCCGGGATAAAAAAAAGGGTACAATACATAAGATATACCGATGAATACATTCCGAAGTTACAAATACATCAACACTCCCTCTTAACTAGGAAGGTATTCTATCAACACAATTTATTAGCACAGGTCTTCTTCTCTGTATCATCTGGATCATCATCGAGTTCTTGTCATCTTCAAGTCATCTTCATCTTCAGGTCATCTTCATCTTTAAGTCATCTTTATCTTCAGGTCATCTTCATCTTCAAGTCATCTTCATCTGGATCTGGATCATCACTTGATCTAGATCATCATCAAGTCATCTTCGTCTTCAAGTCATCTTCATCTGGATCTGGATCATCACTCGATATAGATCATCATTAGTGGATCTAGATCATCACTACTGGATCATCATCAAGTCTGGATCATCACTTGATCTAGATCGTCACTGCTGGATCATCATTAAGTCTATATCATCACTTGATTTGGATCGTCACTGCTGGATCATCATCAAGTGTAGATCATCACTTAATCTGGATCGTCACTACTGGATCATCATCAAGTCTAGATCATCACTTGATCTGGATCATCATTACTGGATCATCATCAAGTCTAGATCATCACTTGATCGGGATCATCACTATTGGATCATCATCAAGTCTGGATCATCACTTGATCTAGATTATCATTGAAGCTGGATCATCACTGAATCATCATCATCATTATTGCTTCTATTATCTCAATCAAATGGTGCTATCTTCTTCATTCTTCTCATCACAGGAAGTTCTACAGAGTCAATCCTATAGGCCTACCCTTCATGTAGGTCTTCATCAGCGCTTATATGTGACACTTAAGTCAAAATAGCCCGCCCAACTCTTACATCTGACATCATCTTGTCAGAAAGGCCCAGCACTCACATCTGACCATGTGTAAACACATTGCGCCAGAATGGCTCAGCACTTATATACGATCATGTGCAAGCACATCCCATCAGAAAGGCTCTGCAATTACATCCGACCCCATCTTGTCAGAAAGGCACAACACTCACATCTGACCATGTGTAAACACATCGTGCCAGAATGGCTCAGCACTTATATCCGACCTCATCCTGTCAGAAAGGATCTGCACTTACATTCGACCATGTGTAAAGACATCGCATCGAAAGGGCATGCACTCACATCTGATCATGTAGGAACCAATCCTACAGTCCTATCAGAATGGCCCCCAGTCCCAGACTGAGCTACCTGGTAACTGACCAGGTGCCTCCATTCTCCCAGAGAATGGTAGTTGCCCTTACATCTGACCTACTCGTAAGAATGGCCAACACTCACATCTGGCATGGGAGGAACATAATCCTTTAACCATGACAGAATGGTTCAGCCCTTACATCTGATCAAGTGGGAACACATCCCTCTATCACATCAAAATGGCTCTCGGTCCTAGATTGAGTTTTCCTGGTAACTGACCAGGCACCTCCATTCCAAGAATGGCAATAGCCCTTATATCTGATCATGTAGGAACCAATCCTACAGTCATATCAGAATGGCTCAGCACTCATATCTGACATGGAAGGAACCTAAATCCTCTCACCATGACAGAATGGCTTAGCCCTTACATCTGACCATGGAAGGAACTTAATCCTCTCCCATGTCTGAATGGCTCTAGGTCTCATCATTTCCCCTTAGAGGGAACCTCGATCTTGGGAACACCAAGCTTCTCCTTGAAGTACTCAAACTTCACTTTGGCCATTTCTAGCATAGAATCACATCAGGGTGGATTACGTCCAAGGATGACCTGTGAGCTTCACCAGGACCAATTACATCTGAGGGCAACCTGTGTCTCATCAACTATGCTAGAAATCCTCCTTTCAAGAGATCTTGATCTGGATCACTACTCCTCTCTGCATCATACAACAAAATGCAAGTTAGATCAACCAAATCAAATAGTAGTTTTCAAAAGAAACATATTACCTCCCAAATAGCAAGTGGCAACATCTTTTTCCTCAGCTGTACTCAACGCCATGCAGGACTTCATCCTGTCAAACCAAGAGATCACACTTGATCCCATACTAAAGTAGCACCTAGAAGTGCTCTTCCTATCAATGGCACTGCCTGCCCAATACGAGTCCACATAATATTTTGATTCGCCTCATACTTGAGCCCATAATCAACTGTACCCTTCAAGTACCTCACTGCATGCTTTGCAACCATCAAGTGAACGTGTCTCAATGTGTTCACAGCAAAGAAAATATCTGGTCTCGTATTCGTCAGGTACATCAAGGAACAAATCATCTGACGATACATCATGGCATCAACCATCTCTGATGAAGCAACACTCAATAGCTTTAGCTTTGATGCCATAGGTGTGGTCATGGCCATGTAGTCCATCATCCTGAACCTCTTCAGGATCTCTACTGCATACTTCCCTTGTCCACACCTCCATGCCTAGAACGTAGTGCATCAAAACATAACAGGAGCATCACTGATCTTCCGCCTTCAACCTTGAAGCAAAGGTTGGAATCCACTTTCTCTCAGTAAAGCCTAGAGTCATCAATAATCTATCCATCCTGTCGTACCATGTCGAACCTCAGGATCTTCTGCAGTCACTCCTTTTGAAGCAGAGCATCATTCTCCCTCTATCTTTCGTACTCTATGCACTGAAACATTCTGTACTGGAGTGACAAGTAGTATCCATCAAGGATCATTGGATACTAATATCCTCTATCTTGAACTTTTTCAAAAGTTCTTCTCACACCCATCTGTGAGCTTGTCATCCTCTATCAACCTTGTAGCATAGGTTCAGATATTCATCAAGTTCATTATGTATGTGTTATCCCATGATGTTTCCATCTACTGCATGATAGAACTATGAACTTCTCTTCGGGTCTCGATACTGCATCCTAGACATCATTCTTCTTGAACTGGTCTTCCCTTTCTTCTTGGTTACTTCTTCATAGCTAGAAGGTTCTTTATTAATGATGTCACTGCATTCGCCATATTTATTCTTCATCTTGAACTGTCGTCACTTGTTCTTTGGAAAAAGTCTTATCCTTCTTTTCTTGTAGGCGATTATGTACGCGACCTTTCCTACAAGTCAAATGCATTTGTATGGTTAGAAACATTTCATAAGGAATATTTATACTGGCAAGTTCCTATGCATAAATATATGATCATGCAACTACTTTAGCCAATACAACATTCATCCATATCTCACTGAAACTTTCTAGATGCCTTCCATCTCTACCAGGACAACATTGAGATTGTGAACTAATCCAATATGTTAGCAAAGAGGTTTCATTCTAGATAAGTAGCAATGGAGAGTCGTATAACACCATGAGCTATCACTTACCCATCACATGCATATTAGTAGTATACTGTCATTAATGCAAACATCCTATCATGCATAATACATCAACTGAATATAAACAAATGCATAACAAAACAATACCATGAAATTACAATTGAATTCTTATCTTTATTTGTTTCGTGGGTAGACTCCTTCTTGAGCCTTCAGCTTCATCGTCTTCTTCATTCATAATAGCAACGTTTCTTATCCAAATGCTAAGGTGGATAAGAGGTTCTTCAAGAGTTGAGATCTTCATATTCCTCATCGATTGAGGGATCTTCTTTGGATGGTGAGAGCTTGATATTCAGTTGCTCCCATCTTCTCTTCTCTTCTTATGAGTCGAGCTTCTTCTTCTTCTCGGAGTCTGCTGAAAGTAATCACTTCCTTTTGGCACACATTCTTCGAATGAATGAATCCCATGATCCTGGGAGGCCATTCAAGATGGTTATCACCACTTCCACATTCTCCACTTCTTCTTCTACCGCTTCAAGTTGTTCTCTGATTTGAGAGACCCTCGTAAAGTATGACTATATGGTCTTTGTATTCTAGATCTCCACATTCTTCAACTAGTTTCTTAAGGTCATATTCCAATTTGTGTTCTTCCCTTCAAATAGCTTGGTCAAGGAATCAAACATCTTCGGTGTCTTTAGGAAAGACACTTGTGGTACAAGTTGATACGTGATTGAATCAACAATGATCTTCTTGGCCTTGACCAAGTTCTTCTTGTGTAAGGCTTCTAGCCTCATCTCCCTCTGGAACTGGAACCTCTCTACTTGTGTAGGTGTCCAATTCATTTTCTTCAGGGAGATCATATGCTTCCATGCTTGGAATTTTTCAACTTCACCAAGCTTATCATCAAGCTGATGTGATAGATCACTTTGAAATGAGAACCTCAAATGAAAATAGCAAAAGATTAGGTCTTACCGATATGAGGTGTCCGTCCTGGTTCTGGAGCTGGCTGATCTAGGGTTTGCCAGAGAAACCCTAATTTTCAAAACTTGGAATCTTTCATATCTGATTGGATAGAAAGATAGATCTCTTCAACTGGAGCTGTCCAATGTACTCATTTTCTGAAAACAGTGGAGGGAAGCTCCCAGAACAGGAAGCCCTAGTTTTCCAATTTCTTCTGCAGAAATGTCTGTCACTATTTTTGTGATATCTCTGAAATTACTACTCCTCCGTGTTTGCAACTTTGCACTGAGGTAGCCTCGCATGTCCCTGATCCAACACAACAGGTTTCATCAAAATTGGTTTCACCAATTAGGACTTATGATATATAATTTACATATAAAGTAACATGACATATAATTTACATATACAACATAAAAATTACTGTCTCCAACAACATTAAACTCAAATATAAGTCCTCATACAAATATGATATAAAACTCTTTCAAGCTTGAAGCCAAATTCATGAAAACTAGTTATTCAAGAGCATGGGAATGCAAGCCTTTCACACATGGATTTTTGATATTTCGAATTACAGAGCATATGGAAACATGAGTACATAGCCATACATCCCAACTTGGGCATCAAATAGACGCATAAAAGAGAAAGCACCACTCCAACAAGTGCATCGTCAACATGAGAGTGTGGGGGAATGGAGAAGAAGGAATGAGAGAATAGGGAGATATATGAGAAATCAAACTATATGGAATTCAACCTGAAACTAAAACACCTTCATTAAGCTGTAATGAGAGGTCTTAATGTCCTCTCCATCAACCAACTTGGAAAGGAATCCAACTCCTTCGAAATTGGTTCAGAAGCAGGGAGAGTGAACACTCACCGTGCAATGGACAAGAAAAAGCTCTCCAAAATGCCAAAGGCCAATTAAAAAAGCTCTCCAAAATTCCAAACTAGGGTTAACACATATTGAGATCTCAAGGTGGAAATCAAGCATTCAACACATGGTTTTCTTGGTTTTATATGAAGAACGAGGATTTGGAATTGATTGGGAGTGTGTCAAAGAGGAATTACATAATAAATTGAATCACATACATTTTAATGGAGAGAGGGTTTAATGTCTTTATGTGACATTTTGTGGATCTATAGAGGTGAGGTAATTACCAAGAACTGACAATTGGAATTAATGAAGAAAGGGAGAGAACAGGTGATGGTGGCAAGGTAGTATGACCTAAATGGAGTAGGAGGCAAATCATCAAATGTTAGATAGACATTTCACTCTAAGGAATTTAACAACACTACTACCATTATAAAGCATAAAGCATGAACTGACATTGCAAGATGGATGAAGGAGGGTGCATCAGTTGTTGTTTAATTATACTATACTATTGCACTTAAGGTCCCATCAAGACATAGGACCAACACAAAGAAACACATATCAGTGTAATCATTTTTAAAATAGACATTTACTAATGAAAGTTTATTTGCATTTATTAAGGGGGTGATTTTGACCCTTTCAAATTTTTTATGTGTGACGATGTGGACATAAAATCCTCATCATTTGTATATTGCAACTTTTGTTGAGAACATGTGCAAGCAATGTTTGTCGAAGGAATGCAAATAATGGTATATATCAACTTTTGGGGCTTCATTATTTTATCTCTTTCCAATGTTGGGTTCATTAGAGATCCAAAATATCTAATATTGATTTATACAACTCATGAGACTATACATTAGGAAGTTATTAGAAATTTCAACGAACCAATGCTTTCCATGGGGTATGATCCATGTTCATTAGATCTATCACAACTACTTTTTTATTGTTCTTAGCCCAAATTGCAATGATCTTGAATGGAATAAAAGATTGTCTAAGTGCATAATTGAAGGAGTCAAATTAAAGAGACATTTAATAGAGAATATTATGTCAATATGAACATGCAGTTTTGATCTTATATGGATCATGATTCCCTGGCAAGCTATTTTTTATTTTGTTGACATTCATCAAGGCTCTTAACAACATGGATTGATGTTGTTGATGACATGTTAGTATGTGTGGGTTTTTTTTTCCTGAATGCTTTCTATCAACATGAGTAATCAACAATTGTGCTATTTTGGATATTTAATGGATGAAAATGAATCCACGAAAGAATTCTTTACAATGAGGCCATGAATGGAAGGTGTATATTCTACCGATGTTGCCCAATACTTGCAACTAGCCCCACCTATTTTTGACAAGCACAAGCACACACATGAGGATGGGCTTGCCTTTAAATAGACTTGAACCCTCATGGGGGTAGTAATAACACACCACTTTCACCAACCCAACAAACCATTTATGATAAGATCGATATTATTTAGATTATTACATGTTAAAAATGCCAAGAAATTTTTCTTTAATATTGATTTTCCACTCCATTCACAAATATTATAATCTCAGTTTGATGGTTAGGGTCAACTATTATGCTTACTGTGAACAAAAATAAGGCCAAAGTTAAGGTTTATGGTTGTAGTGTGTAAAATATTATCTTACAAAGTTGATGTATAATCCTTTTGTGATGGATGACATGATGGGATTTGTCTAAAATTATATATGTGTTTAGCACAAGTATCCTTTAGATCAATGTTACTTTTTATAATGCCTTAATAGACACTGACCAATTTTCCATGGCGGTTGGGCTAATGATTCGTGCTAAAAATGTTTTAATGGCATTTTCACCCACTTTTAAAATAAAAAATTTAATAGAGTTTACACACAAGACACATGATAGGGATCTCATTTCTCAATCGAATTTCATAAAAATTTTCTCTTTTATTCAAACTAATAAGGGCTTAAGTGGGATCACTGCATAATATAGATCAACATTAGTGACAAGAAAATCATTGAGCTTTGCAACAATTTTGGAAGGAAGAGTATCTCTTTCATTGTAACCTAACAAATTGATTTTCTCTAGTGTAAAAATATTGATCAACATTTTTGGGCTTATAATAATGGATTCCAGCCCTTTGCAATTACTACCCATAGTACTCACCCACTATAATTTGGCTTACTACCAAGAATTCTATGGAGATGGATTGCCATGTTGGTTTTGAGGCAATGTAGCGCATTGTCAGCCTTGTTAGTAACAAGTTAGTGTAATATATCGATGACCTTGCTCTTAATGAGGTAATACAAGGCATTGATGACCAAGATTAGGTTCAAGGGCACAAGGATAAGGGGCTTAGGGTGGGGAATGAGGGTTTTGTTGGTAAAAGTTGTGTGTTTGATGCAGATGGCTTGTCATGTTGGTTTTGAGGCAATGTAGGGCATTATTGACCTTGTTGGTAACAAGTTAGTGTAATGCATCGATGACCTCATTCTTAATGAGGTAGTGCAAGGCATTAATGACCATGATCATGTTTAAGGGCATAAGGATAAGGACATGCTTAGGGTGGGGATTGAGGGTTTTGTTGGTCAAAGTCATGGGTTTGATGCTAATGGTGTGATTGTAGAAGTAATTGGGGGCATCTTTGGGAGAAAGGTCCCTCACATGATGATGTAGGCAATGTTAGTAACATGGACCTCATAGGTGATGATCATGGAGGAACGATGATAAATAAAGGAGTGACAACACCAACCACTCAAGGATAGATATTTTGGATTATTTAGTTGTTATTAGATGGTTCATACTAGATATCATGAGCAAGCCTCAAGTATCATTTGATGATGAATACAATTTAATGCCCCATGGTTTTGGATAACGATATTTCCATGTGTCAAGGCCTAGGGTCTTTGCAACATGATCAAAGGATGGTGAGAGAGATGTGGTTGGCACAATATTCACTTAATGACCTTTATGAAAGTCACGTAACATTTTTTTACGTTCATGCATTAAAGATTTGGTCCAATGAACAATGGGTTAAACTTAAACGATGTTCATTGGGGGGCGACATATATATGGTCCAATGAACAACATAATAAGCCTAGATGATGTTCATTAGAAGGAAACATTGATTTAGATTATGGACTGTTGATGGAGGTCTTTAACGAGACATATGAGGCTAGACCCAATGTAACAATGTTACTTTTTTGTATCACCCACGTGGACATGAGAGTTGTTAATTTTTTGTATCACCCATGTGGAGATGAGAGAGTTTCCTTTGGTTATTATAATCAACTCAGTGGATGGGCAAATTTAACAAATAAATGTTGAGCACTTTTTTGTGTTGTAGCGTTCATAAAGGTTTTAAAATAGAGGTAGATTGACTACTAATGGAATCACACACCACTATGATAGGGGCTAGAAGAACATATAATATACCATTAAGAGACAACTTTTTTCCAAAGAAAAAATGCATTTTTGATAATATATTCTGACTAAGAATGAAAAACACCTTATTCATATGAACATGGTACTTTACAAAAGCTCAAAATTTTGAAGATATTGAGAGGTATATCTTAGAATTTTAAAAAACAAATGTCCAAAAATTTCCCTATCACCATGCTATCCTAGAACAAGTGTTTAAAATTCAACATTCAAAAATTAACACCATGCTATCCTAAAACAAGCGTTTAAAATTCAACATTCCAAAATAAACGGTCTCCAAAGAATCCATATAGTTTTAATGGTACGATCTTCTAGCATATAAGCCCATAAGTATTTCATATTATCTCATTATTTATGACAAAATACAATAATAAACAATACTAGATTATCAAAAAGACTGCTAAACAGAGTGCCAAGACTCATTTACATCTCCATCTAGGAATACATATATAAATAACCAATTGGTTCTCATAAGAAGACCCTCCTTGGATAATGTGTTTGTCTCATAATTTAACTCTATGTATACATAAATAAAAGTGATTTTAGTGAATTGTTGAGTATTCATCTTTAGATGCTCTATCAACGTCTATAAAGAATACCCATGGGGCAAGGATGTCAATTCCTCTCCTAAGTCAAGCATACATGTGGCTCTATCGTAGTGTGGTACCTCTATTTGTACCTCCTAATAAGCATTGGTCCCTCAACATTTATCACATCTAGAGCTATCATTGACACTCTTATATAAAGGACTACGTGTAAGCCTGAGTGTATGCTGACACATGAACATCAACAAAAATTAAAGAGGGTAATATAGTTAGAAACACAACTACTTTTTTTTTCAAGTAGAAAAATGCATTTCTTTTGTATTAAAGAAACTTGTTACATCTCTAGTATGCCTAAAAAATAATAAGCTTGTCGCCTTTCAGATCCCAAACATCCCACAAAACCCTCCACATTCCACCATATTATCCAGTTATCCCAATCAGTTCTCCATCATACAGTCTTAATTTAAACAAGGATATAATGACAAAATAGTGAGCTACTGAAACTAGTAGTAGTAGGATACTATGATACATAACAACCCATCAGATCAAAAAAGACCTCAGTTCATACCAAAAAAATAGTTATGGTCGATTATTGCTCAAGAGTCAAAGATTTTGGCTGTGGAAGAAGTAATCACCTCCCCTTCCATAATTTCAGATGTAGTTAATTGTCCCATATTTGATGAGAGTGCCTCCTTAGACAGTCTATCGGCCAAGAAGTTGTGTTCCATGTAGATATGGTGGCAAACCAAATGAGTAAAAGTATTTTTGAGTGCCTTCGTGCGTGAGCCCCATTGTTACAACTCCAAGACCTATAGGTTAGTCTTATTGCACATCCAATCCATTATGATTTTGGAATCTCCATAGACTGTTAGTTATGGAAGGCCCAAAGTGGCAGCAACATGAAGTAATCCCCATAGTGTCAACAATTCAGCTTTCATGTTCGTACAATAACCACATCCCAACTACTATGTGAAGAGCAACTTTATCAATGTGAGGCAGAACTACATCAAGACAAGCTAAGTTTGCATCCACAAAATTTAAGCTAGCTATTCACAAGAGCAAAAAAAACATTATATAAATCTCATAAAACGACAACTAATAATATTAAAAATGCACTATCTGAATGTTTCTCAATTATTCATATAAAAAATCCCATCCTTCATTATTTTTTCTCTATTATTCATATAAAAAAATCCCATCCTTCATTATTTCTTTGTAATTAACTACTTCTTATAATATTTATCATTAGTTTTATTTTATACAAAATTATATAATTAATATAATATTATTAAAAAAAATTAATATTAATTTTAATTATTTAAAAAATTACATCTACGTAAACTCCACATCATTTTCATAATGCTACTTTTGGTAGAATTAATTTTAATTATTTAAAAAATTGCATCTACATGAATTCCACATTATTTTCATAATGCTACTTTTGGTAGAAATACGCGCATCTCTTACTCAAGGCATGCAAAGAGTGGGACGTATTGACTTTTGGGGCTTTTAATATTTCTCTTCACTAAACATGGCTTCATTAGAAATTCAATTTTATTGGTGGATTGATACATCACACAACATATCATAAGTCTTTTCAAATAGGGAAGTGGCACTTGTCATGGGATATTACAATACAATAAAATACAAAACAACAACTAATTATTAGTGTGTATATTTATTTGATAGCATTTTTTTTCTCATTTTCATTGTTACAAGTTTCATATTTTGTATTTTCTTTTATTATTATTATTATTATTATTATTATTTATATGATGTACAGGTTATCTTTATCTTTATCTTTATCTTTATCTTTATAGTACGATTTTTCAAGATTTTATTTTCCATTAATATTTATCTTATGAATTGTAAGGTGTTGTGAATAATTCTACATGTATAAAATGTATAATAATTGTGAAAAAAAATATAGTTTATAAAAACATTTACTAAGTTAAAAGTTTTGTTAATTTAGAAGCTAGTTGTGGGGTGCAAGTCTTTAGGTTAATATGATAGATACCTTCTTCACTGCTAACATAACTAATGGTTTGGTCTCATGCTTAGTAGGTTGTTTTTGGCTTGTGTGATGTTATATGTTATCTTTATAATACCATATTCTTATTTGGTATTTTGTTCCACATTGTGATTATTTTTCTCAATTGTGTGTTAACATCATCATTAGGTGTATGTTGACTTTGAGTAATAACTCATGTAGAACAATTGTTAGGGAAAAATGGATTATAAGGCTTTACTTACACCAAAAGCTTTACGAAACCAAAAGTTGGCTTTGCAGTGCAAGTCTTGAGGTTGATGTGGTAGCATCCTCTCTCTCTCTCCTATGTTGACATTGCCAGTGGTTTTAATATTGAGCCTTGTGTGTCGTATGATGAGCTTTTCTTTTACCTCCTAATTACCTTAAAAGGGTAATTGAAAACTGTTCTGTTGAGGCTTGGAAATTCGCAGGCAACAACAGCAAGGGATTCTCCCCAATCAACGTTCCCAACTAGCCCATGACTGTTCGGTGTAGGGAATCCATCCGGTTTGCGGTTCGGCTACTGTAGGTCAAGTAACAAAACAAAGGTTTTTACAGGTTGCGGCCCGGTCCACCATATATACTTTTTGTATTTTTTGACTTTAGGTATGATATGCAAGTGCCTATCTAAGATGCAGATTGATAAAGAATGCAAGGAGTGGTCACAATGTGATGTGCAGGTTCTTCTCTCTCGTCTTAGACTCTCTCACATCTAAATAACACATAACAAAAATAAAATACTAACTAAGCTGTCCCGAGGGAGCAAGATTGTCAATTCATGAGTAATGTAATTCTGTTCATATGTTAAGATAAATCATAGATAGTTGTTCTTAGAGTCAAAACACATAAACATGAATAAAGATATACGCGACAAGATAGCTCGTCAACCGTTAAACATTTATTACTCATAGTGGAAATTATCACAGAATAAACCAGAGAACATTCAAATAAGAACATATGTTCAAAAAGTTAGAACGCTCTCACAGTTAATGAAACACAGCTGAAAAAGAAATAGTTCCCCTTCAACATTGTTCATTTCATCACATTTAAACATTCCACACAACACTTTCTCCAACAGGCAAAAATTTGTAATTTTATTATTGCAAAACAAAGTAGTTCCTCTTACAACAAGTAGCTCACAAGTTTCTCTGGAAAAAAAGCCCTCTCTTCTATCTAATTCTTCTATATTTATACAAAAAGAGCAAAACTGTTGGGCTGCCCACAAATGACTCTTGGGCTTCCCCAACGCTTCACCTCCCACACTTTTCTTTCATTAAGTGCTTATAGAATTTACAATATATTACAATAAAACAAATAAAGTGCTTATGAGGAGGGTCCCGCTTGACTATTCAAGAACTTCTTCCATGCTGAAGCCTCTGAGGAAATGTTTTCGAAATCGGAAGGTTCTAAAAAATGAATTTTGATTTCAAATTTAGCGGCCTGATTCCTTATTACTTCTATTCTGGCTGAGCTCAGGCGAAGTTGGTCCTCTAGCAACTGCACACTAAACGCGGAATGAGCTACTTCATTCCTCAGGGCCTGCTCGTCTAGGGATTTGATGTGTTGAATCATTTGTTCATCTTCCTGATATCTTCTTTGCAACATCTCCACAAACAGGTTATGGTCTGGAAAGGTGTCCATTCTCTGTTCGGCATCAACTTGACAACGATTATAAGTAATCAAAAGTCTCCTGAAGAACTCTGCACAAGCTCCCTTTGTCTTCTTGACAGCCTTCTTTAATTCTTCGGTTGTGTTTATGGAAAACTCCAGTAAATCATAGTCTTGCCTCAGGCCTTGTTGATCTTTTGCTGGTAGATCTACAGGGGTTTCCTCATTGGCCTCTAATCTTGCCATTCTTCTCGTCAGGACTTCTAAGATGTTCTGCGATCTGTCTACAAAATATGAAGAGGTTTCCAAAATCTCTTGCAGTCGATTGTCTACCTGCAAGATCTTGCACCTTTCTTCCTCTATGGCTACTCGCAGCTGGTGCATCTTGCTCCTTTGTGCTAGAACATGCTCCTTGAAAGGCTGAAGGTTGACTTGTTGTTCCCTAGCCTCTTCTAGAGCTGTTGTTAATGAGGTAACCTGATCTTTAAGCTCTGCAGTCTGCCCCTGAGATTGCCTCTCAGATTCCTCCAAGGTAGCTTTCTGTAACTCCAACTCCCTTATCTTACCTAGCAACTACTCTTTTTCTGTGTGAAGACTTTCACATACCGTCTTCAACTCATCCTTTTCTGTCCTTAACCCTTGACATTCCTGGTGCAATTTCTCCAGACTTCCTTGGGAAGCCTCCAGAGATCTCTTCTCTACTTGGAGGAACTGGAGCTCAGCTTTTGAAGACTTTATTTCATGTTGTATGTCTTCAAACTTTCTTTTCAATCTACTACTTTCCTCTCTCTCTCTCCTTAGGGTATCCTTTAATTGGGCAGCAGATTTCTTTGACTGTTCAAGATCAGTCATTATCCGATCCACATTGTACTCATAAGCATGGATCAGTGCTGCTTCAGCTCTGATGGTGAATCTTGGATCCTTGTATGTCCCATACACCACTGTTGTATCATTTATCATTTTACCCGACTGTCCCCCAGTCTCGACCTTCCTCTCGATCCTCTTCATGATTCTTTTTTCCCTATCATAAAAAAATAGTGTTGAAATCTGGTACCTCCTCCCCTTTCTTCTGCTCGAAAGGGATTAGTCTCAGGGTAGGGACCACAGCCTGTCCTATTGTGCTGCTAGCAGCTGCCTCAGGATCTTGAATATCAGGATTACCCAGGTCCTGAGCCTGAATGTCTACAGGATCGGAAGCTTGTTGCTCTGTCAGTTTTAACCTTTCTACTTCCTGCTTCCTAAGTTCCTCATCCATTTTCCTTTTCCTTTCTTCTTCTTCAATCCTAGTAGCTTCTTCTACCTTTCTAGCTACCTCTTATTCAGCTCTTCTCTTTTCTTCCTCCTCACCTTTAAGCCAGCTTTCGGCTTCCTGTGCTAGTCTCCTAGCATCTTCATCTCTTTTTCTAGCCTCTTCCTCCTGTGCCTTCTTCTGCTCATCCTATCCTTTCCCGCCTTTGGTAGTGATTTTCTTTTTAAATCTTCTTCTTAAGGCAGTTATATTTTCAGCACTTCGAAAAATGGATTCATCTTTATCCCAGTGGCTTGTGTACTCAAAATGTACATTTGCCTCCTTGCAGTGCTCGACCACTTTATTCCAAGAAGCGTTCCTGTGGAAATTTATTTCCCCAAAATGGAATTTCCCCAATTCTTCTACAAATTCATCAGCTTTCTTCACTCTGGTGAACTTATAACTTCCCAACCTGAATGGTAAGGGAGGATAAGTTGCCTTTTTATGTTCAAATAAAAAGCTCCCTATGCCATCTAAGAAGACCTGCCTAACTGCTTCTTTGTGTACCACATAGTCAGTGGCATATTTTGGCAGTAGTGAAAGTGCTTTGGAGCACCCATACATTCTAATATAAATTCCATCCTTCGTTAGGTAGTAATCTGCATATTCTTCAATAACCTGCAATGCTTCCTCCGACATGCAGTTGCACACTTTTAAGAAAATCAATGTATATAATGGCATAATGACGTGTTCACACACTTCTCTATAGTGACTGTGGTATTTGTGTGCCCACAGTGGCTTGTAGGTCGAGTAGACTGGTGTTCTCTCTCTATCCTGGATACACCGCAGGTTTGGGAAAGGTAGGTTGCATAGTATGCAATCAATCAGTATAGAGCTCATGTAGAACTTTGATTTTTTTTGGGACACCCCTCCTAATGCTGAAGCAATGCAGGCCAAGATGTTATTTGATACAATGTTTGCCCAGTTGAACACTGTCCCTTGGGTTGCAACATAGAAGATGATGGGCACCCATCCCAACCTAAAGCTTTTACCGTGTGCTCTCCCTAAAATCCTATTAAGCATCAAGGCAATGAGCCTGTAAGGGGTCCTTAGGGTGGCAGTATCATATTCCCCTGATGGCCTAGTCCTGAAACTCTTGCCAGGCACCAACATTCTTTTCAGTGTCTTGACTAGGTCCAGATTAATTTTCTTTAACCAGTCTTCAGTCAAGTATACTTGGGCCTCCGGTAAGTGGTAGGCTAGTGATACGTACCCAGGGCTATAAGCAGCATAACCCTGTTTGTCAACATTGGCCAAGATCATAGTGGTTACATATGCCCTGGGCAGAATCCATCCAATCACCTCTGAGCACGGGAAAAGCACCTCTAAGCACGAGAAAAGCTCAGGTCTGGTAGCAACTCTCATCAACGCAGATCTCTCTATATTTGCATATATGGTTTCCTCCTCAAAACCTGTGTCAGGTACCTCCCGGTGTGTTATTAGTCTGTAGACTTCCCCCCATTTATATTCAGGTTCCACACCCACTATGCATTTGGTATCTTCGTAAGTGTATTCAACCTTGGTAACAATTTCAACCTCTGGTTCCTCCTCTACTATAGGAGCCTTCTTCTTCTGTCGTTTAGACATCTCGAATTCTAAAGAATTTCCCTGTCATACACAAAATCCTTTAGGTTCGGTTGAGCCATTCCTAAATAATATTTAAAGAATGGAGAGAAATTGTATGAGCATTTTACCTCATTTAGGCTATTCATGATTGCAGCTATGAAAAATAAATAAAAATAAACAATACTCAAAACCAAGTGTTCCTGCACAAAATCAATCTGCCAAAAAGGCTAAAACCAGCCCATAAATCAACTCATAATATCCTGGCCTTTTTAAAATGAAGAAAATCCCCCTCCCCCCGTCAAGAAGAAAACAGTCTCAAATCACCCTCTCGGTGCTATGAACTAAATCGTTACAGGGAAAATATGATGCCTAATTCCAAGTGAAGGATACTGCATTGTGATAGTGCACTTAACTCACTGTATGCTTGAGGTTGGTGGTAATGATGGATGGAAAAGTGGTTGAACAAAGAAAACACAAGGTGATGGAGGCGGTGTCTCTTAAACATTTGATACATTCAGCCTGGACATGGAGAATAAGAGGAAGCTACTTCTTGCAAAGGGCACTCGCATCAAGATCTGAATAGATAATGCATTCTGAACCCTAATTTGGTCCGTGGTTCGTGTTCAATTTTAACAATCTCATCCTAAGCAGGGCGTAACTTCAAAACCGTGACCTTGGTCCACAAAAACGCGAGCGACCATACTGGGGAACCAAAACCTCGGTATCTTCAAAATAAACAAGGAAACGCCCTCCTTCTGCGACTGACAGGGAACTACCCTCCCCAAAAGGCCATACACAGACTGGGGGAAACTGGTGCAGACATCGTAATGCCCGTCTGCATCGGTTTCCCAAGCAGTCGAGTGCGGGTTGCAAACTCATAATGGCCGCGAATCTAAATCATCAAACAAACAAAAAACCCCCCCACCGGGCAACCAAACCATCTACCTAGATTATATATACGAGTCGAAAACGGAAAACTAGGTATCCACTAACCGTCGAGACAGGAACTAACCAAGGGCGACAAACTCAGCTCAACCATTTGAACGGAAAGGTAAAACGGGCATAAGGGTCTACCTGGCAATGCGCTGTGCGACCAGCAAGAAAAAACCGCAAACCTACACAGCGGAGCCACCTAGGAACGAGGTATCGACAGCGAGTACGATGGTCTGCTCGAACGATAACGACAGCACGGGCAATTTGCAAAACAACAATAAAAAAAATAAACCCCAACCCCAATATATACGCCCCAGACAACAAATAATCGGCGAGAAAAATAAAACCATCGGGCAGCAAAACGACTACGGGATCGACGATCTAGTCATCAACATCTTCGCAATGGTGGATGATGAAATGGCTACGAGACCCACAGTGGCATCGGCAAGAGAAACAAATAAAACCTCGCATCGGAGTTCGCAAGACTAAGGACTCAGATCAATAGTTGGTTGAAGAGCCGCAACAACGGAAACCATAAAGACACCGAGCTCCGCAGAGCAGTCACAATCGAAGTCCAAATAATCATGACTTTGGCGAAAAATATCAGTCAAGCGGAAAACAAAATCAAACTACATCGGAAGGATAGTGCTTTCCAGAGCCGCAATGGTGAAAGTTGAAAGCCTAAGGATCTGCGAATCAAAACGACAGGGATTGGAAGAGGATAATACAACCATCGAGGAACTTCACAATACATCATCCGCAACGGCGGAAAACGTAGAGACAAAACGTTTTGTCAGGATCTTAATATAGCCGTCGATAAAGAAAACAAATAAATCATGTCAGGGACCAATGACCCTTGGATCGGACTTGGATTCTTGTTACCTCTCTGCAACGGCGGCAGCACAGTCGACTGCATTTTCAACTCAATAGTCTCAAACACTTTTGACGACAGGGCAAAAATATCAATACAAACCGTAAAACAACACTGGCATAAAAGTATGTCTTGAGCAAACATCAAACAAAACCAAGGACCTGAGCAAAAACGAAATAAAAGGAGGGTCCCAAATTTTTTTGAATTTTGGGAAAATATTGCAACTGCAACAATTGGCGATTACCTGGTGAACCCCAGATTTCTGAATCAACTTCTTCCCAGTAAAAGACTGCTTAATCATTTAACTCATAAGTTGAATTCTTCTAGATGCTTGTATTCCAAAGATGCCAAACACATGCATTTAAATAATTGATGACAGTCCATTCTTTGGAAATGGGAACACCAAAATATTCAAAGTACGGATAACTCTTTTGAGGCTTAGTAGGTGAGTTTTATTTTACCTTTGTCTTTGGGTAGTTTCTAGCTTGGACACCGCAGGATCGTAACATATGGTAAACAGAACTATTCATTTGTTCCTCATTCCCATGCCAATTGCACTTTTGTGCCTTTTTGTACTTGTGTTCTTTTGAGTCCTCCATATGCCTTTCTCTCTGAATTTTATTCAGGCTCTTCTATCCATAGTGTCCTTTTGTGTGAGAGATGTATTTACTTTTCAGCTCACAGACAGAGAAGAACTTTTGGCAGATTGATATTCACATTTCTGATACTTTGCTTTGATATGTATTGCTTCTTTTAGGAGTTTTGACTCTTAACAGCCTTTAGGCTTTTAAAATCATGGCATGGGATCATTTATATATAATAGACTGTTTACCTTGCTTCCTTTCCATGGGTCCTTTGCTATCACCCCCTAGGACATCTTAGATGTGAAATGGATGGAGCCTCAAAATAGTATTCCAAACCTTTTTATTCTAGGTTTATTTTTAGGGGTTAAGCAGGACTTCAATGAGCACATAGCCATTTAGGAAAACTACTTACTAGAACAAATTCTATCAGTTCAACCAAGAATGCACAGTCCTATCCCAAAGATTTCAGTTAATCGAGAACCCTGATGCTTTCCATGCAACCAAAAGTTTGCCTCTTTTATTCAAAAAACAAACCAAAATAACCAGAAACAACAATGGTAAATCAAAGTAAAACTCGCATCAAATTATTTATGTACAAGGTCATCAAATCAAAATCAAAGTAAAATTTGAGAACCAACCACTACCTGATCAGTTTTGTGCCCACCCCTAAAATTCTATCAACTTACGAGCCAAGGGGCTAGTCTTGATTGCAGAAGTGAAATAACTAGCCATTATCTAATTCTGGTATTTTTGAAACCGAAACTACGTCACCAATTTACAATCAATGCCATCAGCCCATGAACATTGAAGGAGATCAGGCTGAGTGTCAGTCATATTGCTGGCTTCTTCTGATGCAAGATGTTTTAGTTCAAGCTCCATTAGATAGTTCCCCAAAACAGAATTTGCTGATTCCTTTTCATCTTCCAACTTAGTGATAGTGTGTTTCATGTAAGGTTCCCTTAAATTTTTTATCTGGTTTGGGACCCCTTTATGAGGCAACCATAAATGTGACCAATCTGAAGCAAAATACCCCTTTAACCTTGCGGACCAGTCTCGGTTCAGAATAAGTCCATACCCATCCGGTATGTCTGCCACCACAATATCAATAAATTGACATATCTTTTCATTTGCAGCTAAACGAATGAGAACATTCTCCATTTCCCCAACTACTTTGACACTAGTTCGGTCTAATTCAGTAACTTCCCAAGCAGTAGGTTTTGGCTGCCCATTGATTTTTTTGCAGATTGCGAGTGGCATAACATTCACTGATGATCCGGAATCTACCAAACAATTATGCACCTTATGGTTCAAAATTTCCAAAGTCAAAAGGAAAGGTGGGGTTTTAAACCTAGCTTTCCCTTACCCAATTGATTCGACATCTTCCTCCACAGGTTGGTTTTCAGTAGGTATCTCTTCCTCTGGTTCTTCAGGCCTTTTAGTATTTTCTTTGTTAACACCTACATGGTCTTCCATAGGCTTAACAGGCTTGTTGATTTGCTTCGGATCTTGGATGATAATGGTGATTTCGGGTATTTTGCCATCAACATTTTTCTTTGGTTGTTTCCTGACATT
Organism: Pseudotsuga menziesii; assembly: GCA_001517045.1. NCBI lineage: Eukaryota > Viridiplantae > Streptophyta > Pinopsida > Pinales > Pinaceae > Pseudotsuga > Pseudotsuga menziesii. The sequence goes on along the minus strand of LPNX010104792.1, from coordinate 115,648 downwards.
CTCTTGTAACTTCTTAATCTTTGAGATCGTTGAATTATCTTTATTCACCAAATCCGGGCCTTTTGTTGTCATTTGAATTTGTGGTATATTCTCAGGTTTCAGAGTACTTATTTCTGTATCAAAAAGCGAGACACAATCCCATAAAAACATGGTATCATTCTCCTGTTTTTCTGTGGTCTTACTACCCTTTTCCTCTTCATCACTATCCTCGGTTAATTTGGAATCCAACAGCTGATTCATCGCCAACGTCATTGAATTTAACCATTGAGGAAAATTCTTTTCATAATGGGGTTGTTGGTGAAAAGTGCAAAAATTATCCATCCCTACCTCTGTCAAATTCATTGATGCCGAACCGTGAGGAGGGGTCTTGGATTGGTTGTTATCTTCTCTTTTTTTGTAATAAGGCTTATATGCTTTCTGAGTCTCTTTTTCTTTCTCCAAATCTATTATTCTGTTGGATAGCTTTTGAATCATTTTTAACATCCCTTCAAAATCATGTGATTGCTCCTCTTTAGGTTTAGACAGTAATAAGGCTCTCTTGCTGGAATTTTTTTCTCCAGATTGCTCAGGATAATCTTCTGTACTTTCCTTTTCAGCCTCTACTCTTTCTGCTTCTTCATAAGTCTCTGCAAACATAGGCTTAACTTGAGCTTTTGCGAACATAGCCAAGTTAGGACCTAAAGCTGAGGTATAATACTCAATCAGAACTTTATCAGAGGGATTATCAGTTGTAGACAAGTTCTTGAGGTAAGCATAAAATCTTTGAGTGAAATTGTGTACCTTTTCTTTCCTTTCTTTTTTTAAAGTGCCTAAACCTTTCATTAGTGCTGCATGCGTCTTTTGGGATGCATACTTACTTCTGAAAATCCTTTCAAAGGTATCCCAATCTGGGATAGAGTTTGAAGGCAAACCAAAATACCATGATGCTGCTGCTCCTTTAAGGGTGTGTGGAAAAAGTCTACAAACTACATCCTCATGTTCCCCGGCCCTCAATCCTTCTATTTCCAAATAGAAATTTTGCAAATGGTCATCTACTACAACCTTTTCATTCGGATCAAACTTAGGCAGCATCTTCTCAAAAGCTTGCGGTAAATCATGCAATGGAGGTGTTAAGTTCAAGGGTGATCTGGCTTTCCAAGCCGGTGGTGGATTTGGTGGGTTAGGTGGCTAGTTAGCATTTACACCTGCCATGAGTCTGGGTGGAGAGTGAGGAGGTGAAGGAACAGGATTCCACACAGGAGAACAACAAGGTGTGTTTGGGCCTACTTGATTCAAAGGTTGAACAACTTCCTGTAACGCTACTTCTACTAACTCTTCCAAATCTCCCACCAACACTGAATCTTCCAAGATGGGACGATCTTTATTCTTGTATTCTCTTCGGGGTAAATCAGGGATAATAGGTAATCCTCCAATACTCTTTACATAAGCCCGTGTGTGTCTTCTCATATCATTTACTTCTTGGTTGTCCACAACAAACAAATGTTCTCTATTCTCTTCAGTATTTGGATCAGGAAATAAACTGCTTTCAAAACTATCACTGGTGGAGTTATTTCGAGGAAAAGGATTTCCCCGGCCAGCCATGCACTGGTGCCCCTCATTCTAGCGCCAGAAACTGTTGAGTCTTGGAAATTCGCAGGCAACAACAGCAAGGGATTCTCCCCAGTCAATGTTCCCAACTAGCCCGTGACTGTTTCGTGTAGGGAATTCATCCAGTTTGCAGTCCGGCTACCGTAGGTCAAGTAACAAAACAAAGGGTTTTACTGGTTGCAGCCCGGTCCACCGTATATATTTTTGTATTTTTTGACTTTAAGTATGATATGCAAGTGCCTATCTAAGATGCAGATTGATAAAGAATGCAAGGAGTGGTCACAATGTGATGTGCAGGTTCTTACCTCTCGTCTTAGACTCTCTCGCATCTAAATCACACACAACTAGAAAACAATACTAACTAAGTTGTCCCTAGGGAGCAAGATTATCAATTCATGAGTAATGTAATTTTGTTCATATGCTAAGATAAATCACATATAGTTGTTCTTAGAGTCAAAACACATAAACATGAATAAAGATATACGCGACAAGATAGCTCGTCAACAGTTAAACATTTATTACTCATAGTGGAAATTATCACAGAATAAACGAGAGAACATTCAAATAAGAACATATGTTCAAAAAGTTAGAACGCTCTCACAGTTAATGAAACACAGCTGAAAACGAAATAGTTCCCCTTCAACATTGTTCATTTCATCACATTTAACCATTCCGCACAACACTTTCTCCAACAGGCAAAAATTTGTAATTTTATTATTGCAAAATGAATTAGTTCCTCTTACAACAAGTAGCTCACAAGTTTCTCTGGGAAAAAATCCCCCTCTCCTATCTAATTCTTCTATATTTATACAAAAAGCGCAAAATTGTTGGGCTGCCCACAAATGACTCTTGGGCTTCCCCAACGCTTCACCTCCCACACTTTTCTTTCATTAAGTGCTTATAGAATTTACAATATATTACAATAAAACAAATAAAGTGCTTATGAGGAGGGTCCTGCTTGACTATTCAAGAACTTCTTCCATGCTGAAGCCTCTGAGGCAATGTTTTCGAACTCGGAAGGTTCTAAAAAACAAATATTGATTTCAAATTTAGCAGCCTGATTCCTTATTACTTCTATTCTAGTTGAGCTCAGGCAAAGTTGGTCCTCTAGCAACTACACACTAACCGCGGAATGAGCTACTTCATTCCTCAGGGTCTGCTCGTCTAGGGATTTGATGTGCTGAATCCTTTTGTTCATCTTCCTGATATCTTCTTTGCAACATCTCCACAAACAGGTTATGGTCTGGAAAGGTGTCCATTCTCTGTTCAACATCAACCTGACAATGATTATAAGTAATCAAAAGTCTCCTGAAGAACCCTGCACAAGCTCCCTTTGTCTTCTTGACAGCCTTCTTGAATGCTTCGACTGTGTTTATGGCCAACTCCAGTAAATCATAGTCTTGCCTCAGGCCTTGTTGATCTTTTCCTGGCAGATCTACAGGGGTTTCCTCGTTGGCCTCTAATCTTACCATTCTTCCCGTCAGGACTTCTAAGATGTCCTGCAATCTGTCTCCAAAATATGAAGAGGTTTCCAAAATCTCTTCCAGTCGATTGTATACCTGTAAGATCTTTCACCTTTCTTCCTCTATGGCTACTTGCAGCTGGTGTATCTTGCTCCTTTGTGCTAGAACATGCTCCTTGAAAGGCTGAAGGTTGACTTGTTGTTCCCTGGCCTCTTCTAGAGATACTGTTAATGAGGTAACTTGTTCTTTAAGCTCCGCAGTCTACCCCTGAGATTGCCTCTCAGATTCCTCCAAGGTAGCTTTCTGTAACTCCAATTCCCCTATCTTACCTAGCAGCTACTCTTTTTCTGTGTGAATACTTTCACATATCGTCCTATTGTGCTGCCTCAAGATCTTGAATATCAGGATTACCCAGGTCCTGAGCCTGAATGTCTACAAGATCAGAAGCTTGTTGCTCTGTCAGTTTTAACCTCTCCACTTCCTGCTTCCTAAGTTCCTCATCCATTTTCCTTTCCCTTTCTTCTTCTTCAATCCTGACAGCTTCTTCTACCTTTCTAGCTGCCTCTTGTTCAACTCTTCTCTTTTCTTCCTCCTCACCTTTAAGCCAGCTTTCAGCTTCCTGTGCTAGTCTCCTAGCATCTTCATCTCTTTTTCTAGCCTCTTCCTACTCTACCTCTTTCTGCTCATCCTGTCCTTTCCAGCCTTTGGTAGTGATTTTGTTTTTAAATCTTCTTCTTAAGGCAGTTATATTTTCAGCACTTCGAAAAATGGATTCATCTTTATCCCAGTGGCTTGTGCACTCAAAATGTACATTTGCCTCTTTGCAGTGCTCGACCACTTTAATCCGGGAATCGTTCCCGTGGAAATTTATTTCCCCAAAATGGAATTTCACCAATTCTTCTACAAATTCATCGATTTTCTTCACTCTGGTGAACTTATAGCTTCCCAACCTGAATGGTAAGGGAGGATAAGTTGCCTTTTTATGTTCAAATAAAAAGCTCCCTATGCCATCTAAGAAGACCTGCCTAACTGCTTCTTTGTGTACCACATAGTCAGTGGCATATTTTGGCAGTAGTGAAGGTGCTCTGGAGCATCCATACATTCTGATATAAAGTCCATCCTCCGTTAGATAGTAATCTGCATATTCTTCAATAACCTGCAATGCTTCCTCCGACATGCAGTTGCACTCTTTTAAGAAAATCAATGTATATAATGGCATAACGAAGTGTTCACACACTTCTCTATAGTGACTATGGTATTTGTGTGCCCACAGTGGCTTGTAGGCTGAGTAGACTGGTGTTCTCTCTCTATCCCATATACACCACAGGTTTGGGAAAGGTTGGTTGCATAGTATGCAATCAATCAGTATAGAGCTCATGTAGAACTCTGATTTTTTCTGGGACACCCCTCCTAATGCTGAAGCAATGCAGGCCAAGAGGCTATTTGATACAATGTTCACCCAGTTGAACACTGTCCCTTGGGTTGCAACATAGAAGATGATGGGCACCCATCCCAACTTAAAGCTTTTACCGTGTGCTCTCCCAAAAATCATGTTAAGCATCAAGGCAATGAACCTGTAAGCGGTCCTTAGGGTGGCAGTATCATATTCCCCTAATGGCCTAGTCCTGAAACTCTTGCCAGGCACCAGTATTCTTTTCAGTGTCTCGACTAGGTCCTGATTAATTGTCTTTAACCAGTCTTCAGTCAAGTATACTTGGGCCTCCAGTAAGTGGTAGGCTAGTGATACGTACCCAGGGCTATAAGTAGCATAACCTTGTTTGTCAACATTGGCCAAGATCATAGTGGTTACATCTGCCCTGGGCAGAATCCATCCAATCACCTTTGAGCACGGGAAAAGCACAGGTCTGGTAGCAACTCTCAACAACGCAGATCTCTCTATATTTGCATATATGGTTTCCTCCTCAAAACCTGTGTCAGGTACCTCCAGGTGTGTTATTAGTCTGTAGACTTCCCCCCATTTATATTCAGGTTCCACACCCACTATGCATCTGGTATCTTCGTAAGTGTATTCAACCTTGGTGACAATTTCAACCTCGGGTCCCTCCTCTACTATAGGAGCCTTCTTCTTCCACCGTTTAGACATCTCAAATTCTGAAGAATTTCCCTGTCATACGCAAAATCCTTTAGGTTCGATTGAGCCATTCCTAAATAATATTTAAAGAATGGAGAGAAACTGTATGAGCATTTTACCTCATTTAGGCTATTCATGATTGCAACTATGAAAAAAATTAAATAAATAAACAATACTCAAAACCAAGTGTTCCTGCACAAAATCAATCTGCCAAAAAGGCTAAAACCAAACCATAAATCAACTCATAATATCCTGGCCTTTTTAAAACGAAGAAAATACCCCTCCCCCCATCAAGGAGAAAACGGTCTCAAATCATTCTCTTGGTGCTATGAACTAAATCGTTACATGGAAAATATGATGCCTAATCCCAAGTGAAGGATACTACATTGTGATAGTGCACTTAACTCACTGTATGCTTGAGGTTGGTGGTAATGATGGATGGAAAAGTGGTTGAACAAAGAAAACATAAGGTGATGGAGGCGGTGCCTCTTAAACATTTGATGCATTTGGCTTGGACATGGAGAATAAGAGGAAGCTACTTCTTGCAAAGGGCACTCGCATCAAGATCTAAATAGATAATGCATTATGAACCCTAATTTGGTCTGTGGTTCGTGTTCAATTTTAACAATCTCATCCTAAGCGGGGCGTAACTTCAAAACCGTGACCCTGGTCCACAAAAACGCGAGCGACCATACTGGGGAACCAAAACCTCGGTATCTTCAAAATAAACAAGGAAACGCCCTCCTTCTGCGACTGACAGGGAACTACCCTCCCCGGACAACCATACACAGATTGGGGGAAACTAGTGCAGACAGTGTAACGCCCGTCTGCACCGGTTTCCCAAGCAGTCGAGTGTGGGTTGCAAACTCATAACGGCCGCGAATCTAAATCATCAAACAAACAAAAAACCCCCCGACCGGGAAACCAAACCATCTACCTAGATTATATATACGAGTCGAAAACGAAAAACTAGGTATCCACTAACCGCCAAGATAGGAACTAACCAAGGGCGACAAACTCAGCTTGACCATTCGAACGGAAAGGTAAAACAGGCATAAGGGCCTACCTGGCAATGCATTGTGCGACCGGCGAGAAAAAATCACAAACCTCCATGGCGGAGCCACCTAGGAACGAGGTATCGACAGCGAGTACGATGGTTTGCTCGAATGATAATGACAGCACGGGAAATTCACAAAACAACAATAAAAAATAATAAACCCCAACCCCAATATATACGCCCCGGTTAATAAATAATCGGCGAGAAAAATAAAACCATCGGGTAGCAAAACAACTACGGGATCGGCGATCTAGTCAGCAACATCTCCGCAACGGCGGATAATGAAATATTGGCTACGAGACCAGCAGTGGCATCGGCAAGAGAAACAAATAAAACCTCGCATCGAAGTTTGCAAGACTAAGGACTCAGATCAATAGTTGGTTGAAGAGCCACAACAGCGGAAACCATAAAGACACCGAGCTCCGCAGACCGGTCACAATCGGAGTCCAAATAATCATGACTTTGGCAAAAAATATCAGTCAAGCGGAAAACAAAATCAAACTACATCTGAAGGATAGTGCTTTCCAGAGCCGTAACGGTGAAAGTTGAAATCCTAAGGATCTGTGAATCAAAACAGCGGGGATCGAAAGAGGATAATACAACCATCGGGGAACTTCACAATACATCATCCGCAATAGCAGAAAACATAGAGACAAAATGTTCCGACGGGATCTTAATACATCCACCAATAAAGAAAACAAATAAAGTGTGTTGGGGACCAATGACCCTTGGATCGGACCTGACTTCTTGTTACCTCTCTGCAACGGCAGGAGCACAGTTGACTGCATTTTTGACTCAATAGTCTCAAACACTTCCGACGGCAGGGAAAAAATATCAATACAAACCATAAAACAACACTGGCATAAATGTATGTCTTGAGCAAACATCAAACAAAACCAAGGACCTGAGCAAAAACAAAATAAAAGGAGGGTCCCAAATTTTTTTGAATTTTGGGAAAATGTTGCAGCTGCAACATGTTCATAAATTATCATCCCAGGTTTATGAAGACTTATGAGCCACCCCACAAATTTTATGCTGGACACTATGATTCAGATGATGTTTTAAAAGACAGGGGAGATTGATGGATTAATGGAGATAGAATCAGAAAATGCAATTGTTGGCAGAAGGTATTCAATTAAAGTACTACTCGAAGAAAATCCCTAAACTAATTTACACTAGAAACATTGATATGCCAATCACAATTAATTGTCCCAACTATACTACAGAAAGAAAATGGAGCAACATAATTCAATTTTAATTGTTCATTAACTTTGCAAAAGACAAATCCTAACAAAACCAACAACTAATTCTACATAATTTGCAAGGAACTATTCAGGATTGGAAAAATTGTGCTTCTATTTATCAAACAACAATTTAACAATTCTAAGAAATGTCTACTATGATCCTCCAATTGCCTTTTCGCAATCAAGCATCCTTAATACATACAATCCTATGTTATTTCAACAATACTTATAGAGAGCAACTGTAACTAGATAATCACTTCATACATTTAGAACCCACATCAATCTATAATCAAAGCAAAAAATGTATAAATGTATACAATTAATCACACACTAACTTGCATAAAACAAAGAAACTTGAAACTATAATAGCACATGTCGTTAGAAGGGGGCCCTGCCTTCAAAGACAGGAGATGAGCAAGCCACTCACTCACATGAAATCAATTAACACATCTGGAACCAACAATAACATATTTTATATAATAATGTCTCATTCTAGAAGGGTTCAATAGTTTTGTGCAAGCTGATGGCTAATCCTCACACCAGGGAAGATCGAAATTTGTATACATAAAAAACCCAACAGAAATATTACACAGTATCATACAGTTACAACCAAATACCAAATACGCATATCTATTAATTTCTCAAGGGGTCACATAAGCCAATTCAAGAGGTTGATATCGTAAAGCTTAGATGTTGTTCTAAACTGAGATGTTTATGATATTTCAAAACAATCAAACTCAATTGTTGGATGACTCATCAGATTCCAATTTGTTGAAGAGTTTTTGTGATCGTTGAGTTGGATATGGAACTACTGATTCCCCAAATTGGCTACGGAACCACAGATCTATTCTGAAGTTTGAACATGATATTGCATAATGACCAACAAGATCACATTAAGTGACCAGGATCCTTTATCGAACCACATACAATAGTTACTATTCCAACTGATCTTTGTATGCATATTGTGTATAAATTTGAGACTTATATGCAAGCCTTTTATCCCTCCACAACTACTTTGTTCCACAACTATCTTTAATGCCTCTTTCCATAGCCTAAAATTGTAACAACAATAGACCTGGAACACCATTTATTTAATAGGCAATCATAGTAGTATAACAATACCCAAATCACTAGCAAATCACAAATACTCGTGGAAAACATGATCAATTCTTACCAGAGCCAAAACTTTTCCAGGTTTATCCAAAAAGAGCTAGTAGAAGTATATGAACTAATTGAAAGAGTGCATAAATGAGGCAAAATCAAGAGAATAAAAAGTGCCATATACGCAACCCTTCATCTTCCCCCAACCAAAAGGTTTGCATGTCCTCATGCAAACTAGGACTGTGTTCAAGTAACAGGGGAACTTGGGGAACTACTTGAACATTCAGCCACTATATAAAATCCTCTTTGTTCTGTAACAAATTTTCAGAATTCATTGTCTTCTCCATCCATCACAAGACAACAAAGTATAGGAAAATGGTATCGAAGCCCAATCCACTTAGTTTTATGCACATCCAAACAATTAAGATAAGTATGTGCTCTATCTAGGGCCTTCTCAAACATTATAATAGATAAATGATCCTTTCTTTTAACTTCAGGACTCATGGCGTTAACCCTTCTTCGTAGACAGAGTAAGGCTTCCAATCTATGAAAGGGGATCCAATTCCTACATTCATGAACAACTTTGATATGAGAAATTTCCAAAAGTGTAACAAATGCTTGATCTTGCATAACCCGATTCCTAGCTGTGAACAAATTTTCAGGTGAGGGAGAACCCCTTACCCAGAGAGCATCTTCCCATTCTATATTTTTCACAAAAGTTGCAGCATTGTTCCATTTCAATTGATTTGTCATGACGGACAGAAATGTCTGCAATCGTAACTACCCTACATAAGGGTTTGGATCCCAATACTCATAATCCAAAATAATCAAATTATGTATGTATAATTCACAAAAAGGTCCTTCTCTTCATTGTCACTTCTGGAAAAGGAAGCAATAAATTGATCCTCTGTCCCAATTTGGTCATTGTACCCCAGTATTATTGTCGACAACCTGGAAGATATAAGTTGCTCCTTCATAAACACATAATAAATATTCGAAGGGGATCTTAAATTCCTCATAGAATGGGCTAGGTAATTCATCTAGTCCTTTTCAAATTTCATTTTTTCAATTTCCTGACTAAGCCTCCATGTAGTAAGGGCATAATCATGTCTCTGGAGCTGTTATGTCGTTGTTTACTGCATATCCATCTTCTTCTGATCCCTAGCTAATTTTAGTTGTTCCTCTAGTTCACTTGTTGTTGCTTGCAGCTGGGCTACCATATTAGAATTTGAATTCCATTTAGATCTTCAAGCAGATAGTTCTAATCTTGTTTGCAATAAATGGAGAATGAAGATACAAACTAAACAAAACAAACCACACAGGAAACATATGAGTATTGCTCAGGAATTTATAGTATCATTCACAATAATTAAATCCGGTGTTACAATAGTTTACATGGGAAAAGAATTCGAATCAATTAGGGATGGATTCGAATCTATCCATTGGATGTGACTGTATATAACAGACCATGTAACTCATGGTGTTTCAATCAATATCGGAGTCCAACAAATCAACTCCCAAATGTCCAACCAACTCAATCAATCAATGATAGCTAGTTAACTCAGTGCAACTGAGGTGGTAGGTGGGCAAAAGTGCCTACTCCACATGCAACCATGCATTAGCCATGCATAACTACCGCTAGCTAAATGATTGATATCTAACTAAAAGTAACTGGAGGCTAAATAAGACTAACTAGTTCCAACTCCACGTAATTGATGGGGGTTGGTGCCAGGACTCTCAGTGGCTCCTAAAATGTAGGGATTGGTCTAGGAGGCACCCGAACCGATGCATGCACATGCAGTAAGTGGAAATTAACCTCTAGCAGTGTTCCCCACACTCTAGTAACTGGTATAGCTGGGCCCATTAGGCCAAGTGGACCCAGTGGACCCAATTAATTAATTAAGGTTCCTAAGTTAGGCTAAATAATCTAATAGACAGTATGGTCAAGGGAGGATTAATAATCCTAACACCCCCCCTAAATCCTAACTTGGACAACTGTGGGCCCTGGTAACAAGACCATAGGTCACCCAAATACAATATAAAAGACAAGAAATAAAAGTGTTGCTTAATACAACCAAGGAAATATTCCTCTTTGGAAGAAGAATAATGTACTCAACTGAATCATAAATATAAACAGTTGCACGATGAAAACTGGACCCATGTAGAGCAACCGAAATCAACTGATGAGAGAGCAAAAGTTCTTGAGAATTCAAACCATGGGAGGAATAACCAAGAACCTAATATATGTCATCCTTGAACAACAAACCATGAGTGGTAAAACTATCCCCAAGTGTTAGGAGCAAGTTTCTAGGCGGAAGCAAAATGTCTCCGACTTTACTAGTTCTGTGAGGAGATGAGCATGTGATCAAATGGATAGGTGGAGAAGCCCTGGGACTATGGAGAGCGAATGCTTGAGCTCCATAATCTAATATAGCTTCAAAAATAACAAATAATTCACAAAATATAATATCAGCAAACTCATAAGAGAGAACTAACATTGAATCCTCAACAACAAAAATGAAGGAGACTTGCGGTACTTGATTTGTCACACCAAAATTGATGAAACCAGCTACAAGCATGACTGAAGACTCTTGGAATTTAAAACTTGAACCAAATAATATCAGATCAGATCCAAATAAGATCATATCAGATCCAAATAAGTCCATATCAGATCCAAAAGTGTGGAATGAAGTCAAATCCACAGCAACAATTTTGAAGGAGACTTGGGGTACTTGATTTTTCACACCAAAATTGATGAGAGAAGCTACAAGCATTACTGAAATCTCTTGAACCTTAAAACTTGAACAAAATAATATCATATCATATCTAAATAAGATCATATCAGATCCAAATAAGTTCATATCACATCCAAGAGTTTGCTCCACCGAGAAGGTAGTTGCACAATTTTGTCCTTCTTCAAAATTTTGAATATTGGTGCATGCAATCATGTAGGAATTTGTTGGAAGCTCAAGATCAATGAGAGTGAATGGATTACTCCTACAATCTTAAATTATTTCCAAAATATCCAAATATTTACAAAATATAATATCAGCAAATTCATGAGAGAAAATTGACATCAAATCCCCAGCATAAATTTTGAAAGAGATTTTTGGTACTTGATTCTTCACACCAAAATTGATGAGAACAACTACAAGCAGTACTGAAAGCTCTTGAACCCTATAACCAAGAAATTCCAGATCAGATCCAAATGAGATCATATCAGATCCAAATAGGTTCATATCAGATCCAAGAGTGTGCTCCACCGAGATGGTAGATGCACACTTTTCTCCTTCTTCAAAACCCTGAGTATTGGTGCATGCAATCATGTAGGGATTTGTTGGAAGATCTAGATCAATGAGAGTGAATGTATCACTCCTACAATATGATATTATTTCCAAAATATCCAAATATTTACTTATCTGCACACTAGCAACATCATTAGAGACAAAGAAATCAAATTCCTTTCCCTTTCCTGGAGCAATCACCGGTAAACTATGCACATAATTTATAATAGAAGAATCACTGGAGAATTTTTGCATAGAATGGAAGGAGAGATTTTCTTCAATAACAGAGATTCGAATGTCTTCTTCTAGATCAGTCATGTGAGGAGATGAGATATCAGAGATCTCATACACTTCCGGAGCAGCAAGAGAAGGAGTCACTCCAAGGAGACTTTCTTCAATTCAAATTGGCTGTGAGGAAGATTATGCTTCTTCTTCATCTTGGACAAATTCATCAGAGAGAGTAGAGGTCAAGAATTTTGATTAAAGAACTCTTGTGGTGCAGGGTGTGCTCTCCAAAGTGCTATAATGATCCTCATTATGCTTCCCAAATATTCTATCTAGTTCTGTCCAGAGATCCTCTGGGTATTATGCAAAATCAATAAGGTAGCGCAAGCTTGGAGAAAATGGCCCACATATTGTTCCATAAGCTCTATCACCATCATTTAGCCAGTCATTCTCATATTCATAAGATTATTTACCAATTCCAATAGATACCTCATAGATACCTTGTCTCTTTAGAGATGTAATCATCTTCAACTTCCATTCTAAATATCTTGTGGATGGAGTAAGAAGAGGAACTGATAATATTGAATCCACATGAAGTTGAACCTATAAAATATCATTGCAAAAACTAAAACATTCAAACTATGTTATAATCATGCTTTTCCTCTCGACATGAACATATTTTCAGGGTCCATCATGCCCTCTTTGTTGCTCTGAATAAATTCAGAGCTAGCAAATCATCATAGGGGACTTCTGTGGAAACTCGGTTGCTTCTGATGTTCAATGGAGAGAAACAAACATGAAACCTTCCTGAGAAGGCTCTGCTACCATATTAGAATTTGAATTCCATTTATATATTCAAGCAAATAGTTCTAATAATATTTGTAGTAAATGGAGAATGAAGATACAAATTGAACAAAACAAACCACACAGGAAATGGATGAGTATTGGTCAGGAATTTACAGTATCATTCACAATAATTAAATCCAGTGTTACAATAATTTACATAGGAAAAGAATTCGAATCAATTAGGGATGGATTTGAATCTATCCACTGGATGTGACTTTATCTAACTGACCATCTAACTCATGGTGTCTCAATCAATATCGGAGTCCAACATATCAACTCCCAGATGTCCAACCAACTCAATCAATCAATGATAGCTAGTTAACTCAGTGCATCTAAGGTGGTAGGTGGGAAAAAGTGCCTACTCCACATGCAATCATGCATTAGACACGCATAAATAGTGCTAGCTATTGATATCTAACTAAAAGTAACTGGATTCTAACTAAGACTAACTAGTTCCAACTCCACCTAACTGATGGAGGTTGGTGTCGAGACTCCCAATGGCTCCTAAAATGTAGGGATTGGTCTAGGAGGTGCCCAAACTGATGCATGCACATGTATTAAGTGGAAATTAACCTCTAGCAGTGTTCCCCACACTCTAGTAACTGGAATAGGTGGCTCCATTAGGCCAAGTGGACCCAGTGGACCCAATTAATTAATTAAGGTTCCTAGGTTAGGCGAAATAATCTAATAGACAATATGGTCAAGGGAGGATTAATAATCCTAACATACCATACCCTCCAATTTTTGTATTCAGACATAATCAGATGGAATTTCTTCATAAGTTTCCTAATTCTCCTATTTTTCTTCTTCAAACCCCTCATATTGTTCTAGATCCCCCCCATCTGCTAATTCCTACTCTTTCTTCACTAAATGTTTCCATTGCTTCTTCATTCTACTTTGCTACCATTTCCGCAACTTCCAACAGGGTATCCATCTTATGGCCTTCGAGTTTCTGTAGTTCGCCTTTTAGGGTCGTTACTTCTTTAGTTTTCTTCTGATAAATCAACATTAATTTTTGGTAAGCCCTTTTTATCCCACTATACGCCCCTCTATATTTATTCAACAGAAAGTGTTGGAATTTAATCAGATTCATGCCTCGTTTTCTTTTAGTTGTCTTTATCGAATTTTGATTTAGGCATCCTGATTCCCATAGTTCCACCCTATCCTAATGTTTTTCAAATGGTGCGTTCTACTCTAGGTCCTGCAACTCTACTTCATTTTCCCCAATTTCTCTGTTGCTCCTTGGTACGATCAAATCCTTAGGTCTTTTATCAGGCTCATTGTTTTGATTGGATATTCTTTCTTGATTCTCTTTTTCTTTTTTATTAAATGATCTCGACCTTGTTCGAGGTCCCTCAGTTGAGCTGCTTGGGGTTTCATTATGCGGTATCCTCTTTCTTTCTTTCTGAGTTGATATCTTGCTTGGGGTTTCAATGGTATTTACTGATATATTTTTTCTCTTCTTAGGTATCGCCCATGAACTTGGAGATATCCCAATAATTAACTCCCAAGTTTGAATTTTATTTTGTAGGGAATCTTCTACCAATAACCTAATCAACCCATAGTATGCCATACTGGTGTCTAGATTACTACTACTCTTAACCATTCTACACATCAAATCTAAAGATTTCCACACAAAAATATGGAATGTTGATATGATTTTGATATCTCAAATGACTCAGAATTTTGAAATGATAAGAAAACAACAGATTGAACCGACCTTCACATGTGAAGAATTTGAGAACCTAGAGAGCCACTTCATCCAACAACAAATTCCTTTGTGTCCCTTTCTCTGTCCCTTGTACTACCTCACCCAGTTCCAAGAATTCTTCTTTGAGTGGCTTCATCAGTACTTGCCCTCCTGAGATAACCCTGAAACCCCTGCGATTGTCGCCACATCCACTTGAACCTTTAATCCCCTTACTTTTCCAGCTGCATATTCGTACGTTCGAGGAAACTCCATCGCAATCCCAATATCACCTCCTTTCATTTTATCAAAATAATTCAACCATCCTACCTGTTGGAAGATTATTTTCACTTCTCTGTTCCTATAAACCATATCCCCATTATCCGATTCACTTCAAATTGGTCTACTCATCGTATTCAGTTCTTTCTTCTTCCTTAGGTTCTTTCTAATTTTGTTCAACACTCAGATCTTCTTATCAATTCCATAAAAGGAAGAAATGGATCTAAACCATAGGAGGGTAACTTATCATGCCATCACAGGGTAATGAAGTGGTGTTTTCTATAATGATTTGGCCAATAAGGTCATGGATGGCAGAGTTTCTTATAAGCCGAATTTGGTAAGTTTCCTCAGTCAATTCGATTATTTTGGCTATATTTGGCTATATCTTAAAAACGCCTCTAACTCACCGTAACCAACCTAAACACAACCTTGTGTTTGACAGATGGCCTAGTAAGTCATGATTAATCCTATCATACTTATCAAATACTAATGAAGGGTGGTTGTGTACCTTTATTACTTGAAAAGATATGCATGGAGTTGTACGGTCATGTTGATGTCGATGGTGAGAATTATGGCTAAGGACTCCCATTTGATCTATTGACAAGTTGATACGGTTCTGATGTGGGTTACATTTCCCAGTTGATGGAATGTGTAGACAAATGTTGACAACCTAAAATCATTTTCCAAGGTAGAGTCGGACCTAGTTGAGATTTGATATGAACTTGGGTGGATACTGAAACTGAATCCGATATGGAGTAGATATGTGCTACATGCTATGAAAATACACAATGTTGCTAATCGATGTGTTAGCGATGGTGTTGGTGTTGGAGCCCTATAAGTGATAAAGGTTTCACTGTGTGGAGGGAAGGATTATGTGCCAGGCAAAGTTTTTGTAGTGTAACGGATTGGGTTTTCCGCAATGTGACAAAAAAAAGGTTCCATAACAATACGAATGGGGTTTTTGCAACGTGACGGATAAAGATTTCGTAACACTACGGATGAGGTTTCTGCAATGTGACAGAAAGAGGTTCCACAATACTACAAATGGGGTTTCCACAATGTGGCATGTAAAGCTTTTGGAAGTGCTTTAAATCTGTAGGGAAAGGGATGTATATGGTCGACAATTAATGAAAGGATCAGGGGTTCCAGAGGCGGGGAGGGGATGGGGATGAATGGAATATGGGTGGTGTATTGGGAAATGATGACAAAAAACAAGTGAGTATGTAAGGTTTTATTCAAAGAAATATGAAAACCAAGCCTTCTGCAGAATGTTCTAAGTATTCCTGCCAAGACTTAAAAACAATTTTATTAATATAAAAAACAACTCTTTTTTAGCTGCGTCCCAAAGAGGGATTTTCACACTCCAAATATAATATATATATATATATATATAGTTTATTTTTGTTGAAGGAAAGGTTATACTATACTTACAAAGTGATAAACTTAGTAGGATATAAGTTTTAAAGCTAGTTATCTCAAGACAATTACAAACTCAGAAATATAATGACAACTCAAGGAGCTATGATGTAAGTCCATTTTTGGACAACCAATGTTATTCTATATGAATAAATGATTTCTTTCCTTGGAATATATATATATATATATATATATATATATATATATATATACTCCTCCCGAAAGAGGTTTTCAAAAGCATCTTTTTTTTTAAACTATCGGATTATTGTTCTTCAGAAATTGAGATAGCTATCTCAAAATCTTTGGTACACCAACATGCAACAATATTTCGAATGAACGCTTCTTTCGACAATGGCTTCTTGTATGGCCTTATTTGATGACCATTGGCCATAAGAAGCGTTCCTTCATCATCGACGGTTTTTGGTCTTACTGTACCATTATCATAAATTGTTTCAATTTCATACCGTCCCATCCAACGGGTGTGAATTTTTCCTTTAAAGTCTTTAAACCTAGAGTCATAAAGGAGAGTCCAATCGCCTTACTGAAAATACTTGATTTTCATGAATTATTCGTGCCATTTAGCCATTTGTTGTTGAACAATTGATGTACGCTCTATAACAACCAAACGTAGTTCATATAGCTCATTAAGTTGTTGTAGGCGATTGTGTTGATCCTGTGATAGATCCATGCCTAATTGGAATGCAGTCCTTAATGTTTTGATTTCATCTTTTATTGGCAGTGTGACTTGCTTACCATATACTAATTCATAGGGGGTCAAATCTGTGTTGATTCTCCATGATGTTCTGTAGGCCCACAAGGATTCTGACAACTTATCAGCCCAATCCCTTAGATGGACCAACACAGTTTTTGTGAGTATAGACTCCATAATTTTGTTTGTACCCTCCACTTTCCTGTTGGCTTGAAGGAGATATGGTGAAGTTACCTTGTGCTTGATATGGTATTTTTTTGTAATAGATTTAATGAGTTTGGATGTGAACTGTGATCCCCCATTGGTAATGATCTCCCTAGGGACTCCAAACCTGGTGAAAAATTATGCATACAATAAATCTGAAACTGCCTATTCTATTGCTTCTGGAAGTGCCCTAACCTCTACCCACTTTGTCACATAATCTATGCACACTAAGATGTATGATTTCTGCATGGATGGGGGTTTGATTGGAACAACAAATTCTAGTTCCCACTTCTCAAATGGTTTGACCACAAGTTGAGTCTGTGGTGGCATTTTGTCTAACTGCACTAGTTTCCCCATTCTTCGGTAGTTATCACACCTTCATACATACTCTCGTTCATCTTTAAATATGGTAGGCCAATAATAGCCTAATTGTAAGATCTTCTGGATTTTTCGTTTGTCTGCAAAATTCCCCCCACAGGGGCCATCGTGACAGG
Organism: Pseudotsuga menziesii; assembly: GCA_001517045.1. Taxonomy (NCBI): domain Eukaryota; kingdom Viridiplantae; phylum Streptophyta; class Pinopsida; order Pinales; family Pinaceae; genus Pseudotsuga; species Pseudotsuga menziesii. Next base: position 97,960 of record LPNX010104792.1, on the reverse strand, counting down.
TTTTAAGAAAATGGTAGATCTCATCCTCCCAAACACATCAATGAATTACTACTAGGTCAGGTCTTGTGTAGAATATATATCCATAATCCATTGATCTAGGAAAATTTGTTGTTGTGTTGCATAATTCTTTGCTTTTCTTTTGATGACATATGTCTTGGAAGTTTTCCTGCAACCAAATAATTCACAACATCTGCAAACCAAGGTACATTAGTAGATATAGAAAATAAATGTTTATATGGAAATATATCATCGACCAACAGGGATTCAACAATATTAATTATTCTAGAAAGAAAATTAACAACCAAGTTATCTTTGCTCGATCTATCCTCTATTGAAATGTCGAATTCCTATAACAACAGTAGCCACCGAGTGACTCTGCCATTTGTAATGGGTTTATTCATAAGGTATTTGCTGGCAGAATGGCCAGTGTGCATAGTTATTCGGTATCTAGTGATGTAATGGCGAAATTTGTTAACAACATAAATGACAACCATGAATTCTTTTTCTGTCACTGTATAGTTTAGCTTTGTAGCAGTCAGATTCTTACTAATGAAATATATGACATAGGCTTTATGATCTTCTTGTTGGCCCAATACTCCTCATATGGTTGTATCAGAAGCATCTGTTAAAATTACGAAGGACAGGGACCAATTGGGTCCTCGTAGGACGAGTGCTATTGAGACTTTATGTTTCATTGTTTCCCAAGCTAGTTGACACGAATCAGACCACTCAAATTGTGCATTTTTTGACATTAGAAAAAATAAAGGACTAGCAATTTTTGAATATGTTTGGACAAATCTTCTATAATAACCTGCATATCCAATAAAACTACATACCTCTTTTTGTGTGTGTTGTACTGGTAAGTTGAGGATTACCTCTATCTTTGCTAGGTCTACTTTGATGCCTTTTGGTGATATTAGATGATCCATAACAACTCCTTGTGTAATCATCATCTTGCACTTTTCACTACTGAGACACAGGTTCACTTCTCTGCATCAAGTAAGTACTTTTTCCAAATTGTTTAAAGCTTCTTCAAAATCCCCACCATGAGAGGTAAAGTCATCCATAAAGGCTTCCATGTTTTGATGAATGAGATCTACAAAATGCTAAGAACTGCACGTTGAAATGTGGTCGGTGCGTTACATAATCTGAAAGGTAGCACTCGATATGAAAAGGTTCCCCATGGGCATGTAAATGTCATTTTTTCTTGATCTTTCGATGCTATACTAATCTTATTGTACCCATTGAATCCATCCATGAAAGAGAAGTACTTTTTTCCTACAAGTGTGTCAAGTACCTGATCAATCAAATGTAACGAAAAATGGTCCTTATGAGTTTCTTTATTCAACTCTCTATAATCAACACAGATGCACCATTTTTCATTCTTTTTGGGGACTATCACCAGTGGGGACACCCACTTGCTATCAAAGATAGGGTAAATAAAATTTGCAGCCAACAATTTTTTAAGTTTGTCTTTGACCACCTCCCTTAATGCTAGATTCATTCTGCACTGAGCTTTCCTAATTGGTCTGCAGTCCGCTCTGTAGTCCTCCTTGGTATAGATATGATGTGTGCACAAATCATGGTGGAGTCCCTTCATATCACTAGAGCCCCAGAAAATTCAATTTTATGTTTCTTCAATACACAGATAAGTTTCTCTATTTGTTGATATGACAATGTGGAGCTAATCTTTAATGTTTTTCCAGGTTCAATTTCCATTTCCTTGACTGCAGAATCAGTAAGGAACTTGGGATTGTTATTAGGAGTCATTGAGGAACTTGAAATAATGTCAATTTTTTGGGTAGCAAATATCAGACTCAACAAATCCATAATATCTAGAGAAGGGTTGGAATTTACCATAAGTTGATTTATCATGTCATCCTATGTTCGGTCTTTTGCTGCAAGAGATTTTTCAATCATGAAAAGTTGTTGAGCCTTATCTTCTTTATCTGATTCTTTGCCCTTTGGCCACAAATGAAGTTGTTGTTCTATCGTTGTCTTTGCAAGGGGTACAATATGATTTATGTCGCATGCCCCAATTTGCAAAAACAATTTTATAATGTTTGAGGAACATTGTGTTAAATTTTATGCTAAGTTGTAATTGATGACCCAGTGGGGTCAAGAACATTTAATGTAAATTCAGAATATTTTATTTATAAATAAATAAATGAGGAGACAATAGCTTAGGGAAGTTGTTAAAAGACTGTTTACTGGTTAATTGGTGGAGGAGACTGGGTGGAGAGCAAACTGACAAGTGGCAACATCCTCAAACCACTTCCAACAATTGCAGGTGGCAACTTCCATATATTTGTGGTCATGATTCCCCAAGAAAGTGGAATCAGAGCAGGTGGCTCATTTAATGAAAACTGACCCAGAACACCTAGGCATCTCTATAACATTTCCCATTGAAGAGAGCTAAGGCTACTCATTTCTAGAGAAGTGATCATTCATGGTGAATGAATTTACTCAAGAGAAATTCAATGGAGGGGAGTCTGGAGTGTGTTTGAGGGGTTAACTGCTGAGATTGATCTAGTTGCAGCTTCTAAGCTGAAGATCATACTATTGAGAGCATATTTTTATTACTGAGGTAATTGGACCAGTCATGTGACAGAGGTATTACAGTTGCATTCTCCACCTAGTTCTCAGCCAAGAAGACCAGGAACAAGCTCGAGGGTCCTAAGGAAGCATTGTTTGAGTGATCTCCAGGAGTTTGGTTGGGAGGAACAATCTCCTTAAGCTGTTGTCATCTTGTCCTCAACAAGTTATTTTATTTTATTGTCTTCAGTTAAATAATTCTTAGTTTATCTACTACAAGCATGTTAGTATTTTAGGGTTTATGAATGAAAAGTAACTGAGTAATGTTAGATTCAGTAAAATTATAGATTATAGTAGAACTAGAAATGATTATGTAAATAGTGAAACAGATAGAATTAAAGTCTCAAAGCTGTGTTTTTCTACACCTGAACTTAGGTTGTACTCTAGCACAGTTGGATTTCTTAGGTAAATGAAATGATTCTTTTATTTTGAATGAAATCAGTAGATATATTTTACTTCATTGTTTATGAATTTCACTAAATAGCAGTGTTATGTATTGTTTGCATTTATTTACTTCATCCAACAACCCAAACCGCAAGTAGGGAGAACCCACGATGAGACCGGGGCTTACCAGTTGGAATCCCATGAAGTTAACTGATGCACGAGCTTGCTTTCCACTCAAATCCTGGAGCTTATAGTAGGAGCCTGCAAGAACATAAATCCAAATAATATTTAAACTCTGTTCATAAATTATTAAAACCCTAACTTGATAAATCATTTGATAAGAGGAATTATGTTCTCCAATAAGAAGGAATTTGGAGCCGAGAAGAAACAGTCACCCAGCTCGAATGCACTAAACCGAGAAGTAAGAAAACCCTTAAGCCAACTCTGCGACAGAGACAACAAAGAGACAATCTCAAGTTTCATGATGCCAAGGCAAGGAACGAGCAGTCACGAGGGTAAAACCATTTACAGGCTTCGAGCCACTTGAAGAAGCCTTTAACCACTCACACAGTGATTTCTTTACTCACGAGAGAAATCCAAACACAAACTACAATACCAAAAACCACTTTGCAAAGTAATGCAGGCTACAGTGCCAAAGAATAAGGAAGTTGCAGGCCTCTCATGGCCGCAAGGACTCACAGCGCATCCTGCAGGAGGAAAAACCCTCGGACCAAAGTGCAAAGGAGTATGGTTATAACAACGTTTTAAGTCAACCAACGCATGGAGGAGGCTTGTCCACATGCCCTTCCAAAATTCTCACCAAGTGTGGGTCAAGTTCTAATGTCAGCACTGCAAAATAGATTTTAAAACTTATCATTTGCCAATAATAAAAATCATGCTATCGACTATATTATAATAGTTCATATGATTGCCAATAATGAAATTCATGCCATCGATATTATTATACCTTGGAAACTAGTATAGTGTTGGATTCAAAACTTATAAGGTTTGTTGCTATCAATTTGACTACAATATAGTAGTTGATAGGTAGATAAAACTACCTTAGGTTATAAGTTAGGATGATGGGTATAGCTTAATATTGTTAAATTATAAATCAACATAGTATTGTAATATTGCAATAACATTTGTATCATGGTTATAATCTAAAGATTAAGAATACAACTTGTCTACTAGCCGTGCAAGAAGATTTTCATAATTGCAAACAAATCAAACAAGTTTGGTTTTGTTTTAGGACTAGTAAAGGAAAAATAGAGTATAGAGATAATGTTATTTATGATTTATTTTATAAACTGGAAAAGCCTTAAACTTCTCCACATAAGAACTTGACGCTGATAAATGAGGGAGTCTTCAAGGAGACTGAAGACTAACCTTATTGAAAGAGTTTCTCATAAGAAGCTAACCACTCATTGTAAACTTTACTATCGAAAATCTAAGAATATGTTCATACATAAAGAGCAGTACACTTGAGTATTAAACATAAAAATAGCAGTAAGACCATGAAACAGTCGAAGTGATTATGTGCCAAGACCTTGAGGTCTATGCTCACTGTGGAAATTTATAAGATAAAAGGTCATTATGGCGTAGATATAAATATTGTTATAGATCTAAAACAACGAAAGAACTTTACTTTACCTCATCAGAGACTTGCAGCTTAATAATCAATTTATATACTAGCATCTTAACATGCTAGATAAGTACTTTCTCAACATAATTTAAAATAAACACCTACTTGATCATACGCTTACCTGCTAAACCTGTAAGAACCAGCAGTCCATTTGAGTTAGTAGAACGCTAAGTAAGCCCCGATTTCAAACAAGGTTTCTCACCTACTTGACAAAAGTAAATCATCAGTATAGCTAGCAGCAACTAAATGCAAGTCCTCTTTCTATCACATATGAAAATGAAAGTTGTATTAGTTTTTATGTTATTTGAAACTAATCCTTAAATTTTGTTAAACTGTTTCATTTTCCACTAATCGCTAGCAGTTACTAAACTACGTTTTAAGACATTTTATGTCACTTTAAAAATTTTAAATTTTTACGAAATTTTGGGTCATTACAATTTCCTTGACAACATTAACATGGGATATCCGCATATTTCCTAATCAATAGCCAATGATCAGATGTGGTTAGCCATGGTCGTCCTATAATCAAAGGATACCCTCAAAAGTTTGATTTTGTCTACATAACCATAAAGTCTGTAGGGTATTCCCATGAGTCCAATGATATGGAAACATATTTTATAATATCTTTTGGTCTTACAGGATATTAGTTGGCCAAATGTAAAACAATAGTAATTTGCCTTAGATTTGTGAGTCCCAATCTTTCCATTGTTTGTTTAGTCATCACATTAATGGAAGCTCCCAAATATATCGATGTATTAGAGGGGGAGACACCATTTATTTGTACCTTGACAATGAGACTGCCAGGGTCAGAATATTTAGTAGCAATGATGTTCTCCATCATTAGATATGTTAGGTCTCCTACCACATTGACTGTTGGGGGACCTTTTCTCTTTCTACCTGGTTTCCTTAGGCATAACTCTAACAACTTTGGAATAAATGGGAATATATTTAATAGCTTGGAACAATGGAATTTTCACACATACATCGTAATTCCCCCAGGAGGTAGTATTCTAGATGAGCCATTGGTTTGTCTATGATTAGCCGCTCAAGGTATAATGGATGTTGCTTTTCCTTTATTACTTATGGTTTCATGGGTGGGATGGGTGGGAGACTATCTTATGGTTGAACTGGTAAAGTCTCTAGTGTCTCTTCGATATCCTCTTTTGGAATTATGGGGGAGGTGGTTTTATTAATGTTTATGCCAGAATGTAATTGAATATCATGGTAGTCTACCGTGGAAATGGAATAGGTCGGATAGTTCAGTGGTTCAACAACCATTATAGGTTGTCCAACCTTTTTTTGGGGATTATGGACAGATTGTGCAGGAAGGAATGGTATAGGAGGTGGATTTCTTAGTGGTAGTCTTAACTGGGTTTGTGTAGGTGATTGCACTAATGGTTGTACTTATGCAAATTGGAATTTATGAGGGGGTTGCATTTGAGGAGGTTGTGGTTGAGTTTGTTGTTGATTTCCAAAGCCTGTATTTCTCCAATTTGATTGCCAGGGGGTAATATGTGAATATGGAGGTGCCCAAGTTTGTTGTGGCATAGATAGGTACCAGGGTTGAGGGTATTGTGGTACTTGTGAGGCTTATGGAGCTTGTTCTTAGTGTGTTTGCACATTATTCCAATAAGGATTAAATGATTGCATATGATCTGGCATTGTACCTGAAGGTCGAGGTTTCCATGATCGCTTTTGAGATATGAAGCAAACATATTCTCCTTCTATCCATGCTTCCACATATATAGCCTTTAGTCCTGACAGTGAAGGGAAGTATTTCGTAAGATGATCTTGATCACATAGGAGGAAAATTTCAACTTTGTCTAGTGGGCAGTTCTTGAGGGGATGTATTTTTCTGTATTTAGGACAAAAAATGACCAAGGCTCAATCCTCCTCTTCTTGTCTTTTATTTTCCTGAAGTGCATCTAACTGAGAGATCAGAGAGCTGAGTATATCATTTTTGAAAACCTCCAGAATGTTACCAATATCCATTATTGAAATGCCTTCCCTTGAAGTCTTGGTGATTCTATTTACTACATACCTAGTTCCTGTTAGGGTACACAGGGTACTCCCAAAGGACCAAACACCAAGAGCAACCACTTTACACAAATGAATCACAGATCAATACACCAATGTTTGTCACGTGGTTAAAACCCTCGAGAGGGAAACAATCCACGTCCCTAGCCAAATAGCTACTTGGAGCAGTTTATTAAGCAAAAGAAAGAAAGTTACATGAGATTCTCATAATCGATCAACTAGCCAAGGACCCTCTATGCTCTTTAAATAGAGATCATAGACCAATCGGGTGTTAAGCCACAGATCAATGGTAGGTATGATCTAAGAGAAGTTGAACCGTCGGATCACTCTATGTCTAGAACATATCGTGACCGTCGGATTAGAATATTTACAAATGCATACTAATGCATACTAAAGAAACACACTTTTACCTAACGGATATATTACACAAGTTGATCTTAACTAACTCCTAAGTGTCTAAATATCCTAACATCCCCCCTTAAGAATAACTTGGGATAAGATTGAAGGATTTACAAAAGTGACACTATTAGGAGAAGGAAGGAGGCATTAGAGCCTATCCCCCCTTAAGGACACATTCCTAAACTCCTAACATAGATTGAAGTTTAGAAAACTTCGCTTCTGTAAGAGGCTTGGTGAAGATGTCTGCAACTTGATCATCTGTAGGGAAATAGAGCACTTCAATAACACGATCATGAACAAGATTTCTGATGAAGTGCATGTGTAACTCAATGTGTTTGCTGTGCTGATGTAGAACTGGATCTTTGGCAAGCTTGATGGCACTTTGATTGTCGCACCAAAGTGGAGTAGGCTGCTACTGCTCGAATCCAAACTCTGAAAGGATCTGTCGAAGCCATAAATCTTCTTGACTGGCATTAACTGCGGCTCGATATTCTGCTTCTGCTGAAGAAAGAGCAAGAGCTTGTTGTTTCTTACAAGCCCAAGCGACATGTCCAGATCCCAGACTGAAAACATAACCTGCAGTAGACTTTCGATCATCAGGATCGCCGGCCCAATCTGAATCAGTGAAACCAACCAACAAAGGTTTCCCCCCGGTACTGTAATGAATCCCAAACTGAATTGTACCTCGAATATATCAAAGTATTCTTTTTGCTACTTTCCAGTGACTTTCATGAGGAGTTTGCATATAGCGGGCAACATGACCAACGACAAAGGAAAGGCCAGGACGAGAATGAGTCAAGTATAAAAGACTACCAACAAGCTGACGATACAAGGTGGCATCTACTTCAGGGGAAGTACAAGTGGCAGAAAGTTTGACTCCAGACTAGAAGGGAGAAGGGGCTGGTTTACAATCTTCCATGTGGAAGCGACGAAGAAGGTCACAAGCATACTTAGACTGGGAAGAAAGATTCCTTCTTTGGTTTGCAAGACTTGGAGACCAAGAAAATAATGCAAATGTTCTAAGTTTGACATTTCAAAATTTTGCTTAAGATTGGATTTCACATGGGTTATAAGTTTAGGGTCACTACTAGTAAGGATAAGATCATCAACATAAAGAACAAGTATGATTAGATGGTTTCCTACTTTCTTGGTATAGACATTGGGGTCATAATGACATCTAGAAAAACCAGTGTCAAGGAGAAAGCTATCTATTTTGGCATACCAAGCTCTAGGAGCTTGCTTAAGGCCATATAAGGATTTCTTAAGGAGACAAACAAGGCTAGAGTTATTTTGAACATATCTAGGAGGTTGTTCCATGTAAATTTCCTCATGTAAATCACCATGTAAGAAGGCAGGCTTGACATCCATTTGATGGACTTCCTAGTTATGTAAGGTTGCAAGGGAAAGAACAAGGCAGATGGAGTTCATTTTTGCTACAGGGGTAAAGGTTTCATTGTAGTCAATCCCTTCAACTTGGGAAAAACCTTTGGCAACTAACCTTGCCTTAAGTCTTTCAACACTTCCATCTGATGCATACTTAGTTCTATAGACCCATTTACATTTGACAAGTTTTCTTCCTTTTGGAAGAGGAACAAGATCCCAAGTATCGTTCACCATTAAGGAACGATATTCTTCATCCATAGCTGCATCCCAATCTGGATTTCCTGAAGCTTCTGCAAAAGTTTCTGGATCACGATTCTCGGAAACTTGAGCCAAAAGAGAAGAGGTTCGCTGAAACTGAGAACGTGTTCGACGTTGATCTCTAGGATCACCAGCAAGATCACCAGCTGCTTCACATGTTGAACGGACCTATTGAGGAAGTATTGGTGCTGGTGCAATTGGAGGAACATGAGCAGCGGAGGTGGATTTTCATCCTCACTGTCATCATCAGAAACTGGAGTTGGAAACCTGTCAAGGAAGCTGGAAGAAGAAGAAGAAGAAGAAGAAGCCACAATCGTCAAATCAGGCTCGCAGGCCAAAGATGGCACACCCGCCAAGTTAGGCTCGCAGGCCAAGAGATTTTCATCAAATTTAACATCTCTTCTAATGATTATATCATGAGAATGTGGCTGAAGAAGTCTATAACCTTTTACATCTTCAGAATATCCAACAAATATGCAATTTTCACTTTTAGGCTGCAATGCTTTCCGTTTTTCATCCGAAATGTGAGCCCATGCTTCACAACCAAAGACACAAAAGTGACTTACATCTGGTTTAATTTTACTCCATGCTTCTTACGGCGTTATACCCTGTAAAACTTTAGTGGGTGTGCGATTAACTCTGTAATTTGCACAATTTATGGCCTCAGCCCAATATTGAAGACTTAGTCCCTTAGATTGGATCATACAATTAACCATTTCTTTTAAAGTGCGGTTCTTCCGTTCAGCTACACCATTTTGTTGTGGTGTATATGAAGCAGTGTGTTGTTGTTGGATTCCTTGTTCAGTGCAAAAAGTAGTGATCTTGTTGTTAACATATTCTCCTCCATTGTCAGATCTTAACTTAATAATTTGATGACCATATTGTTTTTCAATAAGGGCCTTGTAGGCCAAGAACATGTTAAATACTTCACTCTTAATTTTTAGGAAGTAAACCCAAGTGCGTCTGGAGTAGTCATCAATGAAAGTTAAGAAATATTTGAAACCAGAAAATGAAGTAGATGGAAGAGGGCCACACAAGTCACTATGCACAAGCTCCAAGGGAACCGAGGCGTGCCAAGAGGCACGTTTGTCAAAACTGTCCCGATGATGTTTTTCGAGTACACAACAGGAATAAACACCATCATTGCAAGATACCAGTGGAAGACCAGTCACCATATTGTCTTTACATAGTTGTTGCAATGAGCGATAATTTAAGTGACCGAATTGCTCATGCCAAAGTTTGCTCAAGTTATCACCATGAGCAACAAAAACTGAAGGAAAAGGTGATGACCCAAAGTTGTTAAATTTGTACAACCTGGTAATATCATCAACAGTTCCAGTAGCAAGGACATTTTGAGGATTTTTAAAATCCTTGATTACAATTTGGTGAGGTGTAAACGTCACAGTTTTACCTTCACCTGAATGAGTAATTTGATAGGCTGATAACAAATTGCAAGAAATTTTGGAACACATAGTACATCACTGAAATGACCATTTTCTACTGGAACTGTTCCAGATCCTACAACACTTAGAGATCTATCATCACCAACAAATATTTGTTTGGTGTTACATTCATACGTAGTAGAAAACATGGCTTTATCCTTAGCCATATGATAAGATGCTCCAGAATCAGTGAGCCATTCAATTGAAGTAGAAGAAGAAGATGTAGTATAAGAGTATCCAGAAGCACAAAGTGCATGTCCATGAGAGTTAGATTCTGAAGATGAATCTAGGCTGATGTGGTGCTTCTTCATTGCTGCTTCCAAGGCTACCATCTTCTTAAAACACTTAGATTCATCATGATTATCTTTCCCACAAAAATTGCAATGACGCTCAGTCTTATTTCCTTTTTGCTTGGATCCTTTGTCATTTTTTAAAGGAGGAGCTGACTAAGAAGGTTTAGGACCCTTGTTGTTTGGCTTATTATTACGAAAATTATGTTTTTTGGGAGGCTTGGACTTTTCTTTCTGTTGGGACAATAAGGCTTTCCCAGATGTATCTGCATTGTTAATTATTCCAAGATGAATGAGCTTATCTTGCTCTCTAATTAAGGAATCACAAAATGATTCAAGACTAGGCTCTTGATAGCTAGCTGCAGTCAATGATTTTTTCATGGAGTATAATGTAGATACAAAAATAGAATATGCAGGTCCAAGTTTGGAAAGAATATGATAAATACATTGTTTGTCTTCTTTCTTAATCTTGTATTCTACACATAATAGTCTAAGAGTTTTATACTTAGATAAAGAGTCTTGAATGCATGAAAAATCATTTAGATTCAAGGAAATCAACTCATTCTCAAGTTGATGACCTCGAATTTCATTGTGTTTATCAAACACAGATTCCAACTTTTCCCAAACTTTATCAGGTTCATCAATTTCAGATATGTGGAAATGCAAATCAATAGAGATTGACATCCCAATCAATCCACGAGCTTCATCACATCTATTTGCCCATTTAATTTTCTTATGATCATCAGTGGGTTCTGTTTCTTTCCTTGAGGTTATCCTGAAAAGTCCCCTACTTCGTAGAACATCTTCCATACGAGATTTCCATGGGAAATAGTTAGAACTTGTAAGTATAATATCACATGGGGCGGCCATACTATAAAATAATGGCTGAAAAAATAGAAACTAACTGTCTGGATGTAAAGAGCTCGAAAAAATATGCAGTTTAAAAAAAAAAAGCACTGAAAACTAAATCTGAATGATGAAGTTATGCTTGATCAAAGAAAATGTTGAAGATGTCCCCAATAGTGACGTGGCAGATATTAACTTGACCAACCAAAAAAAAAAAGCCCCCTCTTCCCAAGATCAACCTTTGATAATCATTTTTACAATAAAGTTGCTTTGAAGTGAATCACTTTTGTAGAATAAGTGATGTTCACTTTTACAATAATGTGACTTTTAAATAGTGCGGCAATAAATTAAAGACTTAAGTGACTCACTTTTTATTTTATTTTATTTATGTGAGATACACTTTTACAATAAAGTAACTTGAAAATAGAAATTGCATGCACTAAAAAGTAGCTTGATAAGACTTGAACTTAAGACTTATCAAGGAGCAAAACAATTTTGGACCAAACGAGCTAAGTTTAAAAGGTACATAAAAGCATGGAAAGAGGAAGGGGGCTTTTTTTTTACTCTTCTCTCTTGTTCTCCATGCTTGCCTTTTTCTCTTGCAAATCACAAAAAAAACAAAAAACAAATACAAAAAAAACTTTTTTCCACACAATGGGGTTAAATCTTGGTTAGCTTACCCGGAAAGTCTAGATTTTCAAGTTTTCTCGTTGTTTTAGATTTGCCGTGATCGCACAAGGTGCACGGCAAAGAGCATACGTAGCCGAGAAGACAAGAAAAAAAAACTTTTCCTCGTTGTTTCTGATTCGCCGCGATTGTGCAAGGTGCACGGCAAAGAGCATACGCAGCCAGGGAAGTCAACAGTTCGAGACTAAAACAAAAAAGATCTAATAATAAGACTGATAACATATGAGAGATTAAAAAAAAATAAAACAAATTCGTCACTGTAACTTTATACCTTCAGATTTGCCGAAATGGGTGTTTCTGGAACAAATGGAAACGGATTTCGGTGAAACAAAAACTGTTTCCAAATGGAAACGACACTCCGGATGCAATGGAATAGCTCCCATAGGACAAAAATGGATAGAAAATCCAGAACCAGAAACCCTTTCAAAGTTTCGGCAACACCGGTTCTAGATCTTGATCATAACCAAAAGCGGCTCTTCATAAAAGCTCTGATACCATGTTAGGGTACACATGGTACTTCCAAAGGACCGAACACCAAGAGCAACCACTTTACACAAATGAATCACAGATCAATACACCAATGTTTGTCACGTGGTTAAAACCCTCGAGAGGGAAACAATCCACGGCCCCAGCCAAATAGCTACTTGGAGCAATTTATTATGCAAAAGAAAGAAAGTTACATGAGCTTCTCATAATCGATCAACTAGCCAAGGACCCTCTATGCTCTTTAAATAGAGATCATAGACCAATCAGGTGTGAAACCACGGATCAATGGTAGGTATGATCTAAGAGAAGTTGAACCGTCGGATCACTCTATGTCTAGAACATATCATGACCGTCAGATTAGAATATTTACAAATGCATACTAATGCATATTAAAGAAACACACTTTTACCTAACAAATATATTACACAAGTTGATCTTAACTAACTCCTAAGTGTCTAAATATCCTAACAGTTCCTCTTCTTGATCTAGAAGAATTCCTTGAATATCTTCTACAGAGGTCACATATTTTTGTGTATTTCAGCAAGGACACATCCCCTGCACCTATTGAATTTAAAGGCTCAATACAATCATCTCTGATTCCTCGTAAGAGCAGATTTTTTAATGTATCATTGTTTAATGCATTCTGTCTTGATCTCTGCAAATTGTACTGAAATCTCTCCACATAGTCCTCCAATCTTTCATCTTCCTGCTGGGTCATTTTAAAAATTGCTTCATTCTGGTCTTTATCCTTACAATATTCTTGATACTTATCCAAGAAGGTTCTCTTCATCTATGCCCAAGGTTGATATGTTGTCCCCTCCCAGCCCCATGAACCACATGAGTGCCCAATTCTTCAACGTTGCTAGGAAAAGTTTCAGTTTTTGCTGATCTGTAACATAATCATAGCTCCTGTAGAGGACATCAAATTTGAACAGGAATGTATATGGGTCCTCACTAACCATGCCATGAAAATTTGGCAATGGCAAATGTGGAATATTTTTCATTTGGTTTGTAATTGTTGACCCCGAGTTTTTTTATTGGAAATTCAAAAGTGTTTGTCCTCGTACTTGTCTCTTCCCCATTTGTTTCTCCTTTGTTTGTCTCCTCCGTGTTTGGAATGTGCCACTCCCTTCCATCCATATTTACCCAAAAAAATTCCAATGTAGTTGATCCGACTAACAATGGGGAGTTGGTGGACTTTTGTTCCTCATTCAACTGACTATCAACACTCAGTTGGTTGGAAAATTCTTCTCCTTGAACAAATTTAGTCACTGGCAGTTCATCATCGATATGAGTCGGTGAAATAGATATACCTGTGGGAGTGGTGGAATGCTCTGGATTTTCCTGTTTAGGAATATTAGTAGAGGATGGTTTCCTCTGTGATTGTCCCTGAGTATGTCCTCCTCTTATTGAACTTCTTGTACTTCCTGCTCAGTTAATATCTGGGGCCGTGTTGTATGATAAACAAGGCTAATTGTATTATCTCTTATTCTACGCATGAAGGATTCACATAATTCAGAATCATAGGGTCTTGCAACGAGAAATACCCCAGTGGGATTGTTTGTGCGTCTTACTTGTCCCTCCTAAAAAATCACACAAAAGTACTTCCAGAAAATATCATACGCAACACACTTGAAAATCAATTGAAGTAATCACACCCGTAGAATAAAAACAATCAACCAAAATTACAATGTCCTTGGTAGCTTCCCGACAATGACGCCAAAATGACGAGCTTTTCTTTTACCCTCTAGTTAACTTAAAATGGTAATTGAAAACTGTTCATAGATTATCAACCTAGGCTTATGAAGGCTTATGAGCCACCAGACAAAATTTATGCCATACATTATGATTCATATGATTTTTTAAAAGAGAGGGGAGATTGATGGATTAATGGAGCTAGAATATAAAAAATGCAACCATTGGCGGAAGGTCTTCAATTAAAGTAGTGCTACAAGAAAATCCCTGAACTGATTTACACTAGAAGCATTGATCTACCATTCACAATTAATTGTCCCAACTATACTACAGAAAGGAAATTGAGCAACATAATTCAATTCTGACTATTCATTAAATTTACAAAAGATAAATCCTAACAAAACCAACAACTAATGCTAAATAAATTGAAAGGAACTAATTAGGATTGGAAAAAATGTGCTCCTATATATCAAACAACAATTTAATGATTCCAAGAAATGTCCACTACGATCCTCCACCAAAGTATTTCTTTTTCTCAACCAGGAATCCAAAATACATACAATCCTCTATTATTTCAACAATAATTATAGAGAGCAAATGCAACTAGATAATCACTTCATACATTTAGAACTCACACCAATCTATAATCGACGCATAAAATTAATAAATGCAGACAATTAATCACACACTAACTTACATCAAATAAAGAAACTCTAAACTACAACAACACCTGTTGTCAGAAGGGGTCCCTACCTTTAGAGACAGGAGGTGGGAAAACCACTCACTCACAAGAAATAAATTAACACATCTCGAACCAACAATAACATATTTTATATAACAATGTTTGATAACAGAAGGGTTCAATAGTTATGTGCAAGTTGATGGCTAATCCCCCCACCATGGAAGATCAAAAGTCTTATACATCAAAAACCCACCGCAAAGATTACACAATATCATACAGTTGCAACCAAATACCAAATACGACCCATCTCATAATTTCTCAAGGGGTTGCATGAGCCAATTCAGGAGGTTGATAACATGAAGCTTAGATGTTATAAACTGAGACGTTTCTTATATTCCAAAACAATCAAGTGCAATTGCTGATGACTCAACATATTCCAAGTCGTTGAAGAGTTTCTGTGATCGTTGAGTTGGCTGTGGAACTATTGATTCCCCAAATTGGCTACAGAACCATGGATATGTTTCAAAGTTTGACCATGATAATGAATAATGACCAACATGATCACATTAGGTGATAATGATCCTTTATTGAACCACGTACTATAGCTACTATTCCAACTGATATTTGTATGCATGTTGTGTATAAACTTGAGACTTATCTGCAAGCCTTTTAGCCCTTCACAACTACTTTGTTCCGCAACTGTATTTAATGCCTCTTTCCACAGCCTGAAATTGTAACAACAATAGGCGTGGAACACCATTTCTTTAATAGGAAATCATAGCAGCATAACCATACCCAAATCACTAGCAAATAACAAATACTAAAGGAAAACATAATAAATTCTTACCAGAGCCAAAACTTTGTTAGGTTTAGCCAAAAAGAGTTCGTAGAGGTATAGGAACCAATTGAAAGAGTACATAAATGAGGCAAAAACACGAGAACAAAAAGTGTCATATACACAACCCTTCATCGTCTTTGGCCAATGGTTGGTATATATGTGATTTTAGATACTATCTTTGCACTAATATATCTCTATGTTAATAATTCATTTTGCATTAATACTCCTTTTAATGAAGTGTGTGAAGATGTTAATCAATAATAATAGATCCATTTTTCTTCTTTATTATCTTTTTGTGTGTTGTTACAATCACTCTATACATGTTTTTGGCCTCATATGCATCTACTCAGATGATTTTGAACTTGAATTTTAACATTAACAAAAGTTTAATAATCTCACAACTTCTTGTTATCACATTCTTGTGAGGTCAATAATTGTATTTAAAAATTTATTTGATAAAATTTATTTTTATGAATTTAATATGGTCATCCATAATAATAATAATATATTTTTAAGGTCATGACCTATCTAGGCATCAAATTGATGTATGAGATCCATTCTTTATTTCTCCCTCAAATAATTTCATTATTTAATTTATAGAGATATACATATTCTATTCCCCTTCTATTCAAATTTATGACTTACCAAAAAGAAACACATGTCTTAACCATCAAACGCACTCAAATTGCATTATTATCTATAATTGTTATTCACCATAATTGTAAATATGTTATACATCTAAAATATTATACTCTCTTTTGAAGATTAACTTATTAAAAAATTCAAATCTCACATTACATGACACAAACTTTTTTAACCTAATTACTAATTTTGAGGAATATATATTATATCAAAATTACTTAAAATATATCTACTTCTCATTTTTTTTAAATTGTATTTTGAAGAATACAAATTATATCAAAATTATTTAAAATATATCTACTTCTCATTTTTTTTAAATTGTATTTTAAGGAACTAAATTACTTAAAATTGTTTAGAAATTTGAATTTTAATATTTTACAAATTTTTATTAATAAAATTGTATTACTTTTAATATATAAATGCTTTTAGAATATTAATTGGATCTAGGATGAGATAAAATATTATCCAAGTTCCTAATAAATATATTGTTATAATGGTTTAAAAAAATTTGTAAGCAAATAATTAAAAAAACACTCAAAACCATAATAAAATTAAATTTGAAATTATTATTTAAATAAAAAAATCAAATTCATATAAACAATTAAAGGACAATTTTTTTAGTTTTTTCAACAAAATAAATAAATAATAAATATATATTTTTGATAAACAATTTCGTAGAAATATTACTCAATTAAATAAAACACCCTTCCATCAAAATTACCACAAACTTGCACCTTACACCTCTACTCAATTAAATAAAACACCCTTCCATCAAAATCACCACAAACTTACACCTTACACCTAACCCAAACACTTATTGTACCTCCCATAAAAATAAAAATAAATGAGTTGCCACACCCTGGCTGTGGCAATACCCCATTGGCGGCTTGGATTAATAATTGTCTCCAACATCATCCTAAACCTTTACTTGTTTTTAAAGTCGGTGGGCAATCAAACTTTATCCAAATTTCCATTAAAACCCTTTGGAAAAACCACAAAACTAATCAATTTATCGAACTATGGTAAAGGAAAAAAACGATAATAAATATATGTAAAACCGACCTTTGAAACGTTTTCACGCAATATTTGCACCGACCCTCAGCCTTCCGCTTCTCTTTATTTCACGCACGCCTCGTCCACAGTTCTGCGTGTTGATTCCCGCCGCGTTTATCAAAGCTCGGCCGCGGAGTTTCCAAATATCGTTCCTCCCAAGGGTTTCAGAAACTGCGAATAAATAGCTCTTTTTTCGTTGAAATTTACACAGAAGTGGGGGTTTCCATAGCGATGCCGTATTGTAACGCGTCCTCGATCGTTTCCCTGCGAGAAGACTGAAGAATATTGTGTTATTCATCTTCTCAGATCTGCCGCTGGCGCTTAGCCCGATCTCTGTATTCTGGATGCCCATCCGGCCTCAGATCGTTCAGTTTAGCCCGATCTTTTAATGCTGGGAAAAATGTTTTAATCGGCGAAGTATTGGGAGGTCATCGGGCTTAAATATTGAAGCCGATTTGGAGTCCTGTGAAATTCGCTTTTGGAGGGGCGGATTTTCTGTTTTCTGAAGATTATTGTGTTGTTTTTAGTTCGTTTTTGCAGCGGCAAATATTCTGTTTTTGTCGGTGCTCGGCGTTTGCTGTCTTGAAAGCATAGGGTTAGGGTTTCAACGGATTGGGCTGCATATTATTGAAAATAGAGGGATCTAAAACCTATTTTGTTTATTTTCTGTTGTTTGGCCCTTACGTCTAGCAGATAAGGTGTATTTTTTAGATTTGCAGGAAGAAACCTGTCAATATCTGTTTTAAACCTTAGGGTTTGTATCTGGCCAGCTGTTCCTAAAATGCTCAGGCAGCAAGCAAGAAATGCCTGGCAAGACGTCGAAAACGTCACCAAAGTAAAGTCTACAGTCAAGGAGGTGAAATTTAGAGGTGTTCGGAAGCGTCCCTGGGGAAGATTTGCTGCTGAGATCAGAGATCCGGTGAAAAAGGCGAGGGTTTGGCTCGGTACATTTGATACGGCCGAAGAAGCGGCCAATGCTTATGATGAAGCTGCTAGAGCTCTGAGAGGTGCCAAGGCGAAGACAAATTTCGCCGTTCCCTGCGACGATCAGAGTACAAGCCATAGCAGTACCGTTGAGTCTTCAAGCGGTCCCAGGAATCAGATCAATTCGAAGAAAGCTTTTAATTCGAACGGGAGTGGAAGCAGGTTTGGTGAAATTAGCGTTCGAAACCCTCGAAATAGAAGGGCTAAAGACGCATTGCGGTGCTGCAGCGATATCTATAAAAGATATCGGCGAAGCAGGGTTTCTGAAGTGCGGGATTGGCCTAACGGTCCTGTACAGCAGCCAGGGTGTGATGCCGATCCTTGCCACAGCGACTGCGATTCGTCGTCGTCTGTAGTAGTGGACAATGGCGTTAATTCTGGGGAAGATTCACCATGTGATGTGAAACCCTCGCAGGAAAGGAGTTGTGATCTCAATCTTTACAAGGAATGGAGAAGCCCGGAGCGACATGAGCGGAAAATGTTGCCAGATTTGAACCTTCCTCCCTCTGATGATGACGCGGAAGATTACCGGGATTTACTGGCCATATCGTTGCGGATCTGATGATAACTGATGGTAATTTTCTTGTTTTTCGTCTCCTCCAACTGACGGGAGTTTGTTTGTGATCGCAAACGTCAATTGCAGTCAATTTACCGTGATCGAGCGTGTGATCGGTTTTTCTTTCAAGTAATCCTTCCGAGTATCCGATGGATCATACTGGTATGTAAGTTGGTGCTCAAGGATTTTTCGTTTTAGTTGAAAAGAATAGCGAAAAAGCTCTAGTTTTACCACAATGGTAATCTTATTTTTGTGACTCTGGATTGCGAGTTGCTCTTTCAAATTACATTTGAGACCTGCGAAGCCAAATGGTCCCTAGTTATTTATTTGGGTCATCCTTTTTGGCTATAATACATAATATTAGATTGTACAGAGAAGAGATGGGGTAGCGTAGTATACTATTAGCAGTTTATGGTCAATTAGATTTGATTCATGGCCATTCAGATTTAATGAAACAGGTGATGGAGTTGACTTCTGCTATATTTGTTTGTAAGATCTTATGCATTTTTGGTTACGAAATTTTGCAGATTTCTCTGCCATAAGTCACATTTTGTTATTTGTTGGATGCTTTGTAGGAATCAGTCCGCCATAAGTCACATTTTGTTATTTGTTGGATGCTTTGTAGGAATCAGTCCGATTAGTCTGAAGAGCGGACATTGTTTTTTAATTGGCTATGAACTTGGGAAAAATATATATAGCCGATGCAGAATCATCTTAATAATGAGACATTGGTTTATTAAGATGTAGGAATCAGTCCGATTAGTCTGAAGAGCGGACATTGTTTTTTAATTGGCTATGAACTTGGGAAGAATATATATAGCCGATGCAGAATCATCTTAATAATGAGACATTGGTTTATTTCTTGTAGATTTCCTAAGTTCTTATTTGTCAGAAGAAACATTGCAGTCTGTTTTTATATTTTCATGCTTAATATTCTGCATATTTTGTTGAAGCTGGTGGTTCCAAGAGTAAGATGGATTAGAAAATAAACTAACATAGATCTGTTTAATCTTTGGATTTGTTTAACATAGATTCACTAGAAAATAAACTAACATAGATCTGTTTAATCTTTGGATTTGTTTAACATAGATTCACCTTTATCTTAACCTTTGGATCTGTTAACATAGATTCAACTTAACCCTTTGATAAGCAATCTTTGGATCTGTTTAACATAGATTCATCTTAACCCTTGGATAAGCACGCACACTAAAAGGAATAAAAAACACGCCTAGACCTCTTGTTTAACTTAGATTCATCTTAACAAAACATAGATTCAGCTATAAGCACTGACACTAAAAGGAATGAAACACACGCCTAGACCTCTTGTTGCATAAACATTTGGGTTCCTTTGTTTTTTCATTCTTGTTTATTAGCATTAACCATGATATCCTTTCTTGAATGTGATATATCTCTTCCACCTGGGCTGTAGAGTCTGCCTTGCGTCAGTTGGTGTAAAAAATTAGCGTAAATGCGACTTTCAGTCTTGAATGTGATTTATCTCTTCCATCTGGTGGGCTGTAGAGTCTGCTTCGCTTCATTTGGTGCACGAATTTAGCCCAAGTCCAGTTTTGTTTATTAGCATTAACCCTGGCATCCACTCTTGATGTGATGTATCTCTTCGACCTGGGCTATATGTTTATGAACAACTTTGAAGTTCAATTACCCACTACAGCAATATAAGCGGAGTTATGTTGGGTGATGGACAGTATAAGCAAGTGTTCGAAAATGGGTAGCAACTACTCCAAGCTTATATGGTAGCAAGTTGTAATAGTAGAGTACGTCTTATAGTAGAAGCTCTTTGAAAGGGTAGTAGAAGATGTGAAGCATTGCAAGGTGTGCGTAAAAGAGGAGACTGTTATTGCTAGTTTCAGACTGTTTTAAATGTTCATATTGCAATAAAGATAGTAACATTAGAGCCTGGCATAGATTAAGCATTATATATGATTTCTATTTATATTCGAATATCTCAAACAGCAATAAAGATAGTGCACCTTTATGGGCAAGGTTTGACATGCAATCGTTTTGTTCTATAACAAGGAATCTGCATTAAAATCAATACAATCATCTCAACTCTTGATTGCAACGTGACCGGTTAGTAACGCCTTCGCCCATTACCTGGAAGAGGTGCTAAGTTCAGATATTGCAACATGAACAGTTGGTAAAGCCTGCACCTTTTCCATTTCCATGATGCAAAGGGTCCTGAACCTTTTCCATCATGGAAAAGGTGCAGGGCTCAGATCTCTTCTCTGGGGTGGATGCGTTTATTGTTCCTTATGTGGTCGATTAATTTTTGAAGTAAAAATACAAAATAATTAATTTTCAATTTCAGAGCTCTCTCATTGTGCACGGAGTTCATTTTTAAATAAACGCTAAGCTAAAAAGAAGCGATGTGAAGTCTATTGGTGCATCCTTTCGGTGTCTTTTACAGTGGTGGAAGAGATTTTAACATCTATTTCATTTATATCCATCTTACCTTGAATTTTAAGTGCCTTATAAAAATAAAATTCCCTTAAAATTCAAGACTTTTTTTACTGGTCGTACTCGATAGATACGGCTATCTGAAAAGCCTGTGTTGACTTGTAACGGAAATGTTATTTATTTTGAGCTTTTTTATATCATAAATTGTGTCTACACAAATCTTATCTGTCCGTTCCTCCTCTATCTACGAGTATACAAATCTGTTTATTTAAAAATAATGTAATTTAATTAAAAAAGTCAATAATTTGTTGTACACAATATAATAAATAATATACTGTTTTTATTTTTATTGGTTATATATATATATATATATTGGCTTATATTGAACATGCAAAATAATGTTATTTAATTTAAATACAATATTTAACAATACATATTATAAGAAAAAATACACAGTTTTTTATTTTTATTAGTTATATTGTTTGTTATTTTGGGGCTTATATTGAACTTGTAAAATAATGTAATTTAATTTTAAAATACAATATATAACAATACATAATATAATGAAAATTATATTGTTTTATTTTTATTTTTACATTGGCTATATGGTATGCTTTGTCAATGGTTTATATTGAACTCGCAAAATTGAATTTAAATTATTTATGAAAAAAAACTGCAAGGAGATAGTTGTCATGGTTTCTATCAATATCGGCTTATAATTTATTAATATGAGCTTATAATTTATAAAAATGAAATTAAAAGAGGTTTATTTTGATTTATCAAATAAAAATATTGAATTATAATTATTTACAGAAAATAGTTGTCACGGTTTGTGTGAATATCAACTTATAATTTATAAAAATTAATATTAAAATTAGAGAGGATCTCTTTTATTTATAAAATAAAAGAAATAATAGATCCATTTTAAAACACCCAAAAGAATCCAATAGTTGTCATGGTTGGTATCAGCTTTATAATTTATAAAATTGAAAAAATTAATAGATCCATTTTAAAACACCCAATTTTAAAATTTTGTAAAGTGTAAGTTTTTACTATTCATATTGCAAAATAGCAATATCAGGCAGGTATTTTGCATTAAGTGAAGCACAATAATATTATAAGATTACAATTTTAACATAGTTACAAAATGAAAATGAATCAATATCTTACAAAAGTTTTGTATTTTGATGTAATGGCCTTTGTATTTTGTTCTTTGACCATTACAAAACATAATTGTTATAATTGCAATAATTAGGAAAATTTATTATTATTTTATTTGGCCATTTACAAAACATTATTGTTATGATTGCAACAATTAAGAAAATTCATCATTATTTTGTTCTACCATTTACAAAAGTGACAAAACATTATTGTTATGCTTGCAACAATTAAGGAAGTTTATCATTATTTTATTTGGCCATTTACAAAAAGTGAACATATTTTTTTTTGACAGCAATGGTTATGATATATTAATAAAGTGGTGTAACCATCGAAACAGAACCAGTTTACACAATGCTCTTGAGGTAGTGGCAGAAGTAGCTCAGAGTTTCAACATACGTCCTTATGGAAGCGGCAACATAGGTTTCAAGTTTTATATATGCCTTTATGGAAGCGACAAAAAGGAAAACAAGATGAACGAGCCTTTTGTAATATTTTGATTTTAACAGCAAACAATAACTTCAGCAAACACAGGCAAAACTATTTTAACCAAGTGTCCAAAAGACAGCATGATTATAAACACAGGAAAACTCAGCAAATAGAGTAAAGCAACACAAAAGACAGGCCATATCTCTCAATTGAATTTTCCATCAAAGCTGGACGAAGAACTTGGGCTGAGAGGAGTTTCATGCTTGACGAGCTTCAAGGCGAGCTTGTCTACCTTGATTTCCAGTTCCACAATCAGTCCAATAACCGCATTCTCGGACCTCTTCCTTACGAGTTATTTTCTTCCATAGATACGCCAAGTTATTTTGTCACTTATCCACGTTTTCCAATCTCCAACCACTTTCGGTATCGATAACATTAACTTGATCCTGCAACACCTTTGATATCTTGTTGCAGAGCCTTGACAACCGCCACCATAGGCCTTGGAGCTAAGGATGCGCTGGAGAATGTAGACTCTGCTTCCATTTTGAGAATCAATATTTCCTTCCCGTTCACAATACAACAACAAAAATCTTGTATATGCCATTTTTAACCTCGCAAACGAAGCCGATGGTGCCCCCTACCCTTCCCCTCCACTGTATAAAATCATTACCACGTAGGGACACTGTGATCACCGTATCACCCATCGTGCGAGCCATTAATCTAGCCGAGAACTCAATCAAATCCTCCTACTTCGACAAGACAACCAGCATTTTCGCACCAGGTGAGGGGATGTAGCCATGACTTGCATTTAAACTCCACCTTCCTTCTATCGCGAGACCACGTGCCAGCACGCCTCCACTTGCCTTAGGAGCATGCGAACATGATTCAAGACCCTTGGAGGGGGCTCATGGGGGTAGAGGCCTCAAGGACATAGCCTCGGTCCTATGGGGGAATGCAAATAGAGTCAGACCCATTGATTTTTAGCTCTCCAAGGTTAAGAGAGGAACCCAAATTTGCTGCTTGGTCAGCGTCTTTGTTATTTTTCCGCAAGACATGATAGAACCTGAATTTACTGAATGAGGGAAAGTAACTTGATTTTTTGGATTAGATGCTTGAGGTGCATTTGATTCGGAATAGAGTTCTTGGTCATTGCTTGTATTATAATTATTCTCGAGTCTCCGAGAACAATGAGCTCGGTGATACCTTGATTCTTGGCAATCCGGAGTTCCCACCAAAGCGCTAGGGCCTCGGCCATGTTGTTAGTTTCCGAGCCTAGACCCCAAGCAAAAGAGGTTTCCAAGAGTCCTTCCAGAGTGATAATAACTCCACCCGCCCCTTACCCCCCTGCCACCCCACAAAACATAATTGTTGATTACAACAATTAAGAAAATTTATCAGCGCTTTCTTTTATTCTGCATTAAGTGAATCACAACAATATTATAAGATTACAATTTTAACAAGTTACAATTCATATTGCAAAATAGCCATATCAGATATTTTGCATTAAGTGAATCACAATAATATTACAAGATTACAATTTTAACATAGTTACAAAATGAAAATGAATCAATACCTTGCATTAAGTGAATCACAATGATATTACAAGATTACAATTTTAACATAGTTACAAAATGAAAATGAATCAATATTTTACAAAGCTGTGTATTTTATTCATCAGCCATTTACCAAAGTGAGAAAACATAATTGTTATAATTACAACAATTAGGAAAATTTATCAGCTCTTTCTTTTATTTTGCATCAAGTGAATCACAACAATATTATAAAATTACAATTTTAACATAGTTACAAAATGAAAATAGATTAATATCTTACAGAGTTTTGTATTTTATTCATCGGCCATTTACAAAATGTGACAAAATCTAGGGAAATTTACCAAACGTTTTCTTTTCCAGGTCTAGGAAATGGTAGTGTAGATAAACATTTAATTGATAAGCTGATGCTATCTTATCTAACAAATTAAGTAGATAACTTACCTTTTTATAAATATCAAAATTGATCTGATTATTTACCTTAATGAATATCACATTAAAATTGACTCTAGAGTTAGCTCCAATGGTTGACTATTGTGTTGTAAGCAAGGGATTACAGCTTCAAATCTCTCCCAAAATGAAAAACAAATAAATAAATTATCTTTTTATAAATTCCAAATTATTTATCTCAATGTAATTAAAATTGACACCTTTAACAAATAAATAGATAGATTATCTTTTTATAAATTTCAAAATTGGTCTGATTATTTACCTTAATGAATATCAATGTAATTAAAATTGACCCTAAGGTGGAGTTAGCTCTAATGGTTGACTATTGCATTGTACTCAAGGGATTACAACCTCAAATCTCTAAGCTTAGAGCACAAGATTAAATATTTAAGTTGATTATTTTTGTGAATATTGTGAACATCACTAGATACCCACTTGATTAAGTTGCCAAACAAAATGAGAAATGATACCAAAAAAAAATTTCATTATAAAGACAAAAATATAACATAAAATTAATTTGAACTCTAGATCTCATTCATAGCCTGCTATTATTTGATATAGATTTTATCGAAAAATAACATAAATTTTCTTTGTAAATATTTGAATTTTGCTTGATTGTCTCACAGAGTTAAGTTGATAACACTATAGTTGAATTGTTCTACAAACAAAATATCACAAAATCATATATTTAAGTTGATCTACAAGCAAAATATTGCAAAATCAAATATTTAAGTTGATTATCTTTGTGAATATTGAAAGCCTCACTTGATACCCACCAAGTTAAGTTGTCAAAACTACAACTATACAATTTATCCAAATTACCATCTTCAAAATGAAAAATAATGCCAAAAAACATTTTACTATATACCGAAACATATATATAATAAAATTAATTTAAACTCCAAATCTCCTTCATCACTTACTATTATTATTAGATATATTTTAACGAAAAATAACATAAATTCAAACACATCTCAAACTTCTTAACTTTCTTTCTTATCCCGAAAGAAAATGTGTTTTCTAAAAGAAATTTAATTAACAAAATATAAATTCCACATTTTATCTTGCAACTAAGTCCGTCACGATCTAATCTCACTTGACATAAAAATGTTTGACAAACAATGAGTACCTGAGTGGGCTTAATGGTTAAGAACATGTGTTATCTCTTTCGAGGTCACAGGTTCAAAACCGACGAGGGGTAGGGTTGTTCATTGGCCTGTTGTGACAAGGATCAAAAGGTAGGCGACCCCTGGAATAGAGGCTCACCCCGGTGGGCTTCGGGACATCTCGGCCTCTACTAAGTCACAAGTTATTGGTATATCTGACTTGCTGGCTGTTGGATATACTCTTGGGAGGTTGTTGTTCCCATGGTTTAAAAAAAAAGTTTGACAAACAAATACATAGAATTTCTATTTGTTAAATTGAGTGTTTTCCTAAAGCATCTTTTTATTATATTTAAAAATAGAATGGAATCTGACTCAACATAAAAATGTTGACAAGTGAGTATCGAATTTCTATTTTGTTGAAATTGCGCATATTTCTTAAGCATCTTATATTTAAAGAACAAAAGGAATTGTATAACTAATAAAAGGAAAAAAAAAAAGCAATCTAAAGAAAAACCTAGTCCAAAGACGGCTAGCACATAGCAACGCACCATAGTCATTGTTTACGTAGGTCTACCAACAACAAACCTTCATGCATCACATGCTATTCAATCCCGCAGACATGACAATAGATCTAACGATCTAATCGCGATCTCCACAAGGTAATACAATAATGACCATCAAAGGTAGATCTGTCAAATGAAACAACTATATAATTCTAGTCTGCTCAACCATTGTTTCCAACAATTTTTGTTTTATATAATATTGATTCTGAACAACCTCAACATAACCATTTGTCCATGGACCAAACCATAGTAAAAAAGTCGACATTCTAGACAACAAAAGTCAAATGCAAATTCCCACTCTTGAGCAGTTAGTGCGCTCATTGTGTATTTTGAAGGAATGTAAAGATGTTGAATTACTCATTGTGCTCCACAATTTACAATTGTCTAAAGAGGATCAACTCACCACGAGATTATATGCATCAACCCTAGATCATAAGCTTATTCACACAAGTCTCTGTCACAGATCTTATCACTCAGCATGAGATGGTAGGCATCAACCCTATTTTTTGACACAAGGCACGGATCTACTTATCAGCGGATACATGTATTCTACACGAAGCTTCTATCCCTCTCAATCCATGACCAAGCACAACCAAACAAAATGTTGGTATCTCAAACGCATAACAACATATCCACAACCAATCCAACTCACCAAGCTCTGATATGAATATTCAGAGCAACATGACCTTGTGAAAATACGCAATCACCAAGCAAACATTTCCATATTAATACAGGCCAACAAAATAGAGAAATATTCTAATTTGCACCAATGCAACAATTGTCAACGGGATTGAAGATGCCTCAACCAATAGATCTCACGTGTCGCAAGTCCATACACATTCAGAGTATGCAAACTATGCCCTCATCCATTTACCAATGCATTGTATGCAGATCTAATTCCATGTCATATCGCTAGCCATGGTCTTATCTAGCATCACCTTCATATACTCTCAAAACTATGAGATGTGGATGTCCTTCAACAATATATACCGCACAGATTGGTAACAATCCAAAAATGAAGTCCCCTTATGGCTTCAACCTTTTATTCACTCAACTATTTTTAGGGTCTAACTCGCCATTTTAAGGAGCGATGGCAACTACACCCACATATAACACGCTTGGAAATCACGCTCAAAAACTAATCAACATTCACCAATGAGCAACAAACGCAAATCTCAAGACCAATGTAACACATATCTCCAATACACACAATTTGATTTGCAACATTGAACACGATTCTCCATAATTCTAAAACAAAGATGTCGTAAGAAACTTGGATGGCATCCTAAAACCATCCAAGCAACTCATCATATGCACATTGATGAATAGCCATAGCAAGGTTGTTAACACCACATAAAATTAGTCATCACTGCCACTCCGAACCCAATGGTATTCAAATCATGTGCACACACCACATCATGCAATCAACATTCGCAACATCTGACAATCGACACAAACAACAGATCTAACCTTGAATTGCAGCAACACAACCAATGAGCAATTGCACATTTAGAAGAAATCAAAACAGTGCCGATGATTTCTCATGTTGTCTTCCATTATGGCAGACACAACCTCCATGCACTCGATCTGATGCAATAAGCGTTGCATCCAACAGTGTTACCTCCTAAAACACACAAGAAGGATACTCACATAAAGAACACACTACTTATACAACAATCACCAAACCAGGGAAGAAATATCAAACTATAATCCACTCACCTGATCACAAGAATCACACACCATCTCTTAAGACAAGTAGGAGTTAATACTTACAGCACAACACCATACAATTCTCCTTGAGTCTCACATTTCTAATGTCTTCATGCCTCATATACGCCTAATATTCATCAAACCAGAAGTCAATGGTGATGCTATTCAAAAGATATTTGTATTGAATAATATTTCCCAAGTCTACAAACTTAGCAAAATATAAATAATTAATTCTTCAAATACTGATTTATCTTATGTCTTTGGTTGGTGTGTAATTTCTTTTGTTTTTGTGTCAGGTTGCCTCTTCCATCCTACGTCCAACTTGTGTGTCTGCAGTTCCTCATGGCATCTCTGAAACAATGCCTAAACTTTTCACTCATTTTCTCTTTGGCTATTCTTCTCCATGGTCTGGATCCCATGCCAGACGAGCCACACAAAAACATATCGGATACCAATTGAAAAATGCCACACAAGTACATCCACTTCCAACCCTTATGTGACCAATTCCTCAATCCGTCTTTGATCAATGCAATGCTTTGGCCCTTCAACCGCTTTCTCTCGGGCTTTTCTACACCATGGCTTGGATACCATATCAGAAAAGTCATATAAATACATGAACAACAAATGCAAGCCGCGATTAATAAGAGAATTATACACTTGATTCTCTCGATATGGTGCATGTAAATATATACATGGAAACAATGTCCGGCACCAAAATCCGGAACAACCAATTAAACATGACCAACCTTATTAATGCCTTAACATTAATTATGGCATGTGACTTAAGTTAATTTATTATGTAAAGCACAACGTAACTTTATTCTTGGACCATTATGATAGCCTAACTTTTACACTGATGACATACAAATGATTACTTCCAAAACATGAGTACACATATCACTCACGCCTTTCATGGGTTTCATTGTAATAGTATGTGCGCTAAACCTTGGATTTTAAAATCAATATCAAATGGATCATTTGTGCACTCGATTTTCCTAGTTTATTAACGCACAGACAATTAAGCCACAAGACATACAAATAAATTGAGGAATTCATGATAAAAGTGAAAACTACCAAAATGCATTTTCTATAATTGAAAATCTCTATGCTGCCAATGAAATGAATTCCATGTGATTTCTTTAGTGGATGCAAGGATTACACTATCACAATTCATGCCCCAAATGGAGAAATTCAAAGACGATTAATATTACAAACGAAGGGCATAAAAGGAGATTGGTTTATAGAAGAAAGCACTGCATGAACTCTTCATTGGCATTTTCCAATTCGATACGAGCTTTCCAGTCATGAAGGCAAAGAAAGAAACTCAGTACTCTGTCTCCAAGACTCCATCAATCAGTCCAAA
>LPNX010104792.1:2252-68061 GCA_001517045.1 Pseudotsuga menziesii | reverse complement strand
CACTGCATGAACTCTTCATTGGCATTTTCCAATTCGATACGAGCTTTCCAGTCATGAAGGCAAAGAAAGAAACTCAGTACTCTGTCTCCAAGACTCCATCAATCAGTCCAAACTCCATTGCCTGTAAAAGCAAAACATAAGTGTCTTAAGATCCATACTTGGGGATGTAAGATCATGTTATATCAACACCTGGGAAACACCAACAAGAGCAAAGACACCAAACAAACCTCAAAGTAAAAATCCTTGGGCATAGCTATGAAGCATAGAAAGGGTCAATAATTTTTATAACTTCTATTTACTGAAATCTGGGCAAAATATCTATCAAATATCATATGGATATGCAAGCCACTAAAGCAGGAAAGCAAAGCATGGCCACAGTACAATGATGCTACACATCAAAACTTCTTGTTCTTCCTTATTCTAAAACGGAAACCTAAGAGCTCATAGCTAGTTCATACTATCATGCTTCAGCTAATAATATGTATTTACGTAGGGGCAAAGGTGTTTTGGCTACCAAATTTTGATTTTGAGATGGTGAAGCTCAGGGTTTAAACATAATGCTGAACTTATTACACATCTATATTCTCACTGGATGCTTGGGAGGGTTACACCAAATACTTATGAGTTTTTGATCATCGCGGTTGATCCACTTGTGATTTTTCTCAGCATTTGACTTCAATATTAAGTTGTGCAATTGTTTAACTGAACAGAGACGGAAAAAACAAGCAGATATAGTTGTTAACATTCTCCAAGTTTCTTCAGCTGCCTCCCTTTGCAGATTGTATGATCTTCTGTCAAAATGGATCCTTGATGAAGATAAGGAAAGCTGTGTCGAATTAACTCACTGGCTTGTATTCACATTGAGCATCCTCTCCACATAGCAATACATTATCAGTTCATTTTTCTTGGTAGAAAAAAGATTTGAATCATATTAACATATAAAAAGAATTTGTTGTGGAAAAGACTTGTGACCTCAGTCACAGCCTCAGCTTCAGAATGAGAAGAGGCCGCCATATGATTATGACAGTATAAAAGACCAGAGGATATACCACTGTATAAACTTAAGGGACAGTAAATTATGAAATTTTCGGACCCCATAAACATGGCTGTATGATACAAATTTTTTCACAAAAAAACATGGCTGTTATAATCAATCTGCTATTGCTTTTTATATAAATACAGATCGGCAGATTGCTTGATATATAAACCAAAGAAATCATGACTAAACCATAGATGAAAAACAGAACTCAGACGGACACCAGCCAGTGCTAATGATCAATTTCATCAAGAGGGATCACTATACTATCATCCCTAATCTGCTTAAAATAGGAGGTTCTGTTAAAAACGGAGCAAGAGTTCAAGTAGTTAACAAGAAGCATCCCTTTCAGCTTTTGGGGTGGTGATTTCTCTTTGGTAATCCATGAGTCCTACCAAAATCCATGTCCTATCTGTACGTTTGCTTGATACTAGCTTTGTTTGGAATAAAGTTCTTTATATCTTCTAGTTTTTAGTCAATATTGAGGCTCAATCTCTCCTCCATTGGATGCAGCTTGTCATTCAGAATCCTCTTCATATCATTCTGAAAGCTCAACAGATTATTTTTGATGTCCAATGTTCATTTCAGCCGCAAGGCTGAATGTCTTGTCCCCATTGATCTAGGATTATTCATCTTGATGAACCCCTTATCTGCTGATGAAGATTCATTCAACATTGATGGTTATTTTGTGCCATTGTACTACCTATAAGCTTTGTTGGCTATCCTACCTATGTTGACCTCTTACGTATTCAGCCACCTATTTGTTTTACTCGGTAGACCTTTTGCATGTCTATTAGCCTTTGTTGCTGAATTGTCCGTTATGTCTGTGATTTGCACTGCTTGGTTGGATTTTACTACTCACTTTGTTCCTTTACATGCCTAGTTAGCCAAGCCACTAACTGACCTGCTCACCGCATGGTCAACCTGAATGAAAGTTGTTTCTAACATTTCAAGATGGAATGCTGTCATTTTCTAGGGGTTATTCTTCACCAAGAATGTCCTTGTAGTCAATGTTGGCGTTGCAAGACTAATGCTCTTCTGTCACATACACTAATAACAACCAATTTCTCATAACTGTTGCATTGTTTGCTCCCGAAAGTTTTGTATTTCATCTTGACTCACCAAATAGTTGGACATGTAGATCTTCCATGACATTACTATACTCAGTCATATAGAGAATGGCCAAATCATAGCATCATGCCAAATACTAGTCATTTCTTCAGTCATTATCTGATATGAACACAGCACCAGCAACAGAGAAAGATGCAAAAATAAACACAAGAGAGCAAGTATGAGAGAGGAATACCAAACTGTGCATATGATGCACACTCAATTGTATTGTTATATATAGAATAATAGTCATTGCTTGGGTTGTTGTCTGATATGAGCAGAACACATAGAGAAAGATACACCAAAAAACATGATAAAAAGAATGCAAGTATGAGATGAGATAGCCAGATCTGTGCACATGCTGTACACTCATTTGTATTATATATAGAGTACAAACCTGGAGAGAGAGTAATCAAAGTTGACAAATTCTCCAATAAAAAAAAATAGTGGGTGAATGCTCAATTTAGACTTAGTCAACAATAAGAGAAGGAAAGTACAAATCTAATGCATGTTCACTAGATTAAGTCTCATCAATTCATCCTTGTCTAGAAAAATATCATCCCCAATTTCCACTGAAGATGGGAGAAGTGCTGACAAATGCTGACTGGGACAGCAACTTGGTTTTAGCGGGCAAAGTGCCTTTTCATCTACCACAATTCACCATCAATCACCTCAAAGAGCTCCAATTGTCCTAAATTCATGACTACTCGGAACAGTGGCCTTCATTAAAGTTACAGGCAAAATAATATTATGTTTATCTGTGATAAAACTGCAGTAGATAGGCATCGCAATTTTTTTTACATATCTCAACACACCTTCCAACATTTTGTTATAACTTTCTAAAAGTACACCCACTCAACCTTCGAATTCCAGACTGTGGACATTTGAAACGGTCCCCAGGTCTGAACAAATCTCAGAAATGAATGCTTTGCAACTGCTATACCAACAATCCTGCGAAGGATTGCCCTCCCCTAAGAACCAGTCTGGTGAACAAATATAGAAGTCAACAGAGAATTGAATGGGTGCAATTCTGGGAGTTAACATAACCAGTAGTTGGTGTTGGCAGAAGAGATCCAAAACTATTTGGACATGCCACAAATTATTAGACCAAGTTCTATTAAAAACCAGCATAGATCCATCTTAAACCTGGATATATCAAGAGCCGAGAGGGATCCAATTTCTTGAGGTGCAATTTAAAAAAAAAAATTTAACTCAAGAAATTTGATTCCTCTTTTATAGATCTGGGTTTAAGTCTTAATTTTTTATTTTATAATCCGATATAGATTTTTTTAATTACTTTTCATAAATTTTTATTTTATGAGCCAACATTAATTTTTTAAAATTATTTTTACTTTTGGTAATGTAACGTTACGTTACCTTATCTTACGTGATAACATCACCCCCATACTGGGTTGTAAAGCACATGGCTCCTCTTGGTGCAACCAGAGTGTCATCTAAGTAAACAATGGCAAACTTACTGAGATGTGGGAGAAAGATGTAGTTAATGCTCTACATGAAGGTAGCAAGAGCATTGTAAGAAAACAATGACGAACTTACTGAGATGTGGGAGAAAGATGTAGTTAATGCTCTACATGAAGGTAGCAAGAGCATTGGTGAGGCTAAAGAGCATAACTGAAATGAGGTCCAGCTTGGTGAAGTAACCTTATGTTACCTTACCTTACGTGACAACATCACCCCCATACTGGGTTGTAGAGCACCCCGCTCTTCTCGGTGCAACCAGAGTATCATCTAAGTAAACAATGACAAACTTACTGAGATGTGGGAGAAAGATGTTAATGCTCTACATGAAGGTAGCAAGAGCATTGGTGAGGCCAAAGAGCATAACTGAAATGAGGTCCAGCTTGGTGAAGTATGTGGCCACCCTGATCTAATCAAGGTCATCAATCTAGGTCAAAGGATAGCATATGCTAACAATTACCTTGTTGAGGGCCCTATAATTTGTTGAAAATTACCCCTCCTATGGTCCTACCACTCTTTCTTGGGTACAACCAAAACAAGAGATCCACAAGGGGATGTACTAGGCCCAATTTCACCATCCTCCAAAAGTTGTGTGGTCTTCATCTCAAGCTCTACACTCTCCTTGTGTGAGGTGTGGTAGACCGTAGGTGGGAAAAATGAGTATGGAAGAACCAAGAACTAGATTAATGGATTGTTATATTTTATGAAGGGGAGGTAAACCCTTGGGTTCTTAAAATACGAGTGTATGAATTCATGATTCGTCGTATATTAGAGTGAGGTAACTTCCCTTTGTTGTCTTCCTTGACTTGTCAGATATTGCAAAATGACAAGAATTTATTAAGTGACCTTTGTTCCAGATAGCTTACAATAAAGTACAGGTGGAATAGTAGAAAGAGAAGTGGAGTTGAGTTTGTATGATTTCGCATCCTTGTGCAACTTGTAGGTGTTGAAGTAACTGTCATATTGTGAATGCTTGGAAAAATGGTATGCCCTATCTAGGATCGGGTCAGAACTACCGAGAGGAGTGACATTAAACTCCACTATGCATGGATGAAATGAACAAAGTTTATTTCTTGAATATCCACTGTAAAAAAGACTATATAGGAAAAGTAATATAAATAATTAATATGAGAGAGATGATATACTGACAAAATGCCATGTGATTATGTACTTATAGTATCGATTAGTCACAATGGTNATTATATATATATATATATATATATATATATATATATATATATATATATTACATTGCCTATCCCTCTAAGACGCTTTGTCCTCAAAGCATAAAAAAGGTTATGTGGCATGCCTTTGTTTCGTTAATGAGGTGCATGTTTTCCTCTTTGAATCTTCTAACTCGTTCTATAAATCTACACATTGTTGTCTAAGGTAGATAAATGCATTAAACATTGATAAATCGGTGTCTTCCATTGCTGATGTCATGCTTATTATATGTGTAGTCTTTTAATGATATTAAGTAAATGTAGAGAGTACGGAATTTCTTCAATGTAAAATTGGATATTTTTTTGAGGATACCTCTCCTTATCTTCCACTTTTAATATTAACTGTGTAGGAATTATAGCAGACACACTTTGATGGGTCTATGGATAAAAATTATTGCTTTCTTATTTCAAGATTAGATTTCCAGAATAATTTTTAAAAAGGATCAACTTCTTTGATGGGACTATGGATAAAAAATACCCCTTTCTTATTTCAATGTTAGATTTCAAAAATACCTTTAAGTGATGCTTTTACCTTTTCCTAATTATTTTTATAATTCCTTGATATATTTTCTTGATTCACTTGTAAAGTACTTTAGTATTTTACAGTCAAAACAAGATGTTTCACGACTTCCTGAAATAAATAAGCTCCAGAGTAGATAAAATGAATTATTCTTAATAATCAAGTCTTTAAAAAACCCCTGGTTTATCCTCCAACGTCAAGATGCCTTAAGAGGCAGGGTTCGATGAAAACCACTAGTTAGAAATTTCAGTATACCTGGATTATATACAGTCTGTGGAGCCAAATGCTTCAACGTTCCAAGTTCCAACTGTCGAAGATAATTGGTGAGTGGTCCAACTAGTGTCTGATATTTCCCACAAGTTATGATGGCCAGCCATTTTGTTTATTCTGAAATGGCAGTTGTATGGTACAGACAAGAGGTGCTTGTACGACAGCGAGTAACAGATTGGCAGTTGATTTAAATCAAATTCCATGATTTCTTGTTAATTTATTTATCCTATTTATAGAGCAGGTGTAGCATCCACTTGACTGTTTGATGGTGGCTCAATTCAGATAGGCACAGCTCAATCACTCTAATTGAGTTGCAGTCAATAATAGTCTTGACTTCCAGTCTATTGTGGCATCTATGGCAGTCAGTGTTGAAAAAATCCCCGAAAAATTGCCTACTTTTAAAAAAAATTGCAATTTTTTCCCTTAGCCAAAAAATCAGCTGGAAAAAATTGCGATTTGAAAAAAAAAATCTTGCGACTTTTTAATAAACCTCATGAGTAAGATGGAAAAAGCGCCCAGGAGGAGGAATCCACGGCTCAAGAGGGGAAAAGTGAGTTTTTTTTGTCATTTGCTTGAGCTGATTGTTGGAGTGAGAAGGGCAGGAGGAGACCATCAACCACTTTGGAGGGCATCCAAACACCATTTGTCATCACCATAAGAATTTTTGTGGAGCAACGGTTCAAGAATCAAAACATTTGCCAATCAACCAATTGAATCTTCCTCTCACAGGTATGCAGTGTTTCTTCTATCTTTCCATAGTTTTTTTTGCATGTTTGCTTGCATATTTTCTTGCCTATCTTCCTCTATTTTTTTGCCATTTTTCTAATGATTTTCATGCCCATAAATATTAAAAACAGTCACAATGTAAGGGGGTTTTAGAATGGAATAGCAGGCTTGTTTCTTAGATCTTTAGCCACCCTCTTGTTCTCATTTTTCATGGCTAAAAATATACACCGATTTCTAGGGTGATGTGCTAGCATCGCCACCGCCTTCTACACCGATTGATACAGCTAGTCCTCCATCCATCACTCATTGTCTGATATTAGATGTAGGGCCAGAGCCTTCTGCTGCTACTATTAGTGCTATGGGCAGGCCTGACAAATGACCCATTACCTTTTCCTGTAAAAGGGGAAGAGAGCATTGATATTAGATAGCTAGCTGCTAGTTTTCCTCAAATATATTTATATATGCGATGTCATTTTTTATTGGTTATCCACTTTTGAGTCCTTGATTGGACGACTATGATGTTTCAGGATTTGGTATCAACTTTGATGTATCATTTTATATTTGGCATGACTACATGATGATGATATATATCAGTGCTTTTTCCATATTTATGTTCCAATGTGTCTATCTGATGTTATTGTCGCTTTATACGTTCAAAATTCTGAAAAAAATGAATGTATTTTGTATTTTTTGATGTTTGCCAAGCTTTGCCGATTTTCCCCGTTTTTTTTGCCGATGTTACCGAGAAGTTGTATTTGGGATCCTTGTCGACTTTTTGTTGATACCGACTTTTACAACATTGATGGAAGTTATTCCACAATATTTCTTGGTCACAAAATTTGCTTTAATCTGTTTGATGCCTGGAGGTTACGTCATTTGTCTTTAACTGCACTGTTTCCAATGTTGATTTGTTTCCCAATTGAATTTATATTATGATTTTTACTAACCCAATGCCTTATCTGAAATTCTTCTTCTCACTTTAATGTATGGCAGGAAAAAAATTCAATTTGCAGCAGAGTACTCTTTCTTCAAGAGAATTTATGAATTGTGAATGGCCAAGGGCCAATATTTTTGGTCAACGACCCAAGTATCAAAGAAACTCTCATAAATTTGGTAATTGAGTGGCTAAGGCCCAGACCAGATAGGATTTATAAAAAATGTGGCCAAAGGCCGAATCAGATCAACGCTTTGATACCAAATAAAATGAGCAAAGTTCATTTATTGAATATCCAATGTAAAAAGAACAATAGGTTAAAATCCATAAAGGACAAGTAATATAAATAATAAATATGAAATAGATGATATGTTGATGCAATGCCATGTGATGATGTACTTATAGCATTGACTAGTCACAATGATTGATGGGTCATGTCCTTTAGATAGGTTGTCACTTCATTTAGCATTATTATAATTATTATTTATTTGATGTCTATGTGTGTGTGTGTGTTCATTATAGTGGAAGTGTCCAAAGGTGATAGTGATGGAACACTTATGAGTGATGAGGGCAGGCTACCCAAACTCCTTAAACCATCTAAGTTGATACAACGCAAGTTAAGGTGTCTTTGGCAACGTTAGCCCTACCACCCACTACTGGGATACTGGATTTTCTTGCTGCATTGTGCATAATGATGGAAGCCAACGAATGCTTGATCTAGTGTTTTTGGGTGAACAAAGCTTCATCATCATCTTTTGTGTAATTTGTGTCCATTGACACTGGATGCAAAGTTTTAAGATGGGATTAGTGACCTCTAAATTAGTGTCTTTGGAGAGTTGTTCAACGAAACCCAAAAAACATTATCGTATCTCACTAATCATTTCAGTAACCAAACCCCATGGACAAAAGATATTAAAAGCATCCACCCTTTGGCAAATCTCCCACATTAATACAATTCCAAGAGTTAGTGATGTTGATTTTTTCCTGAGCAACATCAAGAGCCATTCTCTTAGAAGAAGGGGGACATCTGGTCAAGGACTAGGATGTGGAACCAGTCCAACGCTGGGGGATTCAACCTTGAATTGAGTAGCCATTCTATTGAATGGAGACATCTGGTCAGGGACCAGGATGTGGAACCAATCTAGCACTGGGGGACTCAGCTTAGAGTTGAGTGCCCATTCTGTTGAATGGAGACATCTGGTCAGGGACTAGGATGTGGAACTAGTTCAGCACTGGGGGACTCAGCCTAGAGTTGAGTGGCCATTCTTTGAATGGAGGCACTTGGTCAGTTACCAGGAAGATGAACCAGTCTCGTACCGGGTGACTCAGCCTAGGGCTAAGGGCCATTCTCCGGGAGAATGGAGGCGCTTGGTCTGTTACCAAGTATTTGACCTCGAGTCAAATTATGCAGCCTATGGCTGAGGCACCTGGTCTGTTACCAGGATATCACTATAAGTCCTAGACCGGGTCTGGGCATGTGAGGCACTTTGACCCTCGATCTGTGGACTTTGTGATCTTCTCGAAGGCTAAGCTACCCTTGGTTAAGACACCTAGTACCCGATCTTGGTGTCACATGGAGTGTGAGATAAAAGCATTAGTAATTCTCTCTATTTATGACGATGTACTTTGAGTGGGGATGAAAGACCACCTTGACCACTTGTTTTGACCACAGGGCACTTGAAGAAGGCTAAAGGTAAAAGTTAAAAATACATGAGGACCCTTAGACCACTAAGAAGTCAAAGTGAAAGTGCAAAAAGACATTTAGTACCACTAAAGGTAAAAGTAAAAAAGATAAAAGAATAAAAGAATATTATTTTCTTCTTTTGAGTTTTGGTCCACTTACAGCTGATTCAAAGGCTATAAAAGAAGATCAATCCATTTCATTAATACACGCTTGCTCATCACATCACAATTGCTCAAAGGAAAATTTTTGCTGGTCTTGAGGAGAAGAACTATTTTTGTGGTTATGCCCTAGCATGGAGGACTCTAGCTAGGGCACCCACACTTGTTACAGAAAACCCTAAGCTAGGGTTTCAAGGTGAGCAACATCATCTTCATTCTCTTCACAACCTAGGGTCTAACCCTAGACCACTTCTCCTTCACGACATCTTTCAGACTTTCCACGAGCAACATCACACCATCTCGAGCAACCTCGGATTCTTCATGGCAGCTTTCAGACTTTCCATAGGCAACATCACACCATCTGGGGCAGCCTCAAATTCTTCACGACAACTTTCAGACTTTCCATGGGCAGCATCACACCATCTCGACAGCCTCGGATTCTTCACGGGCAGGCTCAGACCCTTCATCGGTAGCCTTTGGAAGTTTGAAACTTTCACGGGCAACCTTCCCTTGGTTGCTATCTGTCCCAGGAAGCTCCAACAAGAGTTTGGGTAGCAACAGCAGGCTGCCTAAGCATCTGGGTAGGTCAGATCTGTCCTCAGACAGGTCATTCAGAGCTCGGGCAGGCAGAAAGAGAGCTCGAGCAGGCAGAAAGAGAACTCAGGCAAGCAGAAAGAAGTCTGGGTAGATAGTAACAGGGTTTGGGCAGGCAGCTGCAAATCCGAGCAGCTAGAAAAACAGATCCAGGTAGCATAAGGAAGATCTGAGCAACTTGAGTAGTGTACAAAATCCGTACAGATTCGAGCAGCAAGAAAAGATCTGGACAACAGATCTGGGATTTTTGGGCCGCTGAGAGAAATTAGGGCATAAAGCCCTAATTTGGATTTTTTCTGTAAAATTCATGTTTAATGAATTTTTGATCTATTAGGGTTTGAGAACTAATGAAGAACATTCATTTTAGAATTCTGAGAAACTCAAGTCATCTCATTTAAGAGATGAATTACTAATGCTTTTAGGGTTTTTGTCCCTTAAAGGTTTCCTTGTGAAAAACTATTGTGTTCAGTGTGTGTGATGTTGTTGATGTTTCTACTACACTTGTCTATTGTTATCTTACAGTCTGCAAAATTTTAAAGAATTCATGCTAATGCTAAAATTCAACATGGTATCATAGCTTAGCATGTGAAAACCCAGTAAAAGGCAGATTACTGTTGTCTTCCTAGACCTTGGGATATTTTACAGACTTGACAATTGACTAGTAGCAGAGATTGCTACCAACATTTTCAGACCGGAAGAGAAGCTTGAAGGTTCAAGACACTACAACTCTTGGAAAGCTAGGCTCATAACCATCTTGGAGGAAAATGACCTTGATGACTTGGTGTTTAACACCGTAGAAAAACCAACATCTAATGCTGGCAGGACTGCTTTCAAAAAGAAACAAGCAAAGGCTAGAAGGATCATCTATGACTCTATCAAGGAAACCTTGATGCCCAACATCACATCATTGAAAACTGCCAAAGAATGCTTTGACATCTTGACGGACCTATATGAAAAGAAGGCTCCTAGTCAGAAGAGAGTCTTCAAGAAAAGGCTTCGAACATTGAAGATGAACAGGGATGAAGGAGTTGGACTCTTCACAAAAATTGCACAGGTAATAGATCAACTTACTGCTATTGGTATTACTGTGGATGATGGCGATGGTCTCCCAAACTCTTGGGAAACGTTTTTGGCATCAGTGAGTGGATGTGAAAATCAGCCAAACTTTGATAGACTTTGACATCATTGCTTGGAAGAAGAAGGAAGAGCTTCATGCAAGGCAATTGGCACTAAGGAAGGAAACCTTGCCCTTACAGCCAAGACAAAGAAGTTCAAGAAGCCCTCACCTCAGCAAAAGAAGGGAAAGAAACCACAAGGTAAGCACATTGATGTCTCAAAAGTGGAATGCTACAATTGTGACAAGTTTGGGCACTTTGATAGGGATTGTAGGCAGCCCAAGAGAAAATTCAAAAGAAGATTCCAATCTTCTGCTGCAGAAGAAGAACCTAAGAAGAAGAAGAATACCAGGATTACCAAAGAAGTGGAACCTAGAAGATAATACTACCTGATCTCTACACTTTCTGGATCCATCCCTGATAGTGCTAACTCTTGGTTAGTAGATAGTGGTGCCTCCAGACATATGATAGGCAATCGTGGAGCACTCACCAGCTATAGAAAGAAAAAGTTCACTACTCAAGTGGAACTTGGAGATGACTCCACTTACAAAATTGAAGGAGTTGGGTCGACCACACTTCAACTGGATTCAGGTACGGTCTTACATATTGATGATGTCTTATATGTTCTTGGTTTAAAGAAGAACCTTCTCTCTGTTGCTGGTTTAGAGGACAAGGGTTACAGAGTCCTCTTCATGGACAAGAAAATCCTTTTATGGGCAAAGAATGAGAAACTAAGCTCAGCTGTACAGATTGGGGTTCGAGAGGGAGGTCTTTATAAGGCTTCTGAAAATTGCACTCATGCTTTGGTTCATCACACAGTTGATCCATGTGAGATGTGGCATCGGAGGTTTGAACAACTCCACTATACAGCTCTTCCAGGCCTACAAAAGATGGTGATAGGTATGCCAAAGGTCTCTCCCAAACATGATGGAATTTGCAAAGGTTGTGCTTGTTATCACATATATAGTAACCGGGCTAATCCATGTGAGATGTGGCATCGGAGGTTTGAACAACTCCACTATACAGCTCTTCCAGGCCTACAAAAGATGGTGATAGGTATGCCAAAGGTCTCTCCCAAACATGATGGAATTTGCAAAGGTTGTGCTTGTTATCACATATATAGTAGCTGGGCTACCATATTCTATTTTTTAGATTCAGTACATTTTTTCAACCAGATCTCCTACATATGAGATGCTGAGATGAGCGGTTTTGATGGATCATTATGTTACTAGTGGACTATTGTACTCTCCCATGCCAAGACTGAGTCTCAGGAAACTCAGATTTGAAGACTAATGTAGTCATTTAGTCATTTACAGAGTAGTTAGTGATGCCCAGAATTGTATTAGTGTTTCTCATTGGACAGATGATGGTTCAGATGGATATATTTGCATGGTTATGACTCAGTTTATATTATATTGTGTTATGGTTATCATTGCTCTTATACTCATTTTCGTGACATGTACTAGCATTTAGTGTCATGATCTGGCGGTCATATAAATATGTGGACTTGGATGTATCTATATTATGTATTGATGTCCCTACTTAGACTTGGAAGTTCTTGATCTATACTCATTGGTTTTACCCTCCTTAGGGAGAATAGAGGTAGTCATTCCCACCATCTTTTGGCTTGTTAGTGTTGGTTTCATCTTTCACTATCTCCACCCATCCATTACCTTCCAGTTATGTTTTAACCCAACCTACCGTTTGACTTGTGGCATGGAGGACCTTTCCCCCGCTAGAGCATTTGCTGGACAAACCTCCCTGTTTATTTGTGTCTCAGCTCTGAGTTACCTAGGATGTGTTTGCTTACCTGAAACAAGTAGCACTGCCATCAATACAATGTATCTAGAAATGAAATGAATATCTTGCAAAAAAGCCCATTCATGAAAAGTAGTGTTTTTCAACATACATGAATGAAAGGCTAGCCTAATGAAATTGGCTCTGAAAAATATTGTAATATCTTAAGCATTCATGAAAAGTAGTGTTTTTCAACATACGTGAATGCAAAGCCTAAAATAATAAAAACTCCGCATAAAAGTGCATAGACCAAGGCTATGAAAAATCAAAGGCCCAAAAAGCAATGGTTCCTAAAAAGTTCTATCTAAAGATTGCTGGCTTTACTTGTATTGAGTTGGATTGTGAGCATTTGTCAACGTGAGTAGGCTCCTCTGAAGTAGTTCACCCATTTGTGAGGCACTGCCATCCTCTGTGTTATTGTTTGTCCGGCATGGCTAGAGTGTGTATTCCCCATATCCAAAATGTCACAATGTTGAGTTGGTGGTCATCCTTTGCCCTAGCCTCGTAATTTTTAGCCTTCACCCTCCACTAGCAAATTGACTACAACTATGAAGTGAATATAGTCTTGAAAGTCTGATTTGAGGTATGATTAATAAAACCCTATATATATGTATTTGGTTGATGTACTGCCAGTGAGGTGACTGCTACTTGTTATGATTGTTACTTAAATGATTTGTAGAGCATGTCTAAGCCTTTGAACACTTGTAGCATATGGATGCTAGCCCGAGTTATATTGGCTATCTGATCATTTACAGGTTATTATTTTGTCTATTAGATATTGTTGATGATTAGGCAAAGACCTGGACAAGGTATGAGTATATACCCTAGATGGATTTGGACTCTCTAAGTCTAATGAGACAGCTTGTTTATCAGTTTTGGGCACTTGTAGAGATGATCAGGCTCATTTTACCCTTCTGATGCTGTTTTGCTTCACTGGATGATGTGTCTGAGCAGGGAGATGTTTTTATTGGATCTTCTAGGGCGATGTATGGGGCATAGGGGGTGCAACCACTTGATTGTACCATAGTACCCCCATCCCAGAGAGCATGATGGGCTCAGTTGGACAACGCAGGCACCCTAGGAAGTTGTTTTGGTAGGTTCACGTTTCCCGAGGTAGATTAAAAAATGATTAAATGGCTACTGAAGAAATCGATTTGGGTTGCTGAGGCAAGGAAATGGCATGGGATGAGTCATGATGATGAGAGTAATGTCCTCCAGACCTTCTCCAGCAGTTGTAGCACCAGATTGGGCCCACACCTATTTTTGGGGCATTTTATATTATTTTCTGGGGCTTTTGGGAGGCTCACGATTTCCTCAAGGAGGCACAAATTCATAAATTTAAAAGATTATATTATTTTATTGTGCCATGGGGGCAGCCAGAGGGAGTTAGTTAACACTCCATGGACCCACCATGTGCTTCATTTATTTCTTGTTGAGTGGGATCCCCTCTCCTAGGGTGATTTAATCCACTTTTATATTATATTGTTACATTGATCCATGTATTGTATGTTGAGCTCATCTCAACCGTTGATTAGAACATTTGTATCTTTTAATCTTAGCCACTCATTTGAAAAGTGGTGAAGATTTTGGTTCTCTCATTCCTATTTAAAGGAGAGAGCTTCTCATTTGTAAGGGGTCTTTGGCTCTTGGATCTGATTAATAGAAAAACTTTCTTGTGGATATTTTTTGGATCTCCTTTGTATCTGGTGTTCTTAGATGGTGATTGGAAAGTCTTTTGCTTCTTAGCATTCGGGAAATTTGTGTGAGATCTATATTTTTTCAGGATCATTGTCTTGTCTACAGGAGGGCGACTTCACTAAGGCGTTTTTGCAGGGGGGCTTCAACTCACTTGGACTGGCTTCGTCTATAACAGGGGGTTTTCATTAGCTTCATTGTCATCTATGATTACATCTTGTTATTTTTTTGTAGATCTTGTCACTTTCTCATGACATAGCAAATCTGATATTGTTGACGTTTGCTTATGCAGGAGAGAGGGCGCATTGGTACTTGGAGCAAAACGTTGGGCTTAGAAATCACATAGGTCCTCTCAAATTGATCGGGATAGCTGGGATCATCACCTTCAAGGCATCTACAAGAATTTCCAGGTAAGATCTGCAGGTTAGTTCCTTTCTTCCGGATTTCAATCCATTGACACATGCTTTTCTTCATTTTACTGAAAATTCCATAAATAATAAAAAACCAAAAAATACTAAAAAATAAACCGCTCGATCTCTGGACAAACCACTGCCGGGTTTTGTAGATCGGGCCTTCCCCTCACCAATTCATCCTCAACGCTGAGCAATTCTGCCTGGTTTGCCCTAGATCTGAGAAACA
Organism: Pseudotsuga menziesii; assembly: GCA_001517045.1. Classification (NCBI taxonomy): domain Eukaryota; kingdom Viridiplantae; phylum Streptophyta; class Pinopsida; order Pinales; family Pinaceae; genus Pseudotsuga; species Pseudotsuga menziesii. Next base: position 53,081 of record LPNX010104792.1, on the reverse strand, counting down.
GTCCTCCCAAACCCTAGTGTTCCACATCATTTTTTTGACTTTTTCCGGCAAAATTTCAACTTGGGTTTGTAGATCAGGTTCCCCTCTCTCCATTTCTCCTTCAACGCTGAAGCTAGAAGCCTCCAGATTGCCCTAGATCTGAGAAATTGACTTTTCAAACCCTAGCGCTAGCCACCTTGCTGCTGGTTTTCCTCGTAGACTGACTTTTCCGGCCAAATAGCTTTCTGGGTCTGTAGATTAGGGTATTTCCCAGGTGGGTTTCCTCCAACGCTGGGCAGACAATGACTCCATTTCCCTAGATCTGACAAGCACTAATCTCCAACCCTAGCGCTACCCCCTCTTTGGCCTTCTTTCCTTGTAAATTGACTTTTCCTTGGTGACTTGGGTACTTTGACTTTGTCATATCTTCCATTGAGTCTATCCATCGATACTAGATAGCCCCAATCCTGTCCTTGACCTCCCTCCATTGTTCACGTTTCCCAAGGCAGTGGATATCCTCACCTGTTGCTAGTACCTCAACCCTAGACCTAGTCTTTACCTTATGGGTCACCTGTGTCCCAACTTGGATTGAACCTCATACTTCCTAAACCTTGATCCAAAGACTTGGCTCACCTCATGACATCATCCATAGATCAAGGGTTTCCACTACCTTACACCTTACGTACCTCAAAGTCCATTTGATTTGATCTCTCCTGTCGGGAGTAGATCCGGGTCTCCCCCTTTGTTGTCTTGGGCTAAGACACATAAAGTGAAGGCTGCCTTGATTGGCATGACAACCATCCATTTGGGAGTCTAGGAAATATCGGTTCCACCTCCTTAGTTGCTTGTCCCTCTCCCATCCATCCTGGATCCACCTCACATAGGCAACTACAAACTTGGTGACAACAGTGCTCTAGGTAAGAACACTAAGAAATCCTTCTCCAGAAGCAAGAATAGATCCAAAGGAATATTGGATTTGATTCACTCTGACATTTGTGGGCCCATGTCTTCACCCTCCTTGAGTGGGTGCTTGTATTATGTCTTGTTCATAGATGATCATTCTCGGAAGTAATGGATTTACTTTCTCATGGCCAAATGTGAAACTTTTGATAGGTTCAAAGACTTCAAGGCTCTGATTGAAAACCAGACAGGCAGACACATCCGTATCCTAAGGTCAGATAACGGAGGTGAGTATGAATCTAACGAGTTTGATGATTTTTGCCGAGAAGCAGGAATCAAGAAAGAGCTGACTATACTGTACAACCCTCAACAGAATGGGGTTGCAGAAAGGAAGAACAAAATAATCTGTGAAGCTACTAAAGCCATGCTTTCTGATCTAGATCTTCCTTTATCCTTGTGGGCTAAAGCTGCATGTACTGCTGTGTACATCCAAAACATAAGCCCTCATGCTATCTTAGGGGAGAAGACTCCAGAAGATGTCTTCACCAGCGAGAAACCTGCAGCTGACCACATGAGGATTTTTGGCACTCCGGTATACATTCATGTTCCAAAATAAAAGAGGGCTAAGCTAGAGCCTTCCGAAAAGAAAGGCATATTTGTTGGTTACAGTGACAGCTCGAAGGCCTACCGCATCTATGTCCATGAACAAAGGTACATTGAAGTCAGTAGAAATGTGATTTTCCATAAGGAAGCTGTGATTTGTCAAACACAAGAGCTTTCAAAGGAAGATGAAGAACCTCCTTCTGAGATCCCAGATTCAGAGGCTTAGAGGGAGGAAGAAGAAGAGGAATTTGAGAACCAAATTCCAGATGCACTTGAAAGTCCACCAGAAGAACTACTTGAAGTTCCTCCTTCCAAAAGGAGACCTACCTGGTATCGAGAAAGGATACAAGAAGCTAAGAAGCATAAAGCTCCTCCCAGGACTTTCAGAGAAAGCATAAGGCCACAAAAGTACTCAAGTCTTATGAGCCAGCTCATCGGTGTTGAACCTTCCACATACAAAGAAGCAACACGTTAACAGGTATGGATTGATGCCATGATTAAAGAGTACAGTTCAATCATGAAGAATGATGTGTGGGAAGTTGTTCCTAGGCCGACAGGAAAGTTAGTGGTAACATCCAGATGACTTTACAAAATCAAGCATGCTGTTGATGGCAACATTGAGAAGTACAAAGCCATATTTGTAGCTCATGGCTTTACTATGATGAGACTTTTGCTCCTATTGCTAGGTATACTACTATCAAAACCATCATTTATCTTGCTGCAGTATTCGGATGGAAGTTACATCAGATGGATGTAAAGACAACCTTCCTCAATGGCAAGATTGATGAGGAAGTTTTCATTGAACAACCTGAAGGCTTTGTGACTCGTGGGAATAAGACCCATGTGTGTAAACTGAAGAAAGCCTTGTATGGACTCAAACAGGCTCCGAGAGTTTGGTATGCATGGATGGATGGATTTCTCCACAGTTTGGGGTTTTCCAAAAGTACTGTCGACTCCAACTTGTACTTTAAGGTTGTTCATAATCATATCTTGATCCTTGTCCTATATGTGGATGACTTGTTCCTTACAGGTGAGGAACAACTGATAGCTCAGTGTAAGAGGGAGCTCACCTCTGAATTTGAAATGAAGGATCTTGGTCTGATGCATTATTTTCTTGGCTTAGAGGTATGGCAAAATCCAGGCGAGATCTTCCTGACACAAGGGAAGTATGTAGTGGACATCTTGCAGAGATTTGTGATGCAAGACTGCAAGTCCATGAGCGTGCCCATGACTACCAACTTGACAAAGTTGCGAGACTAATCCACCAGTTCACAAGATGTAGACACTACTCTGTATCAACAACTCATTGGATCCTTAAGGTATCTCGTACACATGAGACCAGACATCTGTCACACAATGAATGCTCTGATTCAGTTCATGTCTGATTCGAAGCACATACACTGGGTAGCTACCAAACATGTACTCAGATATGTGCGAGGTAGTATCACTTATGGGCTCAGGAATAACTCCAGTAGTGGAGTATTGTTAGCAGGATATGCTGACTCGGATTGGGCTAGTAGTGCAATAGATCGGAAAAGTACTTCAGTTACTGCTTCAGTATGGGATTTGCAATGATCTCTTGGTCCAACAGGAAACAGGGTTCCATAGCACAGAGTACAGCTGCAACTGAAGCTGAGTATATTGCTGCAAGTGATGCCTGCAAGGAAGTAGTTTGGCTTAGGAAACTACTATTTGATCTGTTCGGTGGAAAGCTTGACTCAACGATCATCCATTGCGATAATCAGAGTTGTATTAAGCTTTTAGAGAATCCAGTTTTTCATGATAGATCGAAACACATTGAAATGAAGTATCATTTCATCAGAGACCTAGTAAAGAGAGGCACTCTAAAGTTGCAATACATTCGTACAGATGAACAGATCGCAGATATCCTAACCAAGCCTCTGACAACAACAAAGTTCATGTACTTTCGTGACAAGCTTGGCATGGTAGAGAATACCTCTCTCGTTGAGAGGGAGTGTTGATTTTTTCCTAAGCTGCAGCGAGAGCCATTCTCTTAGGAGAATGGGGACATCTGGTCAAGGACTAGGATGTGGAACTAGTCCAACACTGGGGGACTCAACCTTGAGTTGAGTAGCCATTCTGTTGAATGGAGACATCTAGTCAGGGACCAGGCTGTGGAACCAGTCCAACACTGGGGGACTCAGCCTAGAGCTGAGTGGCCATTCTGTGGAATGGGGACATCTGGTCAGGGACCAGGATGTGGAACCAGTCTAGCACTGGGGGACTCAGCCTAGAGCCAAGTGGCCATTCTGTTGAATGGAGACATTTGGTCAGGGACTAGGATGTGGAACTAGTCCAACAATTGGGGACTCGGCCTAGAGTTGAGTGGCCATTCTTTGAATGGAGGCACCTAGTTAGTTACTAAGAAGATGAACCAATCTAGCACTAGGGGACTCAGCCTAGGGCTGAGCGCCATTCTCCGGGAGAATGGAGGAGCTTGCTCTGTTACCAAGTACTTGACCTTGAGTCAAATTATGCAGCCTATGACTGAGGCACTTGGTCTGTTACCAGGATATCACTATAAGTCCTAGATCGGGTTTGGGCATTGGAGGCACTTTGACCCTCGATCTGTGGGCTTTGTGATCTTCTCCAAGGCTTAGTTACCCTTGGTTAAGACACCTAGTACCCGATCTTGGTGTCACATGGAGTGTGAGATAAAAGCATTAGTAATTGTCTATTTATTATGATGTACTTTGAGTGGGGATGAAAGACCACCTTGACTACTTTTTTTGACCATAGGGCACTTGAAGATGGCTAAAGGTAAAAGTTAAAAATACATGAGGACCCTTAGACCACTAAGGAGTCAAAGTGAAAGTGCAAAAAGACCTTTAGTACCACTAAAGGTAAAAGTAAAAAAGATAAAAGAATAAAATAATATAATTTTCTTCTTTTGAGTTTTGGTCCACTTATAGGTGATTCAAAGGCTATAAAAGAAGATCAATCCATTTCATTATTACATGCTTGCTCATCACATCACAACTGCTCAAAGGAAGATTTTTGATGGTCTTGAGGAGAAGAACTATTTTTGTGGTTTTTTCCTAGCATGGAGGATTCTAGCTAGGGCACCCACACTTGTTACAGAAAACCCTAAGTTAGGGTTTCACGATGAGCATCATCATCTTCATTCTCTTCACAACCTAGGGTCTAGCCCTAGACCATTTCTCCTTCACAACAGCTTTCAAACTTTCCACGAGCAGCATCATACCATCTCTGACAACCTCAGATTCTTCACGGCAGCTTTCAGACATTCCACGGGCAAGATCGAATTCTTCACGGGCTGGCTAAGACCCTTCAAGGGCAACCTCTGGCAGCCCCAACCTTTCACGGTCAACGTTCCCTTGGCTTCTATCTGTCCCGGGTAACTCCAACAAGACTTCGAGCAGCAACAACAGGCTGCCTAAGCATTTGGGCAGGCCAGATTTGTCCTCGTACAGGTTATTCAGAGCTCGGGTAGGCAGAAAGAGAGCTCGGGTAGGCAAAAAGAGGGCTTAGGCAGGCAGAAAGAAGTTCGGGTAGACAGTAACAGCGTTTGGGCAGACAGAAAGAGAGCTCGAGTAGGCAGAAAGAGGGCTTGGGCAGGCAAAAAGAAGTCTGGGCAGACAGTAACATCATTCGGGTAGGCAACTGCAAATCTGGGCAGCTAGAAAAACAGATACGGGCAGCAGAAGGCAAATCCGGGCAGCTTGAGCAATGTACGAAATTCGTATAGATCTGGGATTTTTGGGCAGCTGAGAGAAATTAGGGCAAAAATCCCTAATTTGGATTTTTTTCTGGAAAATTCATGTTTAGTGAATTTTTGATCTATTAGCGTTTGAGAACTATTGAAGAACATTCAGCTCAGAATTCTGAAAAAACTCAAGTCATCTCATTTAAGAGATGAATTACTAATTCTTTTGGGGTTTTTGTCCTTTAAAGGTTTCCCTGTGAAAAACTATTGTGTTCAGTGTGTGTGATGTTGTTGATGCTTCTACTGCACTCGTCTATTGTTATCTAACAATCTACAAAATTTTAAAGAATTCATGCTAATGCTAAAATTCAACAAGTGAAGCTGGGCCTAGACATAATCTTGGTGAAGAAGTTGACAAACAAGTGTATTGAACTAAGTACCAAGATACAGATGCAAATTTGGATCCATATCCGGATCCGGATAGGGAAAACCCAAGATCCATAAATGACAAGTACAAAAAAATATAAAAATATTTTTATAATAAATAAAAAGTAGTGTGAAGAAACAAAACTATTGAGGAAACACAAGAGTAGAACTATAAATTATTGTCAAAAAAGAGAGTTCATGTACCATAACCGATAATCTGATGAGTTGTAACCATGATTGATATTGATAATTTTAAAAACCATTTTAGCATGAACTTGAAGCACAGCATAACAGTGTTTTTGTGAGCCACATCCACATGTCCCTATCAACAGGGAATGAAGTGGTTTTCTTGAAGGCTATGACAAGACTACATAACAGTGTAAGCGAAGTGAGCAACAACATAGCACATAAAGATAGATTAGCCCTTGACAACAGACCTTAACCATAAAGATAAATCAAATAAAAGCGTTGAGAGCAGATCTTGATATTGATATATTACAGTTCAAGAGCAGATCTTGACATAAGGATAGATCAAACCTTGAGCAGGAACCGAGTTTATGCTTTTAGGCATTTGGTGTTTAGTATTTTTTAAGTTTTTCATTAAAAAACAAATTGTCGAGGGGAGGGGGGGATGAATGGGTTTTAGAAGCACTGGAAGTTTCAGGATCCGTTTGAAAAATCAAGGAATTGTTTGATTTTTCACAGGATCCGTTTCATAGGATCAGGATACATCTCCTTCTGCAGGGGATCCGTTTCATAGGACCAAGATATGTTTCCTTCTACAGGGATCCGTTTCCATGATGGATCCGTGTTGGAGGGACTAGTCGATGAGCCGACTAATTAGAGATTAGGTCGGCCGCGTAAGGTCGTGTCAGTTGACCGAACCGACAGGTAGTTATATGTAACTGTTTGTAAATCATATATATTATGCTGTTGAGCCAGATGAGAACTCGGTTCAGTTCTGTGTATGTATGGACCCTCATGACATAATATAATCTGTTATTCTATATCTATGTTCTTGTCTCTTGCATCTGTTATGTTTGTATGATTCAATGTGTATTATTGGTAACCCTCTGTGATCTGTGAGATTACAACATTGGTTCCGTTGCCGGTAGTACATATCTGAGATGACTATATTCAGATGGTATCAAAACAGGAGATTAAGAACTGGTGGAAGCGCAAGATAGCAAACTATTTGCAGAATTACGCGAGGAGAAACATATTAACCACTGCTCAAGCGAAGGAGAAATTCTTCACTGAAACTCATGAGAAGTTCGTAGAATCGGTACCCCAGCTTTTGAAAAAACTTTTGGATGAAAAAGCCGGAAGCAACTAAGGACCAAGAGCTGTTAGAGAAACTGATTCGAGGGGGACGAACAAACCTGTCAGAGTCGTTTGAAAAGATCACAGACGAATTCTGCGAGGAGCAAGCCATACAAGAAAGAACTTCGGTAGAAACCGTTCAGAAAAGGTTCTATACAGACCTTACCAAGCAGTTCCTGTGCTCCCTACCGACCCTACTATTCAAATTCCTAATAGAAAAAGGAGTGGGTCATATTGTAGAACCTCGTCCGTCATTGCACGAACTCCCACCAAATTCTAACTGGGCGGAGAAACAGAAAAAGTGGGAGAAATTCATTGCCGAAAGGGAGTGGGAATACTTCCTAAGCAAGTGAACAGAACTATCCGAGCTTTCTAAAGCGTTGGGTAGGCTATGGGGTGGTAGCTGGTCATATGTCGGGGTAAAGTGAAGAGGATTCTAGTCGACTAAAAGGAGATACCATCACCAGCAATGAAAAATCAACCTAAAAAGGAAATCTAACGAACAATGACACACAAAGGTACGACGGATTTACAGAAAGTAGAGAGAGAGAAGAGGCTGAAAAGAAGGGAAGAAAGAAGAGAACAGGCTATAGCATTGCAAAAAGGAATGAATACTAGGGTGACAGACCAGGAAAGAAATCCGCTAGAGTCGGGTCATGACTGACAGGAAGAAGGCGTGGATGAAGAAGCATCACCCATGGAAGAAGACTTGTGGATAGAGCAGCGTGAAGCTCTCCAAATAGAAGTTCCCCAGGAGATAAGACCTATGTCTCCAACAAATCCGAATACCAGGATACAAGCCATTGTCGAAGAAGACCTAAGACTAAGAGCTGGTGAGTTTGGTATATGGAGCCGACTAGACGACGAGGTAAATGATGATAATCATCTAGTGATCCGTCGACCAGAGGAAAGAAACTGGGTCACACTTTAGGCATACCCTTCCGACCGTAGTATCCACTTACTTTACCCAACACATGAAGGAGCACCCCCCCTGCCAAACACAGCTTTGGAAAATACAGAACAGTCGGACCTGCAGACAAATCAGTGCAGTTGGACATCGACAAGAGAAGTCGACCCGAACCGACTACTTGTCGGAGAAGAAACGACAAACAAAACGACCGATGGGAATGAAAGTTCCGTCGACAACATCTCTGCACAACGAAACAAGCAAAACATCCCACTACCCCCACCACCGCCACCTCCTAGAGGAGATAGCGACAACGATTCCGACATGGGTCACGGATCAACACATATCCCTCTATACGAGGGTGACGAAGATCCTAGACGACATTGGTTCGTCTGTGAGTCAACATGGGAGGCAAATCAGGTTACAACTGAAGATCAACAAATGGCACAGTTCGTCGGTGCCTTGAGGAAAAGTGCACTAACGTGGTACATGACCTATATCGAGAGAACTCCCCAAGTATCTAAACAAAAATTAAAGCGCAATTCTTATCTTTCTTTAAAACTCCAGGCGCAAAAAATTTGGTAGCCAAAAAGTTGAAAACAACATCTCAAAAGCCAGCAGAGTCTGTCTGAGAATATGATAAACGATGGAAAGACCTCCTCAGCCAACTGGATTATGTAATTGATGAACAACTATTAATTCAGTGGTTTCTTGCAAGCCTATCACAGAAAATTCGGCAACACATAAGCTTGGAGACGTTTAAAACATACGAAGATGCGCTTACCAAAGCTCTGCAAGTGGAGATGGACGAAGATTTCTCAGCATATCCCATGGATACTAGACTGGAGGAACAGCTAGAAATCATGCAGAAATCATTGAAAGAGCTGAACCTCAAAAACCAGGATGTCTGGTGCACAAAATGCTCAACGGCCCGACACACTAAAGATAACTGTCGGCAAGACGTTCGATTTGTTCAGACAAAGTGCTTCTGCGACATCTACCAAGAACATGGAGAACACACAACGAAAGATTGCCCGTATAACATGAAAAACGACAAGGCATCTTGGTGTGCAATCTATGAAGTAAAAAGTCACGCAACGGCCGACTGCCACTTAAATTTAAAGAACTGACAAAACTACCAAGCAGTCTACCAGACAAACGCAGTTGCGCAGAACAACGATAACAATCAGCGAAGCAATGATCAAAACGAACCGAATAATCAAAGATATGAAGGCCATCGATATGAGCGCTGGTTTGACAACCGTCGTGGAGGATATGGAGGTCGAGGTCGATTCTCTACGAATCGCGACAATCGACCACGTCAGCCCATCCAATGTTTTACATGCTATAAAGAAAGTCATTTATATGCAGATGCCCATACAAGGACAGAACCGATTTAAAATTTTGTACTAGCTGTGGAGTCTATGATCATTCATTAGAGGATTGTCCTACTATGCTTGATAAAATCAATAAAAAGAAAAACGTTAATGTCTTGCCGTGCGTTCAAAAACATGATGTAATCAATACGAAGAATCTGCAAATAGTAACTCGACAAGGGACAAAAATTGGGAGTGATAATCCATGCATAAGTAAAATAAATGACAAGAACAATTATCCTAACCCAGTTAAACAAAAACAATTATATAATGACGCAACGAATATATTTAAAGAATTTGCTAGATAAGAAGAAGCTGATGATAGTCGACAAAGCACAGTTAAAGAATTAATACGTTTAGTACAAGATGATAAAGCTGTATCTAAATTCATTGAATTATTGTATAATATGAAGCATAACAATAATATAGAAAAACAAAAAAAACATATGTAGTCTAAACCAAAAGGACAAAAGTGATGCCGACCCACTTGTTGACCTAGAAATCGAAGGATATCATGTTCGACAAGTTGTACTTGACTTCGACTCACAAGTAAATATTATGACTCGCGACACTTGGGAACAATTGGGTAGACCTCAACTATATGAGTCAGGAATATACCTCAAATTAGCTGACCAAGGTCTGATCGAACCTATCAGAGTTTGGAGAAATGTCGATATGACAATAAAAGGAATATCGACCAAAGTCGACTTTGAAATTATTGACCCTAAGGAAGGATCCAGTTCCTTCCCAGCTTTAGTAGGTCAACCATGGGGAAGGAAAATGAAAGCATCAATATCTTTAGATAAAGAAAGGATAAAACTAAAAGGGAATGGCCAGAAAGTCATAGTACCTATCCACCCATCCCAAGGAGAACCGTGGATAGAACCTATTGATGAAGAAGTCGACATCCGACAATTATATTAAATACAAAATAATGAAGACTACACAGAACCCAATGTCTATGGAGAGCTTCACTTAGGCAATCAAGACTTAGTAGGATACAACTCGGACGCAGAATTATATGATTGAGAAGTCGAAAACTACGAGACACAAGCAAGAGGTTGCTGGACCATTCAGACAATGCAGAAGACACCAGTCCAACAATGTTTCTTAGTTTCCATCATCCCAAAAATATTTGAAAAGAAAAGCAGGGAATACCCTACCTTAAAACCAACAAATATAAGTATCAGACAAATCCCAAGATACAAAGAAAGAGAATCACCAGTTATGCACATAGAACAAGTATCTAAAAACATTGGTGAACATGGCCGATTACAAAGCTTAGTAGAAACCTTCACAGGACAAGCTGCTAGATGGTGGGAAACCCATCAATCAAGATTGCAGACATCGACAACAGCTTCGACTTACTTTGTAAAAAGATTCGGAGGAAAGAGGCTAACCAAACAAGCACAAATACCTATGTTCATCCAAGGGCAAGACCCAGAAGAACACATAAGAACATGCGAAAAAGAGTGGAAAAGACTTGGATATAAAGACGAATGTACATGGCCACACCTGTTTCCATTGACGCTATCCGACTTACCAAACAAATGGTACAAAATGGAAGAAGCACGGTGTGAAACATTTCAATGGCACGAACTTAGAGAGAATTTCATAAAAGACTTCAGCTTTATACCACAAAACGAAAAGTTAGTCGAAACTGCAAAACAAATCAAAGCATTTATAGAACCAATCGGAAACAACACCCTAACACAAAATTATGATCGACCGACAATAACATGTAATAACATACAAACCAAGACAATACCACAGTCAACAAGACTACAAATGGAAAACGAAAATCTGGAAGGGAAAAGCTTTCAATGGAAATCATACCATTCAGAAACAACAAAACCAATTCGCACAGTACTTAAAGTTGAGACAGCCGACAAAGAAGATACCGACCGAATGATTGCAGCAGACTTCCCTGCTACATTTTCATAATTCAAAGGGAGTCGACCGATCAATGAAGCCAAAGCACCAGAATGGTTAGATGCCAAAGTGAAAACTAAAGAATTTGACATATCAAACAATGATCGAACAAAAATGTCAAAAATTGGGGATTACTGGAGTGAAGAACAAACAACCGAAATAGTAAACTTACTAAAAGAATTCCAGGATGTATTCGCTAGAGACTACAAAGATCTCAAAGGTCTAGTCTATGAAATGGGTGAAATGAAGATTGACATTATAAACCTGATGCCCGACCTGTAAAGAAGAGGCCATATAAATTAGCTCATAAATACAAAGAGATAGTCAAGAAAGAGATTGATAATATGCTTGCAGCAGGAATTATCTACCCTATTAACCAATCAGAATGGACAAGTCCAATGGTTGTACAACCAAAGAAACACAACCCGACAAAGCTAAGGATCTGTGTCGACTTCAAAGAATTAAACAAAGTCACCTTAATAGACCCATTCCCAACACCCTATGCAGATGAAATCCTAAATGAAGTCGCAAGACATGAATGCTACTCGTTTACAAACGGATTCTCAGGTTACAACCAAGTACCAACAGCCAAAGAAGACCAGAAAAAAAACAACATTCGTATGTGAATTTGGCTGATGTAACTATCTCTGCTTATGTACAAACTCAATCATCTCATTTAGAGGATGAATTATTAATGCTTTGGGGTTTTTGTCCTTAAAAGGTTTCCCTGTGAAAACTCTTGTGTTCAATTTTGTGGATGATTGTTTTACTGCTGCTAACAAAATCAATACTATCTATTACACAGTCTGTAAAAGTTTTAAATTTCATGCACATGTTATATTTCAACAGTCCAGTCATGTGTTGACTGGAATGATAGTAGGTTAGAAGTCACATTGTGTACTCACTGTGTGGGAGTGCTCCATAGCGGGAGTGATCTAGTCTTAATAGAGTGAAATGACTTGTTTATGTTACTAGGAGATCTTATCTCCTTGTATATTAGACCCAGTCTAATCTAATGTTGAAGTTGACAATTGGCTCTAAGAAGTGTTTGGGACTTCTTAGAGTATAGTCAAATCAACATTAGAGCTCTTGGGGAAGAATATGACTGCATCTAATGAGACATCAACAAGGAGAACTTTCCCATGATGAAAAAATGTACATGAAGTCAAGACAATCCATTAAAGAAATCTCGAAGAAAGTGGAAGACAAGGAAGAACACAACTAACCTACATTAGAGCAAATTTGGGGTCTAAAATGGGCCTAATAAGAAAATGAGCCACCTCATAAGAAAACGATCCATTGAATTCAAAAACCAATAGAAATTCAAAAAATGAGTCAACCATAATGGTTGACACGGCATATTTGACATTAAAAAAACTACTTTTTTAGTTTGCATTTTCAACATATCTCCCTATCGTTTTACTCAAATTTCAAGTGGGAGCACTCGTTGGATGTTGAATGAATTAACCTCCACATCCAACGAGTGCTCCCGCTCAAAATTTGAGTAAAACGACAGGGAGATATGTTGAAAATACAAAAAAAATAGTTTTTTTCTTTCCCTGCAAAATTCATAAATATTTTTGTATTCTTTGAATTATCATTTTATTATTTTCCTTAGGAGGCCCATTTAAGACCTCAAATTCGCTATAATGGTAAAAAGGCTAAATTGATCCTAGAAGACAAAAATGACAAGTCGACTTGATGATAAATAAAATATAAGTAAAATTACGAGCCAACCAAATTGTAGAAAATTCTAGTCAACTGAAGAACATAAATAAAAGTGTTCTCACACTTCATTTGACACATTTACAACACACTTCTCTCTCTCACAAGTGCGCATCATCCAGCTGGGTTTTCCAAGATCAAAAGGAGCAATATTTGGTGTTCTCTTATTCTATTGAAGACTCACTACCCTTATTAGGGTTTCTTATGGAAGGAGAGCGCATTCTTGTGCTAGGGCTCAATCTTCATGAATGGTATTTTATTGTCCTTGTATTGGATTGATTTTCTTCTAAGAAAAGTTTGTTGGGTTTTCTGCCGTTTGGGTTTCCCAGGATAAATCTGTGTCTTTTGTGCATGGTTATCTTTCATTGATCCTTGCTTTTATTTCTCTGCAAATGAATATTGATATGCAATGAAATTGTGGGATGGAATAAATGATTGAAGTATTATTATGAAATAACAATCAAGGATCGAAAAATGGATCAAAATATAACACCAGGGGGCACGTTCCCCACCCCGAGGGACATGTATCCATGGAAAACTGCTCTAATCAACTCATCATAATAATTTAAAACTGACTAAGAGCATTTGCACAACATTTCCCTTCAATAGAACCCATTCACTGTCTCGACACTGGTCTCCTTTCAATTATTTATTTAAGTGAATTTACATGTCATCATTGGTTAAATTACATATTGCAAGATTTAATTCATTGTTATTGCTCTTGCTTCAATAGTTTTTCAAACTCCTGATTAATCTGTCCAACTTGGCACAATCAACCGTAGTTTATTTTGTTAGGGACCACCCCCCTTGGCTTCGCTAGGAGTTGGCCTAGACAAAGGAGTCAAGTTTCAAGTGACAATGCTTGACTCGTGACTATCCCCCAAAGACGCACCCAATGGCTTGAAGATTTATGCTATGTTACTCGAGGTGCATATTAGGTAGCAACAAGCTCAACAACAAACCTTAATAGACATGAGAAAATTCAAGGAAAAGCAACTGGCTTGAAGGAGTGTGTAAACCCCTAGGAAACCCTAAAAAGAAGGCCTTAGCCATGGAGGGATTTAAACTCTTGAAAAACTCCTAGAAAAGAGACGATCCAAGAAACCCTAGTTTGCAGTCAGCAAATAATTCATCAATGCCACTAGCCAAGAGGTAGATCTTGATCATGGATAAACTTAGTATGGAGTATGTCCCAAACTAATTTCTAAATGGCAATTTCATGTCTTCGGATCATCTACTAAATTGTGTGAGGCCCACACCTACTCTAATACCATGTTGAAATTCAAAAGTGATAGCAAGAGAATCGAATGGAATAAAAAAAAACAAATTCTACAACAATAACCAAGTACAAGTGGAATAGAGAGAGAAAACACAAGTACACTAGAAAGAGAAAAATAGCTGAGCACAAGAGAGTGCACTAAAGAGAAAAGAACCCAAGCACAAGAGAGTGTGCTAAAGAGAAAAGAACCTAAGCACAAGTGAGGGCAATACAAAGAAGAGTTGGTGTATAGATACAAAACTCAAGGGGTAGGGCACTTTCCCCAAGAGGGATTATGAGCCTACATGTACAAGTTGGCCTTAGCCATAATTACAAACATAATAATAATACAATAAGGGGTCAACCATTGCCAAAAGTGAAAATTATACACGATCTTCAACATTCACAACATAGATGGCAACATATTGGGTCATGAACATGAGTGATCACACATCAAAATCCTCAAGAATCTTGATCATCAGCAATAGCACATGTTGAATCCTTTGATCATCCTCATAGTCTGCTGCAATGGTACCCTCAAATTCTTGACTTAATGCCCCAGAAGGTCTAGGACTAACACCACTACCACCCACCTTTGGCAATTGAAGCAACTACAAGTCCATCCAGCTGAAGGAGAATATTAAAGTTTGTGATGGAAGCCAAAAATGGTACAATACGTATTTGATTGGAGACACTATATTATATAAAGTTATAAACACCCCAATCAGCCTCATAGGACTGGCCGATTCAATACTCAAACCATCTAGTTGGACCAACTCTTTTTTTAAATGGCCAGTTAAGAATATCTGATCCAAAACTAGTTCATACCATTAATCCTGACTGGTATGGGCTAAAAACGACTTGGAAATGGCCAGCTCTAATAACACAACTTTAGACAGATATCCATAGGCAAAAGATATTACGGAACATGGATGAGTCACTTTCCAATATGTTTTATGTTGGTGACAACAGTTTTTCAATTGAAACTCATAAAAATTTCAACCTATAAGCAATTTGCCCAATAACCTAAACAATGACCTTGAGCTTACTCTGCCATGTGTTGAAGAATTTGTAAAGTTGAAGCATCTGATAACCAATATGGTGACCTTGAGCTTACTCTGCCATTCTACCAATCATGTGGCATCAACTTACGAATTCTGCAACGCATTTGTTTTTGTTACCTCCAACCTTAGAGTGCTCACTCCATAGTGATTCACTTTGTTCTCTTCAATGCACCACGCCCTTTTGATGTAATTTGGACTTAAAAAGCTATGTTTTCTTACCCATAGTTGCAGATAAGTCCTCTTCTTGTATGGCATTTCTCATTGTTTTAATGTTTTAATCTTTTATAGAGCAGAGTTCATAATGAAGTTGCTAGATTTCTTGCCAATTAAAATTGATAATGTCCATAACATGGTTGTGTATTTCCCATTTGAATTTTGCAATCCACGCAAAATGGCCAAAATTTAGCTTTCCATTGGATTGTCAGATTTCTCTTTGGAATCCTCCAACGCAACTTTCCTGAAGTATTCCAACATGTATACTAACGATTTTTCAGAATATATAGTTGTTTTAATAGTTGATTGTATGTCATGACTAAAGTTCATGTTGTAAATTTCCTTAAAAGCCAATCTTGAGTTACACAGTATATAGTTATTATTTTTTTATTACTGACAACCACAAATGAGTTTCTTCACAAATATTGCAACGGAAAATAAATACTGAGAAAATAGAACAACAATCACATAATAGAGACACCAATATTTTTGGATATAAAAACCCTCGAAAAAACCCAAGATGGGAAAACCGGTGCAGCAGTCTGAGGAGATATTTTTATTAGCAAGATATAGAACAATACAATCCAGAAATCGATTTTACCCAACCTGGCAAAATTGTACAACCGAAACTCACAAAGAAAACTCCACAAAAATTGTATGGCCCTGTGCCACCCTGTACGACCTTTGCGTCACTGTACAGGTGCTAACGTCACCCGTACGACCTCTTGCGTCACTCGTACAACCACATATGGTTGCCTGCGTCATGGCCTCTGTGTTACCTGTACGACCTCCCTGCGTCACTATGTACAGCCTCTGTGATTTGCCTGTGTTGCCCTGTCAACCTCCAGATAGATGTTCTTCAATCTCACCCTCTGCAAAATTCCCCTACAAACTTTCTTTCTCACTCTCTGGCTAAAAGCTATGAGCAAGAAATCTCTCTCTGACAATGTGTGTGTCCTCTCCACCAAATCAATCTCCTTTTAACTCAATGGCCAAGAGAAAACCCTAACTCTCCCTATGGATCATTGGATGAGATCCTTCAGTGAGATCAATGGCCAAGATTAGATTAACTATCACTTAAATTATTTTTCACTTAAACTTTATAAAAGTGCCTCCATTAAGTCAAATTAAAATTAGATCACATAATGCACTTTTCCTAAGTATAAACTTTGGATAAAGGCAATGATCAATCTGGCTTTCCGTTTTATGTCTTCCATCAAGCAAGGACACGTGCAAATGATAGAAGATCTTCCTTGTTGCCACTTTTTAACATATGTCAATATGTTTCATGTCATGTAATTAGTCTTAGAAAGTCAAAATTTAATTTTAGCAACAAGCAAACCCCTTGAGGAAAATATCATGATGATTACCATGTACTCGAGAAGCCTTTTCTAGGGTAAACATAAAGCCACCTTCTTCTTTGTATGAATATACATCAAAATTAATGTAAGAATTAATCTGGCCTTCTGAAGGGATTCGGTAGCAACCCCAACTTGTCTCTGAACTTCACAAACCTGTGCCCACAAAGTGCCTTGGTGAATATGTCTGCCACCTGCTCATCTATCTGAATGTACTCCAACCGAAAGGCTCCTCTCTATACACAGTCTCTTAGGAAATGATATCCGATGTCTATGTGCTTGATCCGGTCATGGAACACTAGATTCTTAGATAGCCTGATGCCACTCTGATTGTCACAGTGAACCACCGTAGCCTGCAACTCACACTCGAATAACCCTGAAAGCAACTTTCTTAGCCACATCCCTTCACATGCAGCCAAACTGGCTGCCATATACTCAGCGTCTGTCGAGCTTAATGCAACCGATTTCTGCTTCCTGCTGAACCAAGAGACAACCCCTGACCCAATGTTGAAACAACAACCTAAAGTGCTTTTTTGTTCTTCTACACATCTTTCCTAATCAACATCTGTGAAGCCTGCTAACTGTACACTCCCACTCCACTCATAAACCAATCCATACTCCACTGTACCTTTGATGCGGCGAAGCACATGCTTTGTAGTTGTCAAATGCACTCTCCGAGGGTCCACCATGAATTCACTTAAAGAGTTGATTGCAAAGCTAATGTCTAGTCATGTGTTGACCAAATACATGAGTGACCCGATAAGATGGCAATACAATGTAGGATCAAACTCCTCTGAACTCGATGCATCGATCTTCCTCTAGTTGGTAACTAAAAGCGTGGACATGGGTCTACAATCCTCCATCCTGAATCTCCTCAAGATCTCCACTGCATACTTCCTCTGACTAATGGAGAAGCACCCATCTCTTTGCCAAACCTCCAGACCCGGGAAGTAATGCATCAACCCAAGGTCTTTCATCTCAAACTCAACTGCAAGGTTGGACTTGCAGTTGTCAATCAACCTCTCATCTCTTGTAAGAAAGAGATCATCTACATACAAAACCAGTATGAGAGGCACCTCACTTGACAAAAAGTACAGGTTGTGGTCTGCCTCACTCAGCTGGAATCCCATCTCCTGTAGATAGTTGTGGATCCTCGAGTACCATCCCCGAGGTTCCTACTTGAGCCCATAAAGAGCTCTCTGCAACTTGCATACATGCGACTCCCTGCTCTCCACCTCGAACTCATCGAGCTGCTCAATAAATACCTCCTCCTCTATAACTCCCTTGAGAAAGGCAGTCTTCACGTCCATATGATGAACGCGCCAACCCATCTCTACTGCCAATGAGAGAATAGTCTGAATAGAAGAGTATTTGGCGACAGGGGTGAAGGTCTCCTCATAGTCAATACCTTCCTTCTGTGAATACCCCTTTGCCACGAAGCGCGCCTTGTATTTCTCCACGTTTCCATCTGCTACATGCTTTACCTTATAGATCCACCTGGGTCCAACGACCCGTTTTCCTTCTAGCCTCGGCACAACCTCCCACACCTGGTTTTTCATGATGGAGTCATACCCCTTAACCACAGTCTCTTGCCACACATCATGTTGTGCAGCCTCCTCGAAACAGGAAGGCTCAGAGTCAATCAACTCCGTCATTGGTGCCATATAGCTAAGTCTATCTGGTGGTTTGCTTTGCCTCATGGAGCTCTGTGGAAGAGTCACCTGCCTGGAATCCTGAACTGTGGACCTGAACCACTAGGTCGTGGCCAAGTGATACCTGTTGTTGTTGGATATTCTCCTCCTGCTGCGGCTCATCCTCTAAGTCAAGATCTAGAGGATCCTGTCCACTTGACTCCCTTTGACTACCAGAACATGTGTCCTGTGTCTGTACCTGTCCCTGTGGCTCCTCCAACTTGACTCCCTAGGCTTGTGTTGGTTGCTCCTGTGCTGGCAAGTCCATAGATCTCCGTAAGGCTTTGTCCTCATCAAACTGGACATCCATGCTCACAATTATCCCCTTGCGAGCTGGAATATATACCAGGTATGCCTTAGAAGTCTCGTTGTAACCAACTAGTAGCCCCTTCTCACCAAAAGGGTCCAGCTTAATCCTAGTGTCAGCATGGATGTGACAATATCAGACACTCCCAAATATGCATAGATGACTCACATCTAGCCTAGTTCCTGTGGAGACTTCCTTGGGTGTCCTCCTACCCATTGACCCAAAGCTGTGTGGGGACCCCTGTTTTGAATGTTGATTGTGGTCTTGTATGCCTCGGCCCATAGGAATAGTGGAAATCTTTGATCAAATAGCATGGCCTTGGCTACTCCTACCAATATCCTGTTCTTCATCTTCGCCATTCCATTCTGTTGCAAGGTATGAGGAGTTGTATGCTCCTTTTTTATCCCTTCTAATGAACAAAACTCCAAGAACTCCTTGAAGCAGTACTCACCCCCGTTGTCCGTCCTCAAAACCCAAATCTTCCTCCTTGTCTAGTTTTCCACGAGAGTCTTGAACTCTTGAAATCGCTCAAAGACCTCTGACTTGGCCTTTAGAAAATAGATCTAGGTCTTCCTAAAATAGTCATCAATGGATGTGACACAAGAATTGTAGCCATTGAAAGAATGAACACTCATGGGTCCACAAACATCCGAATGCACCAAGTCTGAGGTCCCCTTAGACTTGTGCTCACTATGTGGGAAAGGCTTCCTGATGTTCTTCCCCAACGCACAACCCTTGCAGTGCTTATGCTTCTCCTCTTGTACCTGAGGAACTCTCATAACTGCCTATCTCAAATGCCTCAATGCTACATGGTGTAAGTGTGCCATCCTCCTATGCCACAACTCACTTTGACTGCTGCTACTGCTGCCTAGAGCCTTTGCAAACTCGAAGTGTAGTCTGTACACCTTCCCGCTCCAGATCCTAATCACTCGATCTAACTTCCTATCTAACCCCTTTGGCCTGATATACACTTTCCTATCTTGGAACTTCATTTGAAAACCCTTGTCCTCCAGGGTGGAAACGGATATGAGATTCTTTGTCAACCCCGAAACATATAACTCGTCATCAAAACTAAGGGGTTTGCCACACTCCCTCTGAAACAAAACAGTACCAACTCCCTGCACCTGATCCCGCGCATCATCTCCCAACTCAATGTGGAGATTTACTCCACCCTCCTGCAAGCTTCTAAAGAACCTTCTTTGTCCTATCATGTGACAAGATGCTCCGTTGTCAATGTAACCAGATGCTGCTGCCTATGGTGCTTTCCATGCAAGCTATAAAACAAAAATCCTCGTTGAAGCTTTTGCTAAACTCTTCCACCTCTGCAGAACCTGCCATCTATGTGTTGTTCTTCTTCTTTTTGTCTGGGCACTGGGAGGCAAAGTGTCACGGCTTGTGGCAGATGAAACATTTGACCTTTAACATGTCAATGTTTTTCTTACCACCCTTCTTTTCCTTGCCCTTGCCCTAGCCTTCTTGGGCTAGAGCCTCTTCACCCACGATCTGTGGGGCACTGTTGGATGAACCTAAACCTTGACCCATGCGGATCTCTTCTTGCACAAAGTCATCCCACAATCTCTGCCAGTCAGGGAGCTTCTCCCTAGCCACCACGCCTTTTACAAAGACGTCCCATGGCTTAGAAAAGCCATTGAGGGCTATCCGAACAAGCTCCTCATCTTCAGTCTTAGAGCCCACTACTCCAAGTTCATCCTTGATCTGTGTGAGCCTTGTGAGATAAGGCACCACTCCTTCACCCTTGACCATCCTGGTGCTTCGCAGCCTCTCCTGTAGTACCATCTTCTGGTTTTCGTTCTTATTTTGGTACAGGATTTCCAGAGCCATCTAGATGTCTAATATGGTCTTCTTCCCGAAAAGGTGAGGGACTATGTGATCCTTCACCCCATCCAAGATAATCAACATGGCCATAGAATCCACCTTCCATTTAGCCAACTCTATCGGATTTGTGGGTGCAGCCTTCTTAAAGTCAATGTGCTCCTATGATCCTCTGCATCATAACATCCAAGATCGTCACGATCCTCTCTTTCCATGTAGGGAAGTTATGAGATCCCTGGAGTCTATCCTCGACTCTCAACTATACGGCCATGATGAAGTGTACCTGTCAAACCCTAGATCTAAAACCCTAGGTTTGTGCCTTCAATAGATATGCCCCCGATATATCCAATACTGTTGCTTTCTCTCAGATCTGCTCAGAAGAGCTCTGATATCATGTAAATTTTCTTAAAACCCAATCTCGAGGTACATAGTGTATAACTTCTTTTTTAATTATCGGCAACCACAAATGCATTTCTTCACAAATATTGTAGTGGAAAGTAAATACTAAGAAAAATAGAACAAGAATCACATCAATAGAGACACGAATATTTTTGGGTATAAAAACCCGCGAAAAAAACCAAGATGGGAAAACCAGTGCAATAGTCTGAGGAGGTATTTTTATTAGCAAGATATAGAACAATATAATCTAGAAATCGATTTTACCCAACCTGGCAAAATCGTACAATCGAAACTCACAGAGAAAACCCCACAAAATTGTACGGCCCTGCGTCACTGCATGCGTCACCCTATACGGCCTCTACGTCACCCGTACGGCCTCCTGCATCACCCATACAGCCGCGTACGACTGCCTACGTCACGACCTTTACGTCACCTGTACGGCCTCCCTGTGTCAATGTGTATGATCTCTGCGATTTTCCAGTGTTTCCTTGTCAACCTCCGGATAGATGTTCTTTAGTCTCACCCTCTGCAAAATTCTCCTGCAAACTTTCTTTCTCACTCTCTGGCTGAAAGCTATGAGCAAGAAATCTCTCTCAGATAATGTGTGTGTCAAAGCAACTGTGTGTGTGCATAGAAGAAAACATTGGCATCGGCAAAAAATCGACAAGGGTCCAGAAAACATCTTCTCGGCAACATCAGCTGAAAAAATCGACAAACCATGACACAAATTGAAAAACACAAAATATATTCATTTTTTTCATAATTTTAAGCATATAAAGCAACAATGACATCAAATAAATACATTAGCACATAAATATAGAAAAAGCACTGATATATATCATGTAGGCATGCCAAATATAATATGACATAAAAGTGGATACTGAAAGTCTGAATATAGTTGTCCAATAGTACTCAAAAGTGGGAAACCAATGGTCCAATACAAAATGACATCACAAAACTAGCAGCTAACTATCTGTCTCTGAAATCAATGCCCTCTTTCGCTTTTACGGGAAAAGATCATGGGTTGTTTGCCAGGCCTGCCCCTGACAGTAGAACGTCCTGGCCCTACACTCGGTGCCAATGAGGGACTAGATATATCGACTAGTGTAGAAGGTGGTGCTGATGAAGCCACATCACCCTCCATGAAGTCCTCGGGGTCAAAGCGCTTCGCCTCCTTCTCCTGTTCCTCCTCTTGCTCCCCCTCATCCTCTTGCCCCTGCTGCTGTTGCTCCTCATCTAACCATGCAGGTTCCTCCTCCATGATAGGCAACTCAACTTCCACCCTCCACTTGGACAATACATCAATATTGTCCAAGCAAATGGCATCCACATCGGGTGCTTTCTCCACTTGCTTCATCCACAGTCGAAGATTGTAGTGGACATACACCAAGTCATTCACGGGTGGGAAATCCAACTTGTAAGAGGGTGATAAAAAGATTTAATAAGTCTTGACTCGAGGCCAGAGGAAAACAATATGAAAGAGGATCTTAAATTACAATGAATTTAGTTGCTTTGATAAAGTTCTTACCTGGTGTGCTTCTTTGAGTGTATTTTATCAAAGACACTCCAATTATGCTCACATCCAGAAAAGCTACAGGTTTGGCTAAGGACTCAAATGGCAATTTTTTTTAAATTTGGTGTCCTTGCACCATATATCCTCCACCAAACACCTACAATAAACAAGAAAGAAAGAGAATTGGATTATATAATTCAAATTTCAATTTTCAAATAAAATGATAAATCATAAAACACAATTAAAATTTAAGAATTTGAAGTTCAAAATTCAAATAAATTCTAATTTGTAATCACTTACTTGGAGTCAAACTAGTCCTTACATGGACAACATCGGCATAGCCAAATAGTCCAGTAGCCTATCTATACATCTCCATCTCACGAGTAATACTCGTGCGAGTCTCAAAATTAGGTACCATCCTATTCATACATTCGATAAGCCCTTCCAAAACCTCTTCATCAAAATCAAACTTACACTCGTAGGAAAAGGCGGGTTTGAGGAAAAGTGTAGCTGCATGAATAGGTCGATGGAGCATCTCGATCCATCGTGTATCAATCAAATCCCATAGCATCACGTGTCTATTGTGTCAGGGGTACCCTTCCCCACATAATAAGACCGAATAGACTCTTTGGCCCTATCCATGGCCTCGTACAAATAGCCCATAGAGGGCTTGTCACTGTCAACTAATCTCAAAACCTTTACCAAAGGTTCACTGGTTGAGCACACTTCCTCCACTCCTTCCCAAAAGGATTCGGTGTAAACCAATCTAACGATGGCTTTCCCACCCTCTCTCCTGCTATATGTGCAATCTCGCCACTCATCACAAACAAACATTTGCTTCAGCTCAAACTAAATTTGAAGCAAATACTGAGGAGAAATGAAGTTGGTGGCAAATCGTGTGATTCCAAGGCGCAACAATTCCCTGTTTCTCGTGCATCTCCTCATGAGGCTAAGAACCCAAACATGGTTATATATGAATTTGATGATACTCCTAGCCTAATCAACAACCTCCTTGATGAAGGGAATTTTCCCCACATCCTCCAGCATCAAATCAATACAATGTGCAGCGCATGGACTCCAAAATAGTGAGGGGTACCTCTCCATAAGCAATCTACCAGCAAACACATAATTGGCCGCATTATCTGTCATGATCTGCACCACATTGTCTAAACCAATCTCCTGAAGGACCCCATCCAATAGCTCACATAACAATGCTGCTTCTTTTACCTGTGCCGATGCATCTATGAATTTGATAAACATGGTACCTTTAGGGCATTGTACTACGAAATTGAGAAGAGTCCTACCCTTCGTATCTATCCAACCATCAGACATCAATGTGCATCCAGAAATCTCCCATGACTGTTTGAATTCCTCCAATCTAGTGTTGATGTCTTTCTTCTCTGCTTGAAGAATTGGGCCCCGAATCTCCTCATATGTAGGGCACTTGCACCCTGGGCCAACAATAGTAATGGCATCACACATAGGCTGAAAAAAAGGATTGTTTCTTGTTATTGTAAGAGGCAAGTCACTCCAGAAAAGCATCCTCCCCATAACCCTATATGCTTCTTTCTTCTCTCTTTTTTTAACCATGGATTTGATGCTATTTCGTGGAACAAAGAAAGATGAGGCGACAGCCCTCACGAAAGCTGAACCCATGATCGTGGAGCCCCCAACACTACCCTCAGTGGGATCCGGATGATCATAATCATATGTCCCTGAAGTCCTAGCCACTCCACCTACAGCTAGTTCAACTCTATTTGTAGCTAACCCTTCCCTTTTTCTATCCTTCGAGTGAATTGCATCATGGGCCATTTTCATAATCTCGGGGGTAACTGCACTACAAAGCCCCACATCATGGCCAGGGAGTTTTGCCAAATGGTACTTCAACCTGCTAATGCCTCCTGTCATATGTTGTCCACACAATTTGCAATTCAATCGTTGTCGGTTTGTTCCATCTTCAGGGTCAGCATATTGCCAAAATGGGTCCAATGCCTTTGGCATTTTTGCAATGGAAATGTATAGCCTCAAAAGTCAAACCTGTGGCTCCAAAAAACACAAAAAAAAGGCATTAAACCCAAAGAGAAAAAGAACAAACCAAAGCACAAGGCTGTTATTTACTTGAGAATCTAGATTTACTTGTAAATTTGTAATACCTAGGTACTAGTTTTAAGTTTTAACTAAATTAGTACCTAGGTATTTAGTTGAACTGATTTATTTGAGAATCTAAGATTCTAAATTGTTAAAAATAAAAAAATTAAAACTTAATACTAAATACTAAACCTAGATTTAAAAAATATAAAACTCACCTCTAGCTCCGTGTTTTCCCTTCAGCAAGGGCTCTAAAACCAAATCTTCAACAGTTCAAAACTTCAGATTTCAAACAGTTCAAAACTTCAACTTCAAACTAAAACCACGAATTGTGAGAATGGGATACTAGCAGCCAACTGTGCGCAGATCTTTGCTTGGATCCAATGGTAAAAACTAATACCGACCCCAAGATGCTCTTAAAACCCTACTAGTGCTTAGCAATGGTCGTCTCCTGGTGCTTAACAAGATGTTGTTAAAACTCTCTAACTCGAAATGATAAAAAAAATGACCCAATTGCCTTTAATCCAACCCGGAAATCGTTGTCAGTCAACGCGGCGATTTTTTGATAACCTCGTGCTGCACGTTTTTTCCCAAAAATCGCCGACCCGAAATCTCGCGATTTTTTCGGTAAATCGACGGTTCTTTCTTCTATGTATTGTAGTGTGTGTCCTCTCCACCAAACCAATCTCCTTTTAACTCAATGGGCAAGTGAAAACCCTAACTCTCACTATGGATCAATGGATGAGATCCTCCGGTGAGATCAATGGCCCAAATTAGATTAGCCATCACTTAAATTATTTTTCACTTGAACTTTATAAAAGTGCCTCCATTAAGTCAATTTAAAATTAGATCACATAATGCACTTTCCTAAGTACAAACTTTGAATAAAGGCAATGATCAATCCGGATTCCTGTTTTATGTCTTCCATCAAACAAGGACACATGCAAATGATAGAAGATCTTCCTTGTTGCCACTTTTTAACACATGTCAGTATGTTTCATGTCATGTAATTAGTCTTAGTAAAAAATTATAGCAACAAGCAGACCCCCTGAAGAAAATATCATGGTGATTAGCATATTCTCGAGAAGTCTTTTCTAGGGTAAACATAAAGCCACCTTCTTCTTTGTATGAACATTGAATATACATCAAAATTAAAGTAAGAATTAATCTGGCTCAGTTATGGATACTCATTAGTACTTTCTGTGGAGATCAAAAAAACTTGTATGCTGATGTTATAAATTATAACGTAAATCAGAACTGATTTTCATTTCCAAAGCTAATTTCTTCTATTTCAGAACTAAGTTTTTATGTTTTTATAGGTTTTTTTTTGAAATGTTTCATATATTAGTTCAGAGAACAAATACGTACATCAAGATTCAAGTTGATCACAGGAAGCAGATAACACAGGCGCCAGAGAAATCCTGGTCTACAAAAGTTATGAAGGTGAGCATGTGAGCCCAGGCCCCCATAAGGAGGGACTCAACGTCATGATGGAATGCACTAAAGTTAACTCTCAGGAGCAAAGCCGACTCTTACGTAAAGCTCCTCCCATTCCCTGGAGGAAGAGGGTGAGTATCTTAATTGAATGTATTGTTAAAATGATATTTCCACATAAAGCCAATCTCAACCAAAAAAACCGAATGGCAAAGCACTTTGCATGTGTCCCTGGACATCCAAGTGTCCTGCAGGATGGGCACATTCCATGAGAGTGGAACTACAAAAAGAGAAGGAAATTGAGCCTAAAACTATGCACAAAAAAATATGGCAGTTTGGCATTTCCAAAAACCATGCTGATTTGTCTCAACTCTCACCCTTACCAAGTTACCACACAATGCACATGCAAAATTATGAATGCCAACTTTGTGCTACCTACTCTTGCCAACCAATCCTTGATGAAGCCACAACCACTCCTAAAATTTATGTTTGAAGGAAGCACGAACCTTCTAAATGGACTAACACCTCCTCAACCATTGCTCCATTGAATCTCCAAGCCCCCATCTTTTATTTAAGCAAGTACCAAGGTCAAAGGAGCACCTAATCATCTCGTAGAGTCAAAGATCCTTCGTCTCATAGATATAAATAGGCTTCCCACTCCCCCATCTCCAATCCCTCCATACTGGGCCTTACCAATGCATCTATATAAACAACTTTCTCGAATCATATGGCAAAGACCATCTAAAACAGCCTTGCTGGCACCAAACAGCTTTTGAGTGCAGTTTAGAGTCCTCCACGTGTGTCACCATTGGGTGCATTGGTTTCACAAGTCCTTCCAAAGAAACAACCCTTTCCTAGACAATCTTTTACTAGCATAATTTGGTGCAAGTCTCATCTGCCTCCCCCAAATGACTAGAACGTCCAGATTGGCCGAGGTGCTAGATCCCAAGGGTCATAGGGTCCTTCAAACTGCCAATAGACAAATCAAGATGTAATGTCCCCAATTTTGGGTTCCCTTGTTATGTAATTGGGGATAGCTTCCAAGGCTATAATTAGTGAAGAAAAGGAAGTCACTATTGATGTCACTTAGCTAGCAAAGGTGTTTAATGTCTAAAAGTGACTAAGATCATTTTGGATGGTATTGACCATGGTATGGAGCTCCTGAGAAAGATAAAAGGAGGGGCAAGGCCTCATTTGGCATTATGATGATTTGATTTCTTCATAGGTAACACTTGGTGACTAGGTTTTTCGTTAGAAGTTTTGGCAAAACTTCTTCCATCTTTGTTTGGTTTTGGTGGTGCAAGATCCAACCTAGCTAAACGTAGGGGAATCCATCTGGGGTTTTTGTTGATCTTCATCTTGCAATTTTATCTTCAAACATGGGCATAGCGATTTACTTGGAGGTTTTCTCAGAGGGGACCAAATTCATCTTGGTGGCAAGGCAGAGTTAATTCGGCTAGGTCATGAACCTTGTGAAGGATCTCGTGGACAAGTGAATCGTGGAGTTTTTTAGAGAGTCGAGAGTCCCTTCTTCTGCAGGTTTGTGGTTGTAGAGGGGTTGACCCTTTTGTTGGTTGATCATGGAGCACTATGATAGCTTGTGAAGAACATTGATTTTTTGAGCAGCATCGAGAGCCCTTCTCTTCGGAGAATGGGACCACCTGGTCCGAGACCACGATGAAGACTCAACCCAGTGTTGAGTGACCATTCTGTTGAATGGTAGATAGCTGGTCTGGGACCATGATATAAACCTAGATCTACCCTGGGTAGACTCAACCTTGTGTTGAGTAGACATCTGGTCCGGGACCACGATGTAGACCAATCTGGGACTGGTAGACTCAGCTTAGTTCTGAGTAGCCATTCTCTGGGAGAATGAAGACACTGTAAGCCCTAAACTGGGTCTGGGCATGTGTGTGGCACTTTAACCCTTGATCTATGGTCTTGGTGTGCTTCTCCAAGGATTAGCTACCCTTGGTTAAGTTACCCTAGTACCAGATCTAGGTGTCACATAGTGTGTGAGATAAAAGCATTAATAACTCTCTTGGTTTATGATGATGTACTTTTGAAATAAAAAAGTACCACAGGTAATGACCATAGAGGCACTTGGTAAAAGGCCAAAGTCAAAAGTCAAAAGGAAAAAAAAGTACCTTTTTGGTAATAGTGAAAGTGAAATTAGGAAAAGAATAAAAATATTATTATTTTTATCTTTCCTAATCTTGTCCACCTAAAAGGACCACAGGTGGAAAACAAAATTAAAGGACTTCTTATAAAAGTCAAAGGAAAAAAAAAGTACCTTTTTGGTAAAAGTGAAAGTCAAATTAGGAAAAGAATAAAAAATTTATTATTTTTATTTTTCTTAATTAAAGAAGGACTTCTTATAAAAGTCAAAGGAAAAAATAAAATTAGCTTTTTGGTAAAAGTGAAATGAAATTAGGGAAAGAATAAAAATATTATTATTTTTATTTTTCCTAATCTTGTCCACTTAGAGGTGAACAAAGGCTATAAAAGAAGATCAAGCCTTCTCATTTGTTACACACACTTTTGCTCTCACAGGAGAAGAAGACTATCTTATGTTCAAACCCTCAGCTAGGGTTTTATCAACAAAATCCATCTTAAGCATTTTTGCACAGCTATTTTCAGCATTCCATTTTTTGGGCAGATATCA
Organism: Pseudotsuga menziesii; assembly: GCA_001517045.1. Classification (NCBI taxonomy): domain Eukaryota; kingdom Viridiplantae; phylum Streptophyta; class Pinopsida; order Pinales; family Pinaceae; genus Pseudotsuga; species Pseudotsuga menziesii. The sequence goes on along the minus strand of LPNX010104792.1, from coordinate 24,399 downwards.
GCAGTCTAATATTTTCGGGCAATTTCAGCATTCTGATATTTTTAGGCAGTTTTCAACAGTCTAATATTTTTGGGCAGTTTTCAGACAGTCTGATATTTTCGGGCAATTTTCAGTAGGCTGATATTTTTGGGCAATTTTCAGACAGTGTGATATTTTCAGGCAATTTTCAGCAGTCTGATATTTTCAAGCAGTTTTCAACAGTCTGATATTTTCAGGTAGTTTTCAGCAGTCTGATATTTTTGGGCAATTTTCAAACAGTCTGATATTTTCGTGCAGTTTTCAGCAGGCTGATATTTTTGGGCAGTTTTTAGAAAGTCTAATATTTTTAGGGAGTTTTCAGCAGTCTGATATTTTCAGGCAGGAGAGAAAATCTCAGTTTTTCTGAGAAAGCCCTAAATTGGTAATTTTCTGTAATTCTGGAAATTGTGGGTAAAATTATCAGTCTAATTTTTACTGATGAATTTTACAGTTACTGTGGTCAAAATCCAGATCTGGATTTGAGGAACATTTTGAAGAATTTCTTAAGCCATCTCATTTACGAGATGAGCTATTAATGCTTCTGGGGTTTTTGTCCTTTGAAGGTTTCTCCAGTGAAAAATATTGTGTCCATGTGTGCTGATGTGATGAATGTGTTTTTACTACACTGCTGATCTATTTATGTTTATCTGCAAATTTTTAAAGTTTATGCTAATGCTGAAAATTCAACATGGTATCAGAGCTTAACAGGTGAAAACACAGTAAAGGGATACTGCTGTTGTTTCTCACTAGATCTTGGAATAAGATTTGCAGATCTAACATTTGAATTAGTGACAGAGATGGCAACCGTTGGTTTCAAACCGAAAGAGAAGCTCTCTGGTTCAGCAAACTTCAATTCTTGGAAGGCCAGGTTGACAACCATTCTTGATGAGAATGACTTGGATGACATTGTTCTTAATGTCACAGAAGAGCCAACTACAAATGCTGGTAGGCTTGCCTACAAGAGGAAGCAAGGTAAGGCTAGAAGAGCTATTTATGATTCTATCAAAGAAGAATTGATGCCTAACATCACATCCTTGAAGACTGCTAAAGAATGCTATGATACATTGGTAAACCTCTATGAAAAGAAGGCTCCCAGTCAAAAGAGAGTCTTGAAGAAGAGGCTACGAACTTTGAAGCTGAACAAAGATGAAAGTGTTGGTTCCTTCTTCACCAAGATCAAACAGGTAAGAGATCAACTCCTTGCTATTGGTGTTACTGTTGATGATGATGATCTTGTACAAACAGTGGTTGATGGTCTCCCAAGCTCTTGGGAAACCTTCATGGCATCTGTCTGTGGACGAGAAAATCAGCCAACCTTTGAAAGGCTTTGGCATGACTGCATACAAGAAGAAGCAAGGAACACTGACAAGGTAATCAAGCAGGATAACCTTGCACTTGCAGCAAAGACCAAGACGTTCAAGAAGCCTTTCCCTCAGTAGAAGAAGGGTAAGTTTTCTGACATGTCCAAGATTGAATGTTATACTTGTCACAAGTTTGGACATTATGCTAGAGACTGCAGGCAGAACAAGAAGAAACCTAAGAGAAGGTTTCAAGCATCCACTACAGAAGCAGAGGAAAAAGAAGATGAAGAACCAAAGAAGAAGAAGAAAACCAAGGCTAATTAAACGGATGAGCCTAAAAGAGAGTACTATTTGATTTCTGCTCTAACTGGTTCTTTCTCAGCTTGGTCCACTTCTTGGTTGGTGGACAGTGGTGCCTCCAGGCACATGACAGGTAACCGTGGTACCCTTACCAGTTACAGAAAGAAGAAGTTCACCACTCAGGTAGAACTTGGAGATGACTCCACTTACAAGATTGAAGGAGTTGGCTCAACTTCACTTCAACTTGACTCAAGTACGGTTCTTCATATTGATGATATTGTTTATGTTCCTGGGTTAAAGAAGAATCTTTTATCTGTTGCTAGTTTAGAAGACAAGGGCCACAGAGTCCTCTTTATGGACAAAAAGGTCTTTTTATGGGCAAAAGACACAGATCTAGACTCAGCAGTTTAGATTGGGGTTCGAGAGGGAGACCTCTACAAGGCCTCCAAAGTTTCCACTCATGCTTTGGTACATCACACAGTTGATCCTTGTGAACTTCGGCATAGAAGGTTTGGACACCTTCACTACACAGCTCTCCTAGGATTGCAGAAGATGGTCACAGGTATGCCAGAAGTTTCTCCAAAGCATGAAGGAATTTGCAAAGGATGTGCTCTAGGTAAGAACACTAAGAAATCCTTTCCCAAAAGCAAGAGTAGATCTAAAGGCATTTTGGATTTGATTCATTCTGACATTTGTGGGCCCATGTCTTCACCCTCCTTGAGTGAGTGTTTATATTATGTCTTGTTTATTGATGACTACTCTCGGAGGTCTTGGATTTACTTCCTCAAGGCCAAGAGTGAAACCTTTGACAAATTCTAAGAGTTCAAGACACTGATTGAAAATCAGACTGGCAGGCACATCCGTATCTTGAGATTAGATAACGGAGGTGAGTATGAATCTAATGAGTTTGATGATTTTTGTCAAGAAGCAGGAATCAAGAAAGAGCTGACAGTGCCTTACAACCCCCAACAGAATGGGGTTGTAGAAAGGAAGAATAGAACGATCTGTGAGGCTGCTAAAGCCATGATCACTAATCTAGATCTTCCTTTGTCTTTATGGGCTAAAGCTACCGGAACTGCAGTGTACATCCAGAACAGAATCCCTCATGCTATCTTGGGTGAGAAGACTCCAAAAGAAGTCTTCACCAAGAAGAAACCTGCAGTTGATCACATGCGGATATTTAGCACTCCTGTGTATGTTCATGTGCCAAAAGAAAAGAGGGCCAAGCTAGAGCCTTCTGGTAAGAAAGGCTTATTTGTTGGATACAATGATTGCTCGAAGGCTTATCGAGTATATATACCTAGACAGAGGTACATTGAGGTCAGTAGAGATGTGATCTTCCATAAGGAAGCGATGTTTCGTAAAACACTAGAGCTTTCACCGGAAGATGCAGTTCCTCCACTTGAGTTTCCAGATTCAGAAATTTAGAGGGAGGAAGAGTTTGATGATCAAACTCCAGATGTTCCTGAGAACATTGAAAGTCCACTAGAAGAACTACTTGAAGTTCCTCCTTCCAAAAGGAGACCTGCTTGGTACCGAGAAATGGTACAAGAAGCCGAGAAGCATAAAGCTCCTCTAAGGACTTTCAGAGAAAGCATAAGACCACATAAGTACTCCAGTCTTATGAGTCATCTTATCAGTTCAGAACCTTCATCGTACGAAGAAGCAGCAAGTAAATAGGTATGGGTTGATGCCATGATTGAAGAGTATAAGTCAATCATGAGGAATGATGTTTGGAAAGTTGTTCCTAGACCTACAAGAAAGTCAGTAGTGACTTCCAGATGGCTTTATAAGATCAAGCATGCTGCAGATGGAAGTGTGGAGAAGTATAAAGCCAGATTTGTAGCTCGTGGTTTCACTCCGAATGAAGGAATTGACTATGACGAGACATTTGCACCTGTTGCCAGGTACACTACCATCATAACCATCATCTCACTTGCTGCAATATTCGGATGGAAGTTACATCAGATGGATGTAAAGACAGCCTTTCTCAATGGTAAGATTGAGGAAGAGGTTTATATTGAACAACCTGAAGGCTTTGTTACTCATGGGAAGAAGACCCATGTATGTAAACTGAAGAAAGCCTTGTATGGACTAAAACAAGCTCCGAGAGTCTGGTATGCTAGGATGGATGGATTTCTCCATAGCTTGGGGTTCTCCAAAAGTACAGCTGATTCTAACTTGTACTTTAAAGTTGTTCATAATCATGTCTTGATACTTGTTCTATATGTAGATGACTTGTTTCTTACAGGTGATGAACAGTTGATAGACTAGTGTAAGAGGGAGCTTACCTCTAAATTCAAGATGAAAGATCTCGGAATGATGCATTACTTCCTTGGCTTAGAAGTCTGGCAAAAGCCAACTTAGATCTTCCTGACACAAGGAAAGTATGCAATGGATATCTTGCAAAGATTTGGGATGCAGGATTGCAAGTCCATGAGCGTACCAATGACTACCAACTTGACAAAGTTGCGGGACTAAGCCTCTAGTTCACAGAATGTGGACTCTACTCTATATAGACAGCTCATTGGTTCCCTGATGTATCGCATGCATACGAGACCAGACATCTGCTACACAGTGAATGCACTGAGTCAGTTCGTGTCAGATCCGAAGCACATACACTTGGTAGCCGCCAAACATGTACTCAGATATGTGCGAGGGACTATCACTTATGGGCTCAGGTATACTTCCAGCAGTGGAGTATTGTTATCTGGATATTCAAATTCAGATTGGGCTAGCAGTGCAGTCGACCGGAAAAGTACCTCTGGTTATTGCTTCAGTATGGGATCAAAAATGATCTCTTGGTCCAGCAGGAAGCAGGGTTCCATAGCTCAAAGTATAGTTGAGGCAAAGTATATTGCTGCAAGCGATGCTTGCAAGGAGGCAGTTTGGCTCAGAAAGTTGTTATCTGATCTGTTCGAGGGAAAGCTTAACTCAATAATCATCCATTGCGATAATCAAAGTTGCATAAAGCTTTCAGAGAATCCAGTGTTTTATGACAGATCGAAACACATTGAAATGAGGTATCATTTCATCAGAGACCTAGTGCAGAGAGGTGCTCTGAAGTTGCAGTACATTCGTACAGATGAACAAATTGCAGATATCTTGACCAAGCCTCTAACAGCATCAAAGTTTGTGTACTTTCGTGACAAGCTTGGTATGGCAGAGAATGCCTCTCTCGCCGAGAGGGAGTGTTAATTTTCTGAGCAGCATCGAGAGCCCTTCTCTTCGAAGAATGGGACCACTTGGTCCGGGACCACGGTGAAGACTTGACCCAATGTTGAGTGACCATTCTGTTGAATGGTAGATATCTGGTCTGGGACCATGATATAAACCCAGATCTGCCCTGGGTAGACTCAACCTTGTGTTGAGTAGACATCTGGTTCGGGACCACGGTGTAGACCAGTCTGGGACTGGTAGACTCAACTTAGTTCTAAGTAGCCATTCTCTGGGAGAATGAAGACACTGTAAACCCTAGACTGGGTCCGGGCATGTGTGTGGCACTTTGACCCTTGATCTATGGGCTTGGTGTGCTTCTCCAAGGATTAGCTACCCTTGGTTAAGTTACCCTAGTACCAGATCTAGGTGTCACATAGTGTGTGAGATAAAAGCATTAATAACTCTCTTGGTTTATGATGATGTACTTTTGAAATAAAAAAGTACCACAGGTAATGACCATAGGAGCACTTGGTAAAAGGCCAAAGTCAAAAGTCAAAAGAAAAAAAGAAAAAAAAAAGTACCTTTTTGGTAATAGTGAAAGTGAAATTAGGAAAAGAATAATAATATTATTATTTTTATCTTTCCTAATCTTGTCCACCTAAAAATACCACAGGTGGAAAACAAAATTAAAGGACTTCTTATAAAAGTCAAAGGAAAAAAACAAAAGTACCTTTTTGGCAAAAGTGAAAGTGAAATTAGGAAAAGAATAAAAATATTATTATTTTTATTGTTCTTAATTAAAGAAGGACTTCTTATAAAAGTCAAAGTGAAAAATAAAAGTACCTTTTTGGTAAAAGTGAAAGTGAAATTAGGGAAATAATAAAAATATTATTATTTTTATTTTTCCTAATCTTGTCCACTTAGAGGTGAACAAAAGCTATAAAAGAAGATCAAGCCTTCTCATTTGTTACACACCCTTTTGCTCTCACAGGAGAAGAAGACTATCTTATGTTCAAACCCTCAGCTAGGGTTTTATCAACAAAGTCCATCTTCAGCATTTTTGCACAGCTATCTTCAGCATTCCATTTTTTGGGCAAATTTCAGCAGGCTGATATTTTTGGGCAGTTTTCAGACAGTCTGATATTTTCAAGCAGTTTTCAGATAGTCTGATATTTTCAAGCAGTTTTCAGCAGTCTGATATTTTTGGGCAGTTTTCAGACAGTCTGATATTTTCGGGCAGTTTTCAGCAGGCTGATATCTTTGGGCAGTTTTCAAACTGTCTGTTATTTTCAGGCAATTTTCAGCAATCTGATATTTTCAGGTAGTTTTCAGCAGTCTGATATTTTCGGGTAGGAGACAGAAAATCTCAGTTTTTCTGAGAAAGCCCTAAATTGGTAATTTTCTATAATTCTGGAAATTGTGGGTAAAATTATCAGTCTAATTTTCACTGATGAATTTTACAGTCACTGTGGCCAAAATCCAAATCTGGATTTGAGGAACTTTTTGAAGAATTTCTTAAGCCATCTCATTTACGAGATGAGCTATTAATGCTTTTGGGGTTTTTGTCCTTTGAAGGTTTCCCCAGTGAAAAATACTGTGTCCATGTGTGTTGATGTGATGTGTTTTTACTGCACTGCTGATCTATTTATGTTTATCTGCAAATTTTTAAAGTTTATGCTAATGCTGAAAATTCAACAAAGAACGCTATGCATATTGGAGAGAGACCGAGAGCTTGAGCCACGATACTTTGTGGAGGAGAGCTGAGAGGTTCAGAAAGGACGAGACTTTTGGAGAGAGTGGTCGCAATTATTGTGGAAGGGGGGTAATACCCTTGGGGAGAAGCCGTGAAGAGACCAAGAGTAAGGAAGAGCCGAGCCCACGAGGAAGAGGGTCGAAGTTGTGAGAAGGCCGTAAGCTCCAAGGGGAGATCACGAGATTTGAGAGCAGGTCAGAGCCAAGCTCAATTCGTGGAGGGTCAAACGTGTGGAGAGGGTTGAGAAGAGGGTCGTGACACTTCTTTTGAGAGGGTCGAGCCTCTGGTGAGTTTGTGGAGGAAGAAGAAGCATGCCAAGGGGCCAACCCCTTGGTTGGTGGTCTGTGACGGTGAAAGACCGCGAGACTAAGTATTTGGGTCACACCACTTTTGGGGAGATGCCGCGGCTTGTTGGGAGAGGCCGCTATCATCTTACCGTAATGTTATGAACATAATAAGTAATAATTAAATGATTAAATTATTAATAGTTAGGGTGATTAAGAGACACCTCATTTTGGTGAATAGTCAGCATGAGGACCTATTTATACGGGTCCCTTATCATTGTAAAGATGATCATTATATATCCAATATTCAATATTATATTTTTATTCATGGCTTATTTAATATTCCAAGTCTTTTGACAATATTACTTGTGTGAGCGAACTATAATTACCCTCATTTGGTATCAGAGCGATCCCGCCCTTGGCCATTATTTACACTTCGTTTAAATTTGGTTTTTAACCATTATCCCAAGGTTTCCCTAAAATTGAGGTCTTTGACCAAGAAGGAAAATAGAAGAGGTAAAACATTAAAAAGAAGAAGAAGGAAAAAAAAACACAAGGTTTGTATAAACCACATGGGTTTTATAAACAAGTAAAAAGACGAAGGAGAAGAAGAAGAAAAGGGAAGAAAAAAAAAACAACCCATTGGATTATGAAACCACACTTGTTTTTTCTAATAAAAAACGGGTTTTATGATAACGAAAAAATCATTAAATTATAGAGTGAAAGATCAATCATATTTTAAGAAAATATATTATAAGGATGAGTCCCAAGGCTTAATATTTATTTTTTATAAAAGTTAATCCCCAAGATTTGAACTTGGGTGGGGAGGGCAACATTCCTTCTTCCCAACCACCCAATCTACACACAGTCCACAAAGAAGCTTTAAGAAGAAAAGAAGTCAAAGTTAAAAGAAGTAGTCAAAGGAAGACAAATTATTGCCGAAAAAGTTTAGATCAAAGGAAGAATCTTCGAAGAAGTCAAAGCCAATTGAAGACTTGTCAAAGAATTCAAAGTCATAAGAACGACTATCTATCATCGAAGAAGTCAGAGACCATGAAAGTCGGTTTACGACTACCAATTGAAAAATTAGAAGCACAGTTAAGGCGTTATCAGAAAGACAATGAAGATTTATGCAACATAAATAGAAATCGGAAGTACTGATTGAACTACATGAGCTACAAGAAAAGTTCAAGAAAGAAGAATTTCCGACCAGGAAGATCATATAGAAAAATTGTCTGTGCAAATCGGGGAATTAAAAAATGAAAGTGATTTCAATCAGAGATTAAAAAAACTGGACCGAAACCGACAAAGTGATTAATGGGCATAAAAATTATTGAGAACAGAAATCAGATCCGGAATTGAGAAATTAACAATTTTAAGTAGATAAAATTAAAACCTTGATGGATTGCAGCAAGGGTATTTGATATATATGAAATACTTAAAGTACTCTAAGATTCCATAATGCATCCCTAAAATTTCAGCTCTAAAAGCACATCAAGGAGACGGATCCATCATGCTCAAGTTGACATCTATATCAGCGTTGAAACCATAGCTCCACAATTTTGATCAGGATTAAATTCATTGCATCCACCTTCAAACAATCGTTATGGAAACTAAGTTTATTAAAGAATTCATCTAGAAAGTTAAAGTTATACTAGAGGAAGGATTAAGAAAAAGGAATGAAAAGTTAAAAGGAAGAAAACACTTCTTTGGGATTGCTGGAAAGAGAGGAAAAAAGAATATCAAAAATAAAATAGATGCATGGCTAGATGTTAAACATGAATGCTATGAATGGTATGTACTATAATCAACAACACAGCCATGCACCATGTGATGCATGATGAACAGTATTCAAGAACTCTCTCCCTTAGCATTCAGAAGAACACAGCCAAGTGGTGAAGGTTTACTATCTCTACTTGTAAATTGTAATCTTAAGAACTGACTACCATATCATTCATCTTAAAAATAGCTATTACAACCTAAGTCAGTAAAAACTAAAAAGAAATAAAGAGTCATTATTTGCATTAGCAGCATTACTTGTTCTGCAAGTTGACAACATTTCACATACAGTTTTAATGCCAATCAAACAAAAAAATGCCAAAACATTGGAATTTGGTAAAGAAACGATTTATCTGAAAGATTCATTTGATATCGTCAATATTTCATAGCAGATTTCACATGTTAATCCACACTTCAAAGTGCAGTACAGTTAAATTAAAGCTTTTAATTTCCAATTTTTAAAGGTTATAATAAATGCAAAAGAGGAGAGCAAAGAAAGAGAATAAGGCATTTGAGAAAATAATTTATAAGTGAACCCAGAAGAGATAATGGAATTGGTGAAAGCTGGAAGGTTTAAAAGATTAAAGCAAAGTTGACACAATAATCCACTTTTTGTCAGACATAATTCTCACCTCAGCTGCTGAGAAGAAATAATCACGGTCAGTGAACCTTTGTACATTTTCCAGAGGTTGACCAGTAAAAGCAACGTACATCTTATCAAGTTTCTGCATCCAGCCACATAGACAGAAGAAACTCATGAAAACAGAAAAAAGGATATCTCCTACATTTTATCAAACAAGAGCAGCTTCCATGCATTACAGAATGATCCTTTACAATCCTATGATTGCCTATCTTCAGAAGGTCCTGGCTGCACAAGAATATTTGAACATACAGCAAACTCCCATAAGGAGTGTAACTTGCAATGACATTAATCACTAATGAAGAGAGAGAAACCAATGATCACTGTTCCTCATGGTCACAGCTTGAGTTCTTAAGGCAAACAAGAGTTCTTTGCAGTGATTTCAGTTCTATGAATGAGGTGTCAACAATGATATACATCATAATGTAAATTTTTAGCTATTGCTGTCTTTATTCAGCATGCATGAGGCCCCACTAGATTTTAAGCATTAAAATGTTTAGTCTTTTTCTGGTTTGTAGGCAACAGGACAGAGATAAATACATGGTACAACAGATGTTCAAAATAAATTTAGAATTTGTTCATATGTTTGGTTTTCCTTAGAACTAATATGATTTGAAACACCATAAAGACCTGAAATTTGTGGTAACACTCAACCTACAGACATTATAAAGGCCTACAACTTGTGGTAAACCTCCTATACCTGCAAATTTAAAGATGCCTAGGTCTGCTTGGTCTTCAAGAATTCAACTTTGTCTCAATCATGGTCCCTACAAGCAATTCAAAACTTATTATGCCCTGCCTTGTGTAATCATAGTTGCATTGATCTGCATACCCCCTAAATTACTAGCACCAGGTCTGCCCCAGATCTATTTTTAGTACATACCCATATGCTAAAAAGAAATTCAAACCGATCCAAGGATGAGTCTGTTTTGGATCTGGTTTTTGGTATGCAGATATGGAACTGAGTTTAGAATCCTAATGGGCCTTGGCACTTGTAGATTCCTGTGCATAGATTTCCATATATGTTTGAAGTTTGAACTTTGGTACTTGTTTCTTGTCATTTAATGTATTTTAATCTTGATTTTTGAAATTTTGAAAATTGACTTTAAAGTTATAAGATTTAATTGTATCTTGTCTATTGATGAATTCTGTGTGCTGGATTAAGTGAGAATGGTAATAATATGAATGAAAGGAAATGTGGGAAATTGTTAATACAGTGCATAATTTTGTAATTTTATACATAAAATTGTGGAACTTTTGCAATATCATATAAATTTGATCATATACATGCATATTTATGCAGGACCCAGATCTATTTTTAGTACAGATCAACATACTAAAAATAAATTCAAATTTCAAACAGATACAAGGATGAGTCCATTTTGGATCTGGTTTTTGGTATGCAGATATGGAATTGAGTTTAGAGTCTTAGACTCCTAATGGGCCTTGGCACTTGTTTAGATTCATATGCATAGATTTCTATATATATTTGAACTTTGGTACTTGTTTCTTGTTGTTGGTTGTATTTGAGTTTAAACTTGATTAATGAAATTTTTAAGATTGAGTTTAAAGTTATACAATTTAATTGTATCTTGTCTATTAATAAATTCCATGTGATGGATTAAGAGAGAATGGTAATAATATGAATGAAAGAAAATGTGGAAAAAAGTTAATACCGTGCATAATGTTGTAATATTATACATAATATCGTGAAACTTTTGTAATATCATATAGAATTTATCATAAACAGGCACATTTATACAGGACACAGGCAGATAGCACTGCAAACCAGAACATGGATCGTCCCCCTGGGTCATCATACCAGTACTGAATCAGTGTGCTAGTTGTTAGTTTTTGTACCTAGGCAGATGTTCCCTAGGTGACTTTAATTTTTGCCTAAAGTCACTTTAAGAGGGAAAAAGGTGACCCTCACATTAAATTTCACTTAATGAGACTTTATAACAATAAAGTCACTTTTTGATAAATTTAAGTGGGTGAGTGATTTTATTTATGAGAAATAAATAAAAGGGATTTTCACTCACACTCAATCTCATCCATTGGATTGATTCTTTTTCCACCGTTGGATTAAGATGGTCACTTAGGTTAAACAAAAAGCATGAGGGAGGCAAAAAGTTTTTCACTTTTCATTGTTGCATGAGAAGAGAAGAGCTGAGAGAGAGGAGGTCGAGTTTGCTGAAGGAGGTCACGATTTTCCAGGTTGTTGACTGAAGTGATTTTGGTGAGCAAGGAGGTCGAGACTGCATTTATTTTTTGATGGCACAGATCCCAAGAAGAGTACGGCCTGACTGTACGGCTGCTTCATTTATTGCACAGATTTCGAGGGGTGTACGGCCTGTTTTATTTCTGCTGTACGGTGCATTAAATTTGGCACAGCTTTCGAGGAATAGTACGGCCCGGTTAAATGCTGTACGGACATCATTAAATTTCAGCGAAGAATTCGAGGTACGGCCTGTGTGTACGGTCTGCAATTTTGGCACAAATTTCGAGGAAGAAGTACGGCCTGTTTTGCTACTGTACGGCTGCATTTATTGGCACTGTTTTCTAGGAAATGTACGGCCTGTTACTGCTGGACATTTGCATGTGATTTTTGCAAAGAAAAGAAGAAGGGTGTACGGCTGGGTTTGCTGAGCACATTTCCAGACTTTGTGAAAAAGTTTGCCGGTGGAGATAAGTTGTATTTTTTCACCATTTTTTGTCTTGTACTTTGCTGAAGAATAATAAAAATCTCTCCTCTCTCTGACTGGTTTTCCCCGTGAGGGTTTTTCTAGGGCTGATTAGCCAAAAATCTCTGAGTCAAATTTATGGTGTGCATGTATTTGTTTTCAGCCTGTTAGTAATTTTTACTGTGTGTTTAAAATTGTTCGGCAAAATTTTTAAGTAGCTTCAAGCCTATGCAAAACCGGCTGAAGTGAAAAACACAAATTGTTCATTTAAACCAGCAAGCAGTAAATCTCAGTTTTTCAACACTAGTATGGTTCAACTTAATTCAGAATATAATAAATGCAAAGGAATTGTTTTTAGCTTCCTTTGTCCTGCACATTTAAATATGCCTGGATTGTTTGGTCTGTTGCTGCCTAAAACACACTTGGACACGGGTAAGTCTCCCAACCGCTGTGTGTGTTCCCAAGGGCAACTTATGAGTTGAGAACCCACTGTCACCTTGGTTCTAAACTCCTCCGTTTAGACCACAACTCCTAAAGGCCAAGGGGGGTAGTCCCTACTTACTAAGTTCCTTTTTTGAAGAATGTTTTCTAGGAGTTGTAAATTACAAAAAATGACAATTAGCGTGCAGTGATGCAAATATTTCAATGTCAAGCAAAACCCTTTAACAATCAACCAGTAATGTATGAAAGAGAGAAAAAATCAAATAATCAAAATGACCAGTGTCGTCTCTACTCAGGCTATGGAGTCACAATAATCAACTTTAAATCATTTTCTAAAGCATCAACTCATTTACCTTAACAAATATACAAGAACATGATGACTTCCAATAAATGAGTAAGTTAAAATAAAGTGATTACAAAGTAGAGAAATGTAAATGATTGTAACAATGTTATGCAAGTGGTCCTGTAAGTTTTAGTAAATTTTATGTCTCTCTTTGACTTAGGGAATTAAAGTGTTTGTTGCAAAGAAATGAACTATTCTAGATGTCTACCCCAAGAAACTATCTCCTTCGATTAGAGAGAGAATGCCGAGTGCTCAACATGGGAACACAAGGTTCCCACCTAGCTCCACGGGTCAAACTCGAAACTTGCTGGGTGCTCAACTGGAGGACACAAAGTGCCACGAAGCCCCCTACGGCCTCTACCCCACTAGCTCCACATGTCAAACCTCTTTTTCTCCTTTCTAATGAAGATACTTATCTGGGTGCCTATTAAATTAGCCAACATAAATCTTTGCCCTTTCTCGTCACCTTAGATCGGTTGAACCGGCAGGGGGAGAGGATACGGGGCAAAAACAGGGCTTGTAGTAAATTTTATCCTTAAAAAAAATAAACAAAACAAGCCAAACGCGATATCACAACGGAGGCAAAGCCTACTTGATTGTGAGGTGCGGGCAAGGATGGCAAAGCCAAATCACTTACAAGATGTGGGCAAAAAATAAAGAATAAAATAAAAACAAAATGAAACTCTAACTAATCTAAAACCCGCGCCAATCAACAATTGCTTATGCAAAGGTGGGCAAGCCCAACTTCTATTGCTAGCAATGGATGGCAAATAAATGAGACTTGATTAATCTGAAAATGCAAAGCAAGAAATCAAGTCCAAGAGACTCTCTTGGACTTCTTACAAAGGCTGAAATTTCAGCGTAAAGAAAGAGGTAAAAAAAGAGAAAAACTATGTTTTTTCCCTTTCTTGAGATATCATTGAAGTTCTTCCTTTGGGGTGGCCTTAAAACTCTTCTATGGCTGAAATTTGGCAAAGTTTTCTTTTTTTTTTGTCACTAACCTACTAAAACCAGCAAACAGAAAATGATAAAATGTGCCCAAAATCACTTTGGGGAAGTTAGTATGTTAGTGCAATATATATACAAAATTTATACAAAGTTGCCAGATGAATAATTTTGAAAGAAGTTGAGTATATAAGAGTTAAAATCAGATTTAAAACACTCAACAAACTAAAATTAAAATTCAGAAATTTGTATGTAAGGGAAAAGAAAATTGGTCATTTGTTCTTCAAGAAGTGAAGCAATGGGGCATCCAACCAAGGAATCCCACTCTTCAATCCAAATAATCTACAACTTATAAGATTTTCACTACACAACTACTAGAAGGTGAAAATCCAATAATGAGCAAAGAAATCATAAACTTCAAACTAGAAAATACATGAACTTCTTTACTACAAGAATGAAAACTCACAAAATTTATGGAATACAAATACCATAAATCTTACCAAAGCAAATTAGTATGCTTCCTTAGCCAACCAAACTTGTGTAGCTCCTTAAGCATGGAAGCAAATCATCAATGAGAACAATGCACATAGGATTCATCCAAAGATTTTGATTAACAAAGCCAAATGGCTGAAAATTACAATGGCCCAAGCAAGAGCATGAGCAAGAGAGTGGGTGTGAGTGTGTTTTTGTGTAACCTAAATGAGGAGGGGAAGCCTCCTTAAATAGGAAAAATGAAAGAGAGAGGCTCTTTGCATGCTAACCAAGTGTCACAAGGGAGAGGGGGGGGCGAATTTGCTCAAGGAGGGCAAAACCAAGGTTTGAGATCTCAAATATGGGGAGAGAAACCCCCAATTTAATGCTTCCAACCTTATTGTTATGTCAAATGGGGAAGAAACCATAGTTACATATATCGGCGATATATCGGCAATATCGTGATATATTGCGAGTCATTCCCCTTGTCGATATATCGCCATTAAAAAATCGTGATATTTTCGATATTTTGAATATATCGCGATATATTCAATATATCGGGATATATTGGGAATATATCGGGAGATTTTGGAAAATATCGCCCTGCTAAAAAAATTTGCAAGAAATTTGAAAAAAAATATTTTGAATATATCGCGATATATTCAATATGTCGCGATATATTGGGAATATATCGGGAGATTTTGGAAAATATCGCCCTGCTAAAAAAAATTGCAAGAAATTTGAAAAAAAAATTCATGGGTTAAGTTTTTGGCACTGTTATTAAAACTAAATATACTAAATTCTTGAAGTAATAAATGGTAATATTAAATTCTTAAAGTAAAAGTGACATTCTCATTTACTTTCATTTTCTATCCTTTTACTTAAATTTTTAACATTGCCATTAATAGTTTCGGGATGTTTGAGAGTGGTTCCAACCTCATCGCACTTCATATGCAAAAAGTAGAATTTTAGATCCCTTTTAGAATTCAAGAGACTTAATAGTTTTCAGGATTTCAAGATTTCAACAATTCCACTGGATTTTATCAAGTATGAGGGTATGGGATTGGCATTTAATCAAGCACATCAACCCATCCCTGTACCTTGATGTTGGTGGCATTGACTATCAAAATCTTTTATCATGACCTTAATAAAAATGTACTCTTCACTCATTAAACATGGTAAGTTTCATCAAAATTGTAGAGTAGTTGGACCTTCACCATAGCTTAAGTAGTTGGAGCTTCCAATTTGATGCCTAACTCATCCAAAGCACCTACAGGACCCCTTACTGCTTCCAGAGGAAGAGTGGTGCCCCTTGCCTATAAAAGGGGTAGAGGGGATCGATGATTTCTACTATTTATCATTGTATCATGTAGTATCTAGATGCCTCATGAGTCATGATGATTAATTTCTTGAGAGACATTTATTTTGATCATTTGATGTGATTTTCTATCATTCCATCAAGAACATATTTCAATATTTTCAGTTTATAACTTTATAGTTGATATGTGATCATGATCCACCATTTGATATCTTATGCATCTTATATATTAGTTGTATTTTAATATTTATGTGGAAATGTGTTTATTTGATGTTGTTGTTGCTTTAGATGTTAAAAAAATTGAAAAAAAATGTTTATTTTTGTATTTTTTAATGCAAAACGACATTTGCCGATATTTTCGCAGTTGCTGCCGATAAGTTTCATTCTGGACCCCCGGCGATATATTCGCCGACACGATATATGTAACTTTGGAAGAAACCACTATAGTGGGGACCTTTCCATTGACTTTAGCTCACCCAACCAATCAAAGAGAGAAAGGGGCACCCCCCTAGATTTGGCAACTCAAAACTTGTTATATGCTTGCTTGGGGGCCCCCCTTTGGGTCTTAAATTTGTCTTAGGAACATAACATAAACATTAGAACCTTTACTTGGCCACCCCAAGTGACTATAGTCACTTTTCCAAAATTTGGCTCTCTAATTAAATGCCCAATTTCTTGATTTCCATGACTGACCTGGGAAAAGGTGACCAAAACCATAGTAATACTTGTCCGAATGACTTCAAACTTGACCAAAGGGTGTAAGGGTGCTCATGCCATTTGTCTTGAGTACCCATACCCCTATACAACATTAAAAAGGACCAAGTAACCCTCTTTTACATTACAACAAATTGTCCTGAGTGACAATTTTTAATGACCAAAAATTAAAAAAACCTATACAAAACTTAATGAAATTCCTCAAGACTCTGGATAATGTCTAGCATGGTAATATAAAACATTCCTGGGCCCCAATCACCCCATGGAATCTATCACTAGAACACCTTTCACCACTTTGGAGGTAATTTTGAGTGAAAAACTCAAATAGTTAAAATCTCTAAAAAGAAATTTTAATTATCCAAGTGAAAAAACACTCGATGAAAGGACTTCCCTAATGACTAAGACTTAGGTGATCAAGTTACAAAAAATAGACCTTCATGCTGACATATTCTTACAAAATCCCCTGCAGGGGGCATAAATTTCATAGAGAGAAGAAGAGGAGAAGAGCTGCCTCGCTTGATATAATCATTAAATACTTCATTCTTATCTTCAAGGCACATCCAACATGTGCATGGTACATCGTTGTCCATCTAGTTGGTTTTGGTGGTCAACATTCTGGCTCCAACTGTGGGACGTGTGCTCGATCTGGTCTTCAGACAAGGAGAGGATATGAGAACTCCAGGAATCTCTGCTTCTTATAATCTGTAAAAACATCTCAACTTGACAAGAAAACCTTAGTAGCACAAGTTTTATGAAAAAATCCAATGATCCATAGGTTGCTTTATTAGAAACTAAAAGAAACCTAAATACAAAAAATAAATGCAGAAAGTAAATGCTCACTTTAAGAAGCTTATTTTCCTATCCTAAGCAAAACAAAATAACATCTTAGGTAAACTCAAATATCCAATGCAACCACCTAAGCATTTTATTGACCTTAAAAATATTTGTCTTGGCATTGGGTACCAGCCAAAGCAAGAACACATTTATTAAGAAATGCAAACCTACGTGCTGATCCAGAATGGGCGGACGAGATGAGGAATCGTAAGCATGGATAATGTGATCAAACTGCTTCCCAAACTGACAGGTTTTCCCATAGGCTTCTTCTATCCAAGATTGGATAGGAATAATGTACACATTTGTCTGATGAGGCACATCGACTACTCAGTCGCACTGTTCAACAAGGCTTATCGAATGATAATTCTCTGTATAGGGCCCAAGCTGCGCCAAATCATAAGGAACCTCTGTACGTGAATATGAAAGCTGCGACTGTTCTTCCATTAATTGCACCCAATCTAGATCTTCATTGTACTCTTTCTCCAAGTCTTTATTACTGATATTTGTGTACGGTTCTGAATCACAAGGCTCTGAATAATCATATGGAAAATTTGAACATTCACCTTCCATGCCAAGATCCCCCAAAGTCTCAAAATCCACACTATCAAAAAACTGCTCATGCCATATTTTGTTAACTTCCTTAATTTTGATTCCATCCTTTATATTTTCTGGGAAGCTAACAAAAATAACATGATCCTTTACACTATGTACACTGTCCACATTCTGAAAAAATATTGATTCATTCTGGCATGCCTCGACTGTCTTTTCTTCTAAAACATTCTGAAAATGGTTTGACACTTTACTGACTTGAGGAGAACTCACTCAAGCCTTGGGGGGCTTATCCTTTTGGGCTAGAACCTTTACACTCTCTGCTACAGGAACTGATACCTTTACATTACTGATCCAACCTACTAAATCCATACTCAAATTATTACTTAAAAATACACTTTGTTTAGGGGTAAGTTCATGGTCACATGTTTCTTCTACTTTGTCCAGATTTCTAGTCATGCAAACCATGTCCTTACTGTCTTCTACTGATTCCAATAAATCCTCATTATTGTCAAACACACATTCATGACCAACCATATTAACCTATTCCATTCTTTCTCTAGCTGCTAACTTTTCCTTTATAATCTGAAAGAAAATGGGACAAGTCCCTTCCTCATGTGAATCATCATCACAAGCCCTACATTAAGGGATTTATGGATCATCAAACCAATTGTTTGCTTCCATAGGCTCTTGAGGTCTTTCTTGTTCTTGATAAGGGGGTCCTTTAAGGAGACCCTTTTGCCATCTATCATTTGGCTTAAGATTATTACCTTTCTCTTTTTCCATGGCAACTATCTTATTATGCATAGCTGATAATTGATTAATATAGACTTCTTCCATTTGCTTAATCAATCGGGCGAGCTCTTTGATAGAGTCACCTTGGGGTTCCTGGTTTTCAACTTTCTTAACTTTATCTGACTCTGGAGGACTACCCTTTGAAAACCCAAGAACATTTGATTTCCCCGAAGCTTGCATATTCTTATCTATTCTAATAGCTTTGTCTTATGCCTCCCTAACATTTGTAGGCTCTTTATCCTTTAGCTGATATCTCATTTCCCCTTCAAAAGCTTGAATGTAGAAAATTAAGATGGCCTTTTCAGGAGGCTTAATATCTTGAGGGAGACTCTTAACCAATTCATTAAATCTTCTGTTAAATTCTTCCACTGTTTCATTATCTTCCTTGTGGCTAGAGTGCAAGGCAGTTAACAAGGAATGGTGATCCCTCTTATCTCCCCATTTATCATTAAAAGCTTCAATGATTCCCTTAAGGTCTTTAAACTTGTTATCATCCTGTTCCATAAACCAATCAATGGCCTCTTCCTCTAAGGGCAAAACAAAGAGTTTCATCTTCACATCCTCATGGTTGTGTGCCATACACCATCTTGCAATACATAAATTGATATTTTTGATGTGGGACTTGGCACTTGTAACATTGTCTCCTTGAAAAGAAGGCAACTTATCTATAGCTTTTTCTAGAACTTAATGAGGGTAACCAACAATTTTAGAGAAATTACATGCTCTATAATAATTATTCATTGTTTAGGTTGGTTTACTTGGATAAACAACAAAGGGATATTAGAAATTGGATTCTTCTCCAAGACTTGTAAAGATTCTACAGAGAGCAAGTTTGTTTAACTTTCTCTAAAAGCTTTTTCAAGATCTAAGAGGGAGCTAAGCAAACCAAAGGGCTCCAGGTAGAATACCTTACTATATATTTTGAAGTGGAGTTGCCACTTGGAGAACAAGTAAACTTCTAATATGGGTAAAAGAAAAAAAGAAAAAAAAATTAAGGTTATTTCAAAAAATTTATTAACACTTAAACAATTAAATTGAAGAATTAAAGAATTAAATCTAAAATTATTTAACTAATCTCAAGACCAAGGACAAAAGACTTGTCCTCGACAATGGCGCCAAAAAATGTTGCCGCCTAAAACACACTTGGACACAAGTAAGTCTCCCAACCGCTGTTTGTGTTCCCAAGGGCAACTTATGAGTTGAGAACCCACTGTCACCTCGGTTCTAAACTCCTCCATTTAGACCACAACTCCTAAAGGCCAAGGGGGGTAGTCGCTACTTACTAAGTTCCTTTTTTGAAGAATGTTTTCTAGGAGTTGTAAATTACAAAAAATGACAATCAGCGTGCAGTGATGCAAATATTTCAATGTCAAGCAAAACCCTTTAACAATCAACCAGTAATGTATGAAAGAGAGAAACAATCAAATAATCAAAATGACCAGTGCCGTCTCTACTCGGGCTATGGAGTCACAATAATCAACTTTAAATCATTTTCTAAAGCATCAACTCATTTACCTTAACAAACATACAAGAACATGATGACTTCCAATAAATGACTAAGTTAAAATAAAGTGATTACAAAATAGAGAAATGTAAATGATTGTAACAATGTTATGCAACTGGTCCTATAAGTTTTAGTAAATTTTATGTCTCTCTTTGACTTAGGGAATTAAGGTGTTTGTTGCAAAGAAATGAACTATTCTAGATGTCTACCCCAAGAAACTATCTCCTTCGATTAGAGAGAGAATGCCGAGTGCTCAACATGGAAACACAAGGTTCCCACCTAGCTCCACGGGTCAAACTCAAAACTTGCTGGGTGCTCAACTGGAGGACACAAAGTGCCACGAAGCCCCTTACGGCCTCTACCCCACTAGCTCCACAAGTCAAACCTCTTTTTCTCCTTTCTAATGAAGATACTTATCTGGGTGCCTATTAAACTAGCCAACATAAATCTTTGCCCTTTCTCGTCACCTTAGATCGGTCGAAACGGCAGGGGGAGAGGATACAGGGCAAAAACGGGGGGCTTGTGGTAAATTTTATCCTTTAAAGAAAAAATAAACAAAACAAGCAAAGCACGATATCACAACGGAGGCAGAGCCTACTCGATTGTGAGGTGAGGGCAAAAAGAAATAAACAAATACTTTAAATAAAAATGCTAGCCAATGCGATATTGCAAGGATGGCAAAGCCAAATCACTTACAAGATGCGGGCAAAAAATAAAGAATAAAATAAAAACAAAATGAAACTCTAACTAATCTAAAACCCGCGCCAATCAACAATTGCTTATGCAAAGGTGGGCAAGCCCAACTTCTATTGGTAGCAATGGATGGCAAATAAATGAGACTTGATTAATCTGAAAATGCAAAGCAAGAAATCAAGTCCAAGAGACTCTCTTGGACTTCTTACAAAGGCTGAAATTTCAGCGTAAAGAAAGAGGTAAAAAGAGTGAGATAAACCATGTTTTTTCCCTTTCTTGAGATATCCTTGAAGTTCTTCCTTTGGGGTGGCCTTAAAAACTCTTCTATGCCTGAAATTTGGCAGAGTTTTTCTTTTTTTTGTCACTAACCTGCTAAAACCAGCAAACAGAAAATGATAAAATGTGCCCAAAATCACTTTGGGGAAGTTAGTACGTTAGTGCAATATATATACAAAATTTATACAAAGTTGCCAGATGAATAATTTTGAAAGAAGTTGAGTATATAAGAGTTAAAATCAGATTTAAAACACTCAACAAACTAAAATTAAAATTCAGAAATTTGTATGTAAGAAAAGAGAAAATTAGTCCTTTGTTCTTCAAGAAGTGAAACCAATGGGGCATCCAACCGAGGAATCCCACTCTTCAATCCAAATAACCTGCAACTTATAAGATTTTCACTACACAACTACTAGAAGGTGAGAATCTAATAATGAGCAAAGAAATCATAAACTTCAAACTAGAAAATATATGAACTTCTTGTTGAAAAACTGAGTTTTACTGCTTGCTGGTTTAAATGAACAATTTGTGTTTTTCACTTCAGCCGGTTTTGCATAGGCTTGAAGCTACTTAAAAATTTTGCCGAACAATTTTAAACACACAGTAAAAATTACTAACAGGCTGAAAACAAATACATGTACACCATAAAATTTGACTCAGAGATTTTTGGCTAATCAGCCCTGGAAAAACCCCCACGGGGAAAACCAGTCAGAGAGAGGAGAGATTTTTATTATTTTCTTTAGCAATGTACAGGACAAAAAATGGTGAAAAATACAACTTATCTTCACCAGCAAACTTTATCTCAAAGTCTGGAAAATGTGCTCAGCAAACCAGCCGTACACCCTTCTTCTTCTTCCTGAATTAAATGCAGACCGTACAACCCAGAAAATCGTACCAGCAGAAAATAAATGCACCGTACAGCAGCAAAACAGGCCGTACCTTCCTCGAAATTCATGCCAAGAATTTGCAGACCGTACACACAGGCCGTACCTCGAATTATGTGCTGAAAATTAATGATGTTCGTACAGCATTTAATGCAGGCCGTACAGACCCACAAAACCTCGATTTTTGTGCTGAGAATTTAATACAAACCGTACAGCAATTAATGAGCCGTACTATCCCTCGATTTCTGTGCAACCAATGCAGCCGTACAGCATTTAATGAGGCCGTACTCTTCCTCGAACTGTGTGCATAAACTTCTCTGAAAATCGTGCCCTCCTTCAGCAAACTCGACTCAGCCTTCTCAACTCTCTCTCTTCACCTGAAAAATGAACAAGTGAATGTCCTTTTTGCCTCCCTCAGCCTTTTTGTTTGACCTAAGTGAGTTTCTTAATCCAATGGTGGAT
>LPNX010104790.1:15504-31046 GCA_001517045.1 Pseudotsuga menziesii | reverse complement strand
AGCTAAGAGAAGCTCATTTCATATATATATATATATATGAAATGAGCTTCTCTTAGCTTCGAGAATCATACATTCTCTACTAACGGGGCCAACCACGGGAACGTGGAAGCTCATTTGGCCCTTCCCCTCATATATATATATAGTTTTGGGGTAGTTATAAAAATTTGAAATGTAATGTTTGTTTCTTTTTATTTAATGTTTTAATTTTTTTAATTGTAATATTTTTAAAGTTATTTTTATTTTTATATTTTTTTTCTTGAGTATAATATTTCTATTAGTTTTTGAAAAAAAATTAATAGTTATCTTTTAAAGTAATAACATTTATTTATTTTTACTAAAAAATTTATAGGAATATTATATTTTCATTAAAAAAAACTTTTTTAATTTGACGATGAGTTTGTGTATTGATGATATTTTGTACCCAATTTGTGATTGATAATGATGACACTATTTTTGTTTTTTTTTTAATCTTTGGTGACATGTTTGTGTTTGTGTATTCATTATATTTTGATAAATGATGATAATTTGATAATGATGATATATTTGTGTTTGTGTATTCATGATATTTTGTACTTTGTTTGTGTTTGTTGTTTGATGACATGTTTATGTTTGTGTTTGTGTATTCATGTTATTTTGTACTTTGTGTGCGATTGATAATTATGATGATATGTTTGTTGTTTGATGACATGTTTGTGTTTGTGTATTCATGATATCTTGTATGCTATAATTCATGATATGTTTTGTGTTTGAGTTTCATTTATATGGTTGGGTTTGGGGAGTGATGAGTGTAGTGTACTTACAGGTTAGAAGTGAGGGGGGGCACAAATGAGTTTCCACCTTCCCGTGGTTGGCCTCGTTAGTAGAGAATGTATGATTCTTGAACTCTGAAAGATATACATGAAGCATAATATTCATCTTCAGCTGTCAAATTATGAAACTTAAATTTAAATATGCATATTTTGTAGTAAAAAATATTATTATGTCAAACTTAAGAAATTTAAATTTAAATATGCATATTTTGTAGTAAAAAAATATTATAAGAAATTTAAATTTAAATATGCATGTTTTGTAGTAAAAAATATATTATTTGATAAGCTCACCTATTAAAATCTCAAATCGCACCTCTTAACTTTAATTAAGATAAACTCTTCACAAATAAACTCCAGCTTTGATAAAGTTCCATTCCACCATAAAACTGTTTAAAGTAGAACAATTCCATGGTACATAGACATTAGATAGAGGGTCAACACCCAAAGTTCTATTGATATAATCAATGCCAAGCAATCATCATTTCTAATGGATGTAAAGTCTATTAAACTCTAAAAAATACTGTAACAGAGAAATCAACATCCTTCCCAAGTAGAAAAGGAGTAGGCTTGCCTATATCCCTCTATGTACTTCTCTAGAGACACAAAATTGAAGTGAACAAACTATTTAAGCAAGTGAAGACCATACTGATAATGGCCACAAAAGTAGGTCAATGGGAATGTTGAATACAATGATGTTGTTACAAAACAGGAGTACCAAACTGTCTACTACAAAAGGAAATACACAGGAAAGAAAGTAAAGTGATTTTGTAATACACAGAGAAGAAAGTAAAGTGGAGTGGAGAAGAGAAATGAAATCTGTGCCAAAATAGAAATATCTATAAAAATATTTAGTATATTAATATGAGCATATCAAGAAGCTCCCCCTAAAATATGTAATGAATGTTTAAGATCAATAAAGACCTGAATTAAAGGTAATTTCCGAATACTACAGTACTAAAGTAAACTTTCACTGAATTCACATATCTATCCCTCTATGTACTTCTATAGAGACACAAAATTGAAGTGAACAAACTATTTAAGCAAGTGAAGAGCATATAGATAATGGCCACAAAATTAGGTCAACGGGAATGTTGTTATAGATAATGATCTTGTTACAAAACAGGAGTAACAAATTGTCTAAAAAAAGGCAATACACAGAGGACAAAGTAAAGTGAAGTGGAGAAGAGAAAGTGAAGATGGGAATGTTGAATACAATGATGTTGTTACAAAACAGGAGTAACAAACTGTTTAAAAAAAGGCAATACACAGAGGACAAAGTAAAGTGAAGTGGAGAAGAGAAAGTGAAGATGGGAATGTTGAATACAATGATGTTGTTACAAAACAGGAGTAACAAACTATCTAAAAAAAGACAATACACAGAAAAGAAAGTAAAGTGAAGTGGAGAAGAGAAAGTAAAGACCATATAGATAATGGCCACAAAAGTAGGTCAATGGGAATGTTGAATACAATGATGTTGTTACAAAACACGAGGAACAAACTGTCTAAATAAGGCAATACACAGGAAAGAAAGTAAAGTGAAGTGGAGAAGAGAAATGAAATCTATGCCAAAATAGAAATATCTATAAAAATATTTATTATATTAATATGAGCATATCAAGAAGCTCCCCCCAAAAATATGTAATTAATGTTTAAGATCAATAAAGACCTGAAGTAAAAGTAAATTCCGAATACTACAGGACTAAAGTAAACTTTCACTGAATTCACATATCTGGAAGAGTAAAATTTTCTAGAGAAGTGCGAGATGTGCTCTGCACTAAATATTGTTGTTATTACTCAAAATTGCCCCTTCGGAGAATCAGTCCCAAGGGGGTATGAGATCATCTAGATTCATTGTCTATGTCACTAACAACAAATCTCTCTCCCTTGAAATTTGTGTGTGCTAGTTTTAGTGGGGTATCCCTAGTTGATTCTTCCATGATTAAAGCTGAAAACCTGCAAGTAACTCTTCGAGTAAATGAAGAATACATGTAGATCTGCGACTAAAGATTGCATATCAGGGATTAGATTCTTGAACTCTATGAACATGATGCAAAGAGCAATGGGAAATGGAGAGAGAGAAGTATTGGCGAGTTAAATCAAAACTAATTCTCGTTAATAAAAGATTCTAAAATCTGAATCATTATTAGGAAAAAGAGCATTCCACTTTTAATGAATTCTCATGGTGGGACAAATTCATAAACCAGAAAAACTCGCCTTCAATAATCAAAGATGAAAATACATAATTATGATACAAATCAAGACCTCGCTCGCTCCAAGGACTTGGAGGGGATGCAAAATAGCATTCACTACTCAAGATCTTGTTGATCTACAAAAACACCCTAAATAATCTTTCATACTCTGGGAATTAAGACTAGAGGACAAAAGACGAGAAGAGTAGAAGAAGATGAACAACAGACACTAATGACCTGCTCCTCCCCCTGGCCCGATGTTTTTTCTTGAAGATATTGTTCTAATACTTAAAGATTTTGATATATTCGGAGTGCTTACTTTGGCCCTACTTTTCTACCAAATAATTTATTCTAAATTTGCCTTCAACAAAATCCCAGAAGACACTAAAAGTAGAGCTATCTTTGCTGGTTGTGAAGCATTTTTTTATCAACTAAATTTTCAGTTAAGATGCTAATTTTACTGCCATCTCCAATCTACTTGTCTTCTTCAGCAGTACTGATTTTTGACACCAAAAAACAAAATACATCTCTTCTAATTTAGAAGTTGATTTAGGTGTTTTTGTCTGCTTTATTTGTGCTTCCAAACCTGCTAAAATCATCAATACAAGAGATTTGTTCTAGAGTGATTTCTCTGCCTTTTTATCACCTCATACTGAAGATGGAAAAGCTTATTCATCTCCCCAAAATTAGGCACTAGGTAGATTCTCAATTAAATACTAATTTGGATGTGATGATTGGTCTTCATATGCCTATTGTTGAAGAAGCACTTGTCTTTGTTGTACCATAAATAGATCATGCAAGTAGTTGTTTTTCTCTTCTTAATATAGGAACATTAACCTCATAATAGAGGCACCCTGCTCTCTCTAAAAATAGCAACAACTACTAGGAAAAGAAACAAGTTTTTTCTAAAATAACGATGGATCAATTTTCCCAAACGGTATTAACAGGCCCTCACAAAGAGGGCACCCTTCTACTGTACAACTGACATGAAATTTCATTATGCAAAGTGCCCAACTGGTAGTGATCTCCACCTCTAATCATAGCCAGAAAATACACAACACTTCTAACTAAACATGGCGGTATACTCCCTCATATCACCCACTGGAATAATTCTCTTCTATATGCCTAATTTAGCATAAGGAAAATGCAATACAAGGTAACAAATCAACACCCTATCTCATTCTTAACTAGTTGAGATAAACACAACAAAGGGAAGCTGTCTTCTAACATAGCATCACTATGTTAGATCTTATCACTTAGAATTGACCCTTGGGGAGATCAGTCCCCAAGGGGATATGAGAACATCTAGATTCATTGTCTCTATCACTAACAACAAATCTCTCACTTTGAAAGTAGCATGTGCATTCTAAACACATTTTGGAGGTACACTAGCATCATGCTTTTAGAATTTCTGAAATCTCATTACTTTATGTTAATTCTTGTGCATATGCTATTCTCGTTGCACTTTGATTTCAGTGCCTCATTTCTCTTTTAGCCGTTTCCTTGAAACAACTTCCAACACTTCAATCAATATATAATGTAGTAAGACCTTACAAGTATCAGAGTTGCTTTTTTGGTTTCCTTTTATCATGTATATTTCACTATTCATATTGTATATTCATATGTACTGACCTTGATAGACCCATTATGTACTAGATTCTTCAAAAATCTACACACGTGCAACGAAGTGAAGAAAGAAGAGAGCATGTGGAGAGCCTATCTGTACAAGGTGATTTTGTCCATTCTGAAGAGAGATACTAATTTTTAGAAGCTTTGATTTCATTTGGCAGATTATGAATTATATGATAAAAATACTACAGGGGATCAAACCTATTAGATATGGGATGGATTTAGAGGGTACTAAAGGTAATAGTTAACTAAAAATTTGAATCAAATTGGCTGCTCTAATTAACTCAAGTCATAAATGTTAAATAATTTCTTTTTTTTCTCTTATTTTAACTGTGTTGACCTGTTTTGGCTACATTCTAATATCTTATGTATTTATTAGATCAATTACCAGATATTTACTAAGAATTTTGATAGTTCATCCTTGAACATATTTTAAAGGAGAGAACTATCCTGGTTGATTCTCACTATGCAAGTATGCCATACATCAGTGTTACAAATATCGTGTTGGCGAATATATCGCTAAGGGTCCAAAAATAAATTATCATATTTATCGGCAAAAATGTTGGCAAACATCGGCAATATATCGACAAAATAAAAAATACAAAAATATAAAAAAATACAAAAAAAAGAAAAAAATCATAGTATAGTTGAAAAAATCGGCAAATATCGTGATAAAATCGGCAAATATCGCGAGAAAATCGGGAAAAATCGCCAAAAAAAATGGGGAAAATATCGGGGCAATATTTGCCGATTTTATATCCAGTGAGTTAACATCACGATATATCGCGATGTTTCCGATATATCGGCGATATTTGTAACACTGCCATACATTTTAAAAGTATAAGCCTGCTAGGAATTGCCCTTGGAAAAATTGCACGTAATATCCCTTCCTAAATATGCCCTTAACTTTTTTTCTCTTCACTGGTTGTATATTACAGTGTCTCTTTGGCTGGTAAATTTTATCTAACACTTCACAATTTCCTTCCTGGGTTTGCTGGTTTAGAGATGTAGTTTGTATGTTGAATACATAGAAATACTTTGTGAACAAATGTGCCAAATGACATTTACGAACAACAGATTCTCAAGAGGATATAATGCATCAATCATCAAAGGATTGCACAACCCAAATCATATATATATTTGTTGTTCCTTACTAGAAAAAATACCAGCAGCATTTAAGACATGAATATCAATGATAACATTCACAATAAACTTGAATACAATGTTTCTTCAATCAAGAGATGAATCAGTAAATTAATAGCAGATTTCTAGTAAATATACCAAATTTCTTGTATGCCTGGAAATGGCGTTTGGTTCCCATATTGGTATACTTGTTGCACAGTGGATGATACCCTTCTCTAAGTGCACCCAGCTAGTGTGTCAATCTACAGAATGTATTTCATTAAGATGTTTAAGAACAAAAGCAAGGAAATGCCCCTTTCGGAGACCTGCATCCTCACCAAAGTCCACCTAGCTTTTCAAGGAAGATGAAACTCCAACTCTCTAACCAATACATAGCTCTAGGTAAGAGTATTTGACCAAAAGAAGAAGAATTGACCCTGAATATAAATAACACAGTCATGTGCCCTTGTGGAAGATATATTCAACTATTCCAATGGTTCATATGCAACCACCAACAAGGAAGTCGACCCACTGGCAATATGCAGCACCCAGTAATCAAACTCAACCCTTCTAACAGGAATCTTAGCCTGTGATGAAGATATTTGGCCCAGATGAGGAAATACAACTTTCAACATAAAATCCCAGCCTTGAAGGGAATTTTACAGCCTCTTATACTCCTGCGCCTCCTATTTCCTCCTCAACAAAACACTGGAATTTCTAGACAGATGTGCCCTCCCTGAAAAGTCTCCTAACTGACCTGGCAATTGCGCCCTCCTAGACTCTCAACTCTACAACAAAATCCAACAATGTAATCCACTGAATACCTTCTCAAATGCAAGCTCAAATGAGAATCCTGAGTGGAATCTCTCTCAAATTACCTAGAGCGAATTTCTAAAGCTAATACTAGCTAGGGTTTCATTCCAAACCCTCTTCAAGCTCAAGAGCTCTCTCCAAAATCAAAGCATGGTGATAGATCTGGATGATCTATCCTTGAACTTAGCTAGGATGGATAGATTTCACTATCGAAACCAAGACTTGTCGAGGGTTTCCATCCTCAACATCCAATAATCTCACCGAGTTCTCAAGACCAAATCTCAATAATGAAAATAACAATGCATACCTTGAGAAGTCGATTTGCTTCCTTTTATTCTTTTTTACCTTTTGTGCATGACACATGCAACTTAACTTATGCATGCATGCAACTTTAATGATGCATGCCACATGAATTTTTAATTGGGCCTCGCATGCCACACATGTCACTTTATCTTGCTTAAGTGATCCTCTTTATTTGCTAATGACTTCATGTACCTGCCAATGGTGTGATTGTATTTCTATGTGGCATAGTCATTAAGTAATTCCCCTGGTTGTCACAAACAAGACAATACACCTGCAATGTCGAATCCAAACCTTATAAAAAAATCATGGTAATCATCTATACTAGCTACTTGGTTTTTTATTTGGTTTCGATAGTGTAACTACAGGAGCTGAGAAAGTGGATAAGCATTGACTTGGATTAGAACATTTCTGTAATTTCTGCAAACTATGAAGTGCAAGTTTAAATGATGGAATTCATAGCTTGAATTAAAAATGATGAAATATGGGTTTTAATATTGCTCCTCTCCCCAATTCTTAAAGGGTGGGTGTTAACTCACTTTCCTTACAAGCAGGAGATTGGTGGTTCGATTCCACCATGCCCTATCATAAATTAATAAATGATAGTGCAATTTTTTTTGTAAGTATACAACCAATTAGTCTTTTGTCTTTCTATCGATCAAGTTTCGTTGGTAGGGGTTGGTGACATTTCACTGGTTGTTCTTCTAGATGGCAGAGGAGGAATTATTGGATTACTTGCCAAACCTGTTGGAAGGTCAGAAGAATTGGGTGACGCCAATTGTTATCTAGATAAATTTTACTACAAGATCTATCCACGTTGAGCCTAGGTCCTGGGATTGAATGGAGGTAGGAGGGGTTCTTCCATACACACCCCTTTTGGGTGCAGGTTTGGCGGCTGGATTGGTACCAGGGCTTGACTTCTCGGATGTCTCTTTCATCGGGAATTTGTGGAGCCAGTCTGGACAATCGTTTTCAGCTTTCACATCCTAAGCTTGGAATAACGTTTCGTATCATTCAGAGACAGTGGAAAGGGAGGGATTTTCCCCTAGTTTATGAAGGATTAGGTTTACCATCAGACTCTGGCCCTCTATGTGGCAGTCAAGGAAATGTATATAGTCCCTAAAGGAGATGGTCCTAGCAAGGGTTTACACATCTCCTTGTACCATTGTCATCATCCCACCCACTCTCACCAGGTGTATATTGCTCGAAAGATACGTCAAAATTTATTGTTTCCTTGTTGGATCCATCGAATCATAGTGGAAGTGGGGAGGAAAATGCCAGCTTATAGAAAACCACATAAGCTAGGTCCTAGAAGGGGGTATCCCCAATCAGGAATGAAATAGCATCTTCTCATGGAAGAACAAGTGGATAAAATCGAAAAGGAAGGTTGTAACGGCCTAAGTTCCTCGACCGGTTGTCCCGCCTCACTCATTCAAGGAACTTGACTTGGACGCGTTCGACACTGCAGATGGTAGGACACTTAGTCATTTTTACTCTAAGCATTGGTTTGTCATGTGGTTTCCCATTGGTATGCATGAGGGCGTGCATCCATGGAACAAGCGCTCGACCCAATGGATAAGTTGAACAACACTTTGGAAGTGCAGGCACATAACTAGTGTTATCGGAACCGGACTGGAACCGGCAAAACCGGCTGGTCTGACCGGTTTACAGGGTTGGTAGGTTTGGTCAGCAAAAAAAAATAATAAAACCAGATTTTTTTCCAAACCGGGTACCGAACTGGCCGGTCTGGACTGGGGACTCATGAAACTCAATTTAAAAAAAAAAACCAGCAAAATAGAACTTTGATGATGTACTTTGGAGCCTCTTTGTTAATGTACTTTGGTTCAGAACCTCAGAGATGTATTGCACTAGGTGCTATTTTGGATATTTGCACCCATATTTGCTATATATATGAGAAACTTTGCATATTTTTGTATTAATGGTTTGGATTCATATGTATGCACATGAATATATATGTTTTTTACAAAATATGAATATTTTATGTATTTTTTAGTTAGCCGGTTTTTTACCCGGTTTTTTGTCGATTCCCGTCCGGTTCACATTTTGGGCTTCGTCAGTTCGATGACCGGTCCGATTCTGATAACATTGCGCATAACCCACCGAGGAACCTGTCAACACGGTGTGGTATCTCAATGAAGCATCATGGAAAAAGTGGCATGATGGATGAAAGCTCAGTTCAATAGTAGAGTAGCACAGATTGGAAACCCGACATATGGGGAGCGCAGCATGAGCGCTCACCCACACACAAAGGGGTGTCAGGCATGGCAAGCTTGAGCGTCAACAATAATTGTTCGACAAGGCATAACCATCGAGTGGATGGGTGTTCGAACAAGGCACATAGAGGAAGCGGGCGACGACCAAGGCAAGTGGGCGCTCGACGTGACTTGGCAAAGCAAACAAGTGGCAAGAAGCATTAGTCGAATAGAGAGGGCTTGGACCAGCACGTCGAGTGGCGAGTGGACCGGCAAGGGCACGTCAATGAAAAGGATTGGAGTGTTAGCAAGACTAGTGAGTGTTGAAGGGCACGTATAAGGCTTCGATAATGAAGCTAAGTGGAAAACGGGCGTCGACAAGGGTCGTCAGCCAACTCGTGTGTGGCAAGGGACCAAGGTAGGCACGTTAGCATGTGCACTAAGGAAAAGTGCCTTGATGGGTGACCACGCAAGGGTCACCTCCCCGACACGCCTAGCGCATACAAAGGTGTGTCAAGGCTCATCCAAAGGTATCATCAAGGCACTTTGCTAAAATCGAAGTCTGGGTGTCACAATAGCTTGGAAGCTGTAGGGGCACACGCTAGTTTAGCGGGAAGTCTGCCTTCGGGTTTTGTGGGATTTTCTCTTGGATGTAAATTTGTGGGGTTTGGAAAAGCACATTGAGTGACAAGCGGACTGGCAAGGGCATGTTGACAAAAAGGATTGGAGCTTTAGCAAGACCAGTGAGTGTTGAGGGGCGCGTCTAAGGCTTCGACAATGAAGCTAAGTGGCAAACGGGCGTCATCCAAGTCGTGTGCGGAAAGGGACCAAGGTGGGCATGTTAGTGTGTGCACTAAGGCAAAGTGCCTTGATGGGTGACCACGCAAGGGTCACCTCCCCGACACGCCTAGCGCATACAAAGGTGTGTCAAGGCTCATCCAAAGGTATCAACAAGAAAGGGAGTTGCAATGAAGAGCTCTAAGGAAAAATCAAAGTCTGGGTGTCACAGTAGCTCACAAGCCGTAGGGGCACACACTATTTTAGCAGGGAAGTCTTCCTTCGGGTTTTGTGGGCTTTTCTCTTGGATGTAAATTTGTGGGGTTTTTGCATGCGAGGCTTGCTTGTGCCCATGTAGGGAGTGTAGGGAGTGTTGTTGGTTGGGCATGTCCACCTTGTTGTAACTCTGTAATCTTTCATGATTTTATAGAAACCATGGCATGTCTTGTTGGGAGTGCTTGACACCTGTAATTTTGGTCTTTTGTCTCTTCTGCACCTACTTGTTAGATTAAATGGATAAGTGTTGAACCATCTAACATAACATAACAGTAATTGTAAAAGAAGGGGGGAAGGTGCTTTGGAGATATGCTCACTGAATAGAGAAGCTGAGATGCCTATGAGAACAAACAACATGCACAAATTGTGGGGTAATCTAAAGCAAGAGCCTATGAGGAGCAAAGTGCAAGGTAGGGGTACTTCTCTCTCTCAGAGGTGGGAGTCTTTGAAACATCTGACCCTATAAAGGAAAGTGACTAAACGAAATATGACATTAAGGAAGAAAGGGTGGACGTCCAACTCTGCCTGGATAATGGGTTGCAGAATGCCACGCTTGCATCGAATGATGTGCTTGAGAAGCAGGTTTGAACTCTTTGTCGGTACCCAGTCTGTCTGTATCAAGCTCAATCCCCAAATTTCAAAGTATAGAGAACCATGGGTCTAATAATCGCCTCCATGAGATAGAGTTTGGACGAGATGTCCTAAAACTGGTTCTAGAAGCATTGTTTCTTGATAAGTGCTAAGGAACCATATCCTTTGTTGAGCCGAGGCTGGAAGGCTTGTTGCATGCCAAGACGTGGCCCCATGAGTTGTACTCCCAAGTAAATGTAAGATGTGGTGATCTCTATCTCTTCCCCCTAGAAGTAAAAATGTAGGTTTGTAAGAGATCCCTTCGATGCACTGAAGACCATAACCTTGGTTTTACTTAGGTTGACCGTCAACTATTAAAGGTCACAAAAGTTGTCTAAGGTGTCAATCTGTCTCTGTAGGCCCTCAGGAGTAGAGACCAATAACACCAAGTCATTTGCAAAGAGAAGAAGGGATATCAATTCTTGATGTAGAAGGAAACCATCACCCTCTTGGATGTGCTTGTGGAGGAAAGACGAGAGGGGGCACACTTGCTTAACCCCACTGGTGCTCTAGAGGAAGTTAGAAAGGACATGTGCCATACTAAGGCATCCTAGAACCAACTCGTATAGTCTCATGATGGATGCTAGAAGAGTCTCAGATATGCTAATGTCATAGAGTCTCTGGAATAATGCTTCCCTCGACACTATGTGAAATGCCTTCCAAAAGTCTACAAAGAAACTATAAAATTTTGAAGAGTGATGTCAGCCCTCCTCAATAATGGCTCAAAGTGTGAAGGTGTGATCAATCATTTGGTAGTCCAGGAAAAAATTGACTTGCACTCTATCCCTAATATGTTAACTCTCTAGCTCCTTAGAAAGCCACTTATGTAAGACTATGGTCGTAGAGCTTGGAGAATGTATGGCCCACCATGATAGTCTTGTAGTTATTTGGATTTGTGTTATTCCCTGACTTGTGGATGGGATGAATAATGTGTTGTGCCCAGGCGTTATGCTGCATTTGTACCCAGCGCACCTTCAGATGTGCCCCAAGGAGAGAGAGGTCAATTTTTACTAGAAGAGGTGTTATTCAACAGTGGTGTTCATGGTTGGGCACTTTGATCCTTCCTTTAGGAGTAGTATGGCTTAATGGCACTGCTGACTTCCCTTTGTTGGGGTTTTTAACCCTAGGGTTGGTGTCCTGAGCTCTTAAGGGTTGAACATTGGGTCACATGATCCCACAACTTGTTTGCTTGCTTTGGTGGGCTATGGTTCATCTATGAGACGTCGATCTCCCTTCACAGCTACCTCAGACGCCCTCCTAGCCCTTCAGTAGGCTAGCGCTCTCTCTCCTTAGAGGACGTTATCTCCTATGTCAGGCCCTCTTGCAACCTTGAGGAGGGCATTGAGGGATTTTACAACATTTTGGGGGTTAGATGGTGCATGATGCCCTCCCTCTAGCTAACTCCAGCCTTCCATTCAGAGTGATTCACTTATTTTATCAGTTTTTGGCACGTAGGGGGGAAATATCAGAGGTAGCCTACTATAATCCTACTTTAGGCCATTTTTATATTATTGTCATAATTTTAAGTTGACATTTTATAATTTCTAATTGACATTTGAAGGCATGTAGGCCTGGATATTTTTTTTTTTAAGTGAGTGTAAGAGGATATTTATAAGCCTCTCCTCTCTTCATTTTTACATAAGAAGAGTGGGATAAAATGCTATGCACTTATTTTAACCAACGAGGTTTCTTTGTAAGTGAGGCACACTTCTTGAGGAAGATGTTCTTTGGGCTTTGATGGCAAATCCTTGAATTTTCTTTGGTTCAATGCTCTTGCAAAGGTGATGCTATGGTTTTTTTATTAAACACTTGCACAAAGAGGTATCTAGGATTTTCTTGATCTCTATTTGCTAAATGTTGATGAATGATGTATGTTTGTGGATTGAATGGTGGCCATTAGGGTTTCATTTTGTCTTGGATAGATCTTTCGTCAACTTTTAGTCACCTTGGTTGTAGAAGTACGTCCTTATAGGAGTCCTTCTAGGGTTAGAACCTTAGGTCTTTCGAGTTTGTTGTAAAGCCTAGGATAAGCTTCTCGATAGGTAGGTTAATCACTCCTTAAATGCCCTAGGTTAGGGTAAAGTATTCTCCCTTTGTCCCAAACCATTCTTTTCTTCAAAACCTAGTTCCTAGGGTTAGATAGAATGCATTTCATGTTAGATTAAGGTTAGCTAGGGCTACATAACACCCAAAACCAGTCCTCCTTTTTCCCTAGTGGCCTCACATTGTCCCTCTATCCTACCTCACCCACCTTATTCTGCATCCTCCTAGCCCTATTGTCCTCTTCTTCCCTTCTTTCTCCTTTCTCCCTTTCCCTTTCTTTCCTCCCTTCACCCCTCGACCTTTCTCATCTAGGGCTCAACCTGCCTTCCCAAGGTTCCCTTCACCCACGCCTCTCCTTTTGGCCTCTAAAACAAGCCTAGGACTATCCTTACACCCTTGATCACCCTTCTTTACCTCCGTCCACCCTCGGCCTTGACCTAACCTTCCTCGGTTTCCCCTCTTTTACCTCTGTCTGTTGGTTTGGGTCCACTCCAGCCTGCTCCTCCTCCTTCTCCCCTCGATTCCCCTTTATCCACCCTCAGACCTGCTCCTTTCCTTTCCTCCCATCGATGACCCTCACCTGTAGGTCCTTGGTACCCTAGCTAAGGTCTAAACAGACCTCGACCATTATTTTTCTTTTTTTTTGCATGCAGGTTGTCCAGAAAGTGGAGTGCAATGGGGGGGGGGGGGTATACATCCCTCCTTCTGTTGGTACTGGAATAAATACCTATCTCTCCTTGTGTGTTCTCCCTTCATTCACAGGTCAGTGGCCGGGGATGCGCACGAACTATATTTTATTACTTTCTCACTTCCGAACTAGCCACGCTTGACACTAGCAACTACGAGCTTTACTAATACTTCTCTATCTCTTGCTCGAACACACATACCTACTAGCATGGAACTGAAACCATATTACTTCTACCAACTTCAATAAATACATTTTGTTAGGATAGGTCTGCTACTTCTACGGTCTGTCTTGGGGCTGAACAGCACTTGCAATGGTTGTATTAGACCTAGACTGTACATACTAACATTGTTTTGATATGATCATAACTTAAAGTCTAAATATTGTTCTATATTTGCAATGACTCTATGGCTAGTAATGAATTATCAGACCTTATTTGCAAGCTGACATACTAAAAATTCTCATCATTAGCCTATATTTACAATATATACTGTTGTAAACATAAGCAGTTAGTGTGTTCGAAATGATGATAAAATCAATAGATGAACACATGCTTAAATGGTGGATGATTACAGTTGTCCTCATGATTGATACAAGCACTACTACTTTAATGATTCTACACCTTTCCATTAGGAAGCATTGACAAGGCTTATATATCATTGAATTCATACTGCTTTGCCACTGCTATATGATGTTGTACTTTGGACGCTATGCTTGTGTAGTACATGTGATGAATGACACTTAAAACTTGTTATATGATATATGCATGATCTAAGACGAAAATTGATTATTTGCTAAACCTGGATGAATGCACAATTAAAGTTGATATATTATATGCACTTACATGATCTATATTCATTCATATAGTATGTCCTCTTCATCCTTAAATTGACTCCATTAAGGCACTGGTCACTAATCTTCTTCAAAGAAGACAATATCTAGTGTTTAGAGTCCTTACAAAGTTGCTATTAGGGCTCTCCCCTAGGAGGCTCTGGCTTCCAAAGAAGTTTGGAGAAGTGGCTAAGGTCACAGTGGTCATTCTCTCCTTCATATGCTTATCGATGACTAGCCCTGCTAGCTCATCTGATAACATCCAGGCAGGGGAGAAGCCAAAGCAAACCACGTTGTTGAATAAATCAACAATATAGCCATGTTTCAAGAATTATGCCTAAAGACCTTCCTAGTGTGCTGCTTTGTTGGTACTCATGGCTTTGGCTGCTCTCCTAATTTCCTACTCTAAGAAAAGGTGGCAAGAGGAGGGAGGAGAGGGGATGCGGGTTGGGGGTTGTCCAAGGATGTCATAAAGGGAGGTTGTGTGGGAAAAAATGGATTGGGGGTCAAGTTCAGGTGGTATGGCATGATTTTTAGGAAAGAGGGCCCTCCAAAAATCTTTAGGGTCGTGGCAGGGGCTCCACAAAGGTCATGCTTCCTTTGAGATAGAAATGTTTTCTTTTTATGACAAAGGAGTCTACGGTAGTCTTTGCCAAGGATAGGGAAAGATGAGGGGTCATGTGTAAGGGTGAAATGGATTTGTTTATGGAGGGATTTGCATTTGTCATAAAACCAAGAATTCATGGGGCAGGATCCCGAGGTGGGCTTATGGGTGTGTTGGCAGGTAGAATGGGGTAAAATTCAAGGTCTGCCTCCCCAAGAACCAAACCATGGAGAGAGTCTCATATTTGGCTATGGGTGTGTCTAATTACCTGGAGTGCAAAATGGGGGGAAGTAATTCCTAAAGGTGAGTGGTGTCGGAATCAATATGAAGGTGGTTCAAGGGGGTGTTGGGGCCAATTGGGGGTTGAAGGGAGGGAGGGGGGATGTAGAGAGGGTGAAGGTGAAGAGGGCATGATATGATAAAGGAAGGAGAGAGACAGAGAAGTTTTTAATATGTGAGAGGAGATCTTGGTTGGCAAATATTGTGCCCCCCACGGTGGGGGAAGCATGTAAAGTCTCCTGATTCCAGAAAACAAGGGAGCTCATTTAGGATCAAGTGACCCATGAGACTCACCTAGCTACAAAACATGCCTCCCAAATCCTCTGATGGACCCATACTTCT
>LPNX010104778.1:919251-1059554 GCA_001517045.1 Pseudotsuga menziesii | reverse complement strand
GAACGTATGTAACATTAATTTTGTTTCGCTAAGAAACACAGTAAAATAAAGCAGAAACGGCGAGTGCATGGATTACATATTGTGCATGTTAAATTAATTAATTTACCAGGTCACTCTCTGGATTCTAGATACGTTAAATTATGGTTTCCTCTCTCCAGCGGTCTCGGGGCTGGCTGATGCAACTCCAACGCTCAAAATCGAAGAGTGTGACTCGTCATCCCAGGCAAAGGACCTATGGCAAATGGCAAGGAAATCCTGCACGAATGGGACTTCTCATTGATTCGAAACTTCGAAGTGTCTATAGCTATATAACTGCACTGCTCAGTGTATTTTGAATATGTCTTTAGCACGATTGAAGTGGAGTAATATTTGCGAAGGAGGTCAGGCGCAGGAAATTTCAGAGAGAATAGTAATATTTGCGAAGGAGGTCAGGCGCAAGAAATTTCAGAGAGAATAGAATAGAATAGAATGGAAGGAGGGCAGGAAGGTCCAACTCGTATACTGATGGGCGTGAACCAGTCCTCTCTGAAGGGGTACCCTCATCCTTCCATCAGCAGCAAAAATGCATTCGATTGGACCATCAAGAAACTCATCCGAAGCAGAGACAACCAAGACTTCAAGCTGCAAATTCTGCATGTACAAATCCCTGATGAACGCGTGGACCTTGAGAATGAACGCGTGGAATGGCGATGGCATATAAATTTTATTTTTTTGATTTTATATTATGATGTCATCTTGCCACATGTCGACTGAAATCCAGATACCAAACCCCAATGTTGACATCATCCCCTATCAACCAATCAGCTGTTGAGAAAAATAGATTTTTAACAAATTAAAAAAAAATATTTTGCAAACGCCTAAGTATCACTTAGGAAAACAGGTTTGATTTTTTAAATCCGCGTCAAAATACACCAAGTAATGCCCAAAGTCAACGGGGTTTGAAATCAACCGATTGCAATATACCAGCCGGAGGCAGGTATAATAACATAAAAAATGAAAAAAAAGAGTAATACAAATATCTTGAGATTGAAATAAAGTGATGAATGAGAAGCTTCTTCAAGGGGTAAACTTTTTTATATTGTATAAAATCAAGTGATTTCTAAAACTAGGTCTCATTGGTATATTGTATAAGAGACAAAGGATACAATTACAATTAAGGTTCTAGTCGACCAATTAAGGCAATACAATTATAACAATAAAATTTAATATCATGATATATAGGTCCTAGTATTCTCCTCCCCTTCAAACAAGCGTTGTCCTCAACACTTGATTAATTATGGATGTTTTTGTATGAAGAACTCATCTTTGCATGTGACTCACCGTTAAGCTCTATGGAGGTTTAATTATTGTATCATTTTTTGCACTATTCTTTTCCATGTGGGCTCACAATAATATTAATCTATATTTCTTATATATTTGAACTTCACTGCAATTTTTGAATGACCCTAAATAGATATTTCAATCAAATTTATGCCAGTTGTAAGTTACATACCTTTTCAAACCCTGATTTGGAGCATGTCTTACTAGTCGAATTTCCAGCTGAAGTAACTATGAAATTTTGGTCCTTCTTAGGGGAAGACTCCATCTGATAGTATCCTGGTATGTCTTCTCTAGAATTCACCAGTTATACCAAATTCTAAAATCCCAAGAGAAGTTGTGGTAACTTTCCCACAACTTGTGTTTTTCCTTTTTAGGAGAGCGAGTTGTACAACTTGCCAAGTGTCCACTTTTAAGATCTTATTATCAAATTTTTAACTGCAATAATTTGTTTTGTGTACTATCCCATGCAAATAGTTTCACTCAAATTGGAACTTGAAATATTTAGACATAATAGTTGTACACATAACACCTTTTCTAGGCTAATTTTTAGACTATTAAAAAACCCAAACTTCCACATATTGTAACCCCGAACTTATGGGGAACTAGAACCTAAATATTTTACCATAGATATTTAGAAATTTCTTCGTAGGCTTCTATTTTTTCTTTGAAACTCCCCCACAAAAAAAATTGTAGTGAAAATGGCTTTAATACCAAATGTTATGGACCAAATTCCCAAAATAACATAAAAATAGAAAGAAAGAGAAATCCCAACGCCTTAAGAATGAAATCAAGGGATGAATTAGAAGTTTATCTAAGGGTGAAACATCCTTTTATAGCATATCAATTGCACAAGATGATATGATCTCTATAGCCAAGTCTCCTTGGTATATACATGAGACAAAGGGTACAATTACAAGGTCATCGCCAACCATATAGTTACAATTTAGGTCCTTTTCCGACCAATAAAGACACAACTAATTTAATAATAGAAATGTAATGTTACAATATATATGGCTTAATATCCAATAAGTCAAGGAAGTAACGTCCTTTTATATACTATTGCTCGTTAACTCATACACATACATTTGAATAACCAAAGTTTTTACCTCCGCTTCAGAACATATATCATTCCATTGAATTTACTATAGGATATTACTTGCTTAAATTTACTTCATACCACACCTCACTTATAAGGAGATTCCAAATACCAAGAGATGGAACATACAATTTTTTGAGGATGAAAAAATCAAGTTGAATGCATCCCCTTTCGAATTTTATGTGTTTAAGGTATCTAATAAAGAGTCGCGGGAATGGATAATTTCCATAAATTACAAGGTCCTCAACAAGGTCACTATTAAGAATTTCTACCCTTTTCCCTAAATCGATGACCTTATTACTTAACTTAAGGGGGACAAGTATTTCACTAAGTTAGATTGTGATTTGGGCTATCATCAAGTTTGGATGGAACCACAAATATTTGGAATACAAATTTGAAGAATTTTTTTTGTCTCCATGTGTGGTTAGTTATGCCTCACAATCTCACTAATGCCTTAATTTATTCCTTCATGTGGATCATTGATGACATACTTTACCCATGGTTTTGTTTAGGCTTTCAGAGGTGGTAGCTGTTAATGGAGAGATTGGAACTCGGATGGGATTTTTCATCTCGATGCGTTTCAGACTTCAGAGTTGAGTCCATCTTCAGGAAAAGGAAGTCTCTCAAAGGAACCTTAAAGTCTATTAAGCTTTTTTAAATATTGTTTTTTTTTGTTATTTTTAATTATTATTAGTGAATGTGTCGGTTTGTTTTATTAAATTTAAAGATTTTAGTTTATTATTATTGTTTATTTTTTATTTTTTATTATGTTGTTTATCATCATTATTATTATTTTTATTATCATTATTATTATTATGATTATTATTCACCTTATTATCATTATTATTACTATAGTTTATTATTATTGTTTTTTAATTATTATGTTGTTTTATCATTATTATTGTTTACATCTTTTTATTACTATTATTATTATTATTATTATTTTTTAAGCTTATGGAATGAATGATTGGCTAAGGTTAAACAATAATCATAATAACAATAATAATAATAAAACGGATGTAAACAATAATAATGATAAAACAACATAATAAAAAATAAAAGATAAACAATAATAATAAACTAAAATATTTAAATTTAATAAAACAAACTGACACATTCACTAATAATAATTAAAAAATAACACGAAAAAACAATATTTATAAAAGCTTAATAGACTTTAAGGTTCCTTTGAGAGACTTCCTTCTCCTTAAGACAAACTCAACTCTGAAGTCCGAAATGCGTCGAGATGAAAAATCCCACACAGGTTCCAAACTCTCCATTAATACTTTACCCATGTTTGATGATTCCTTTGTTGTTTACTTAGATGACATGTTGGTTTTTAGTAGAACTTGGTTCGATCATTTGCAGCGTCTTTGAACAATGTTGGACCTTCTTCATCAACACAAACTTCATGAAAAAATAAATAAATGATTCTTTGGACAAATTATTTCCGAAGACATGGTTGTTGGGATCAATGAGATAAGAGGTTACACAAGTCTGGGCATAGTTAAGGTTTTGAAGCACTAGCACTAGCCCACACCTACCAACACTATTGTTTTGAAGAGTTTCTTAGGAGGCATGAATTTCTACAAGAAATTATTTTTCCACCAATATCACATTTCTCACCCACTTAATTAGAGCAACATGTAGAAGACTCTCCATTGTGTTCCTCCATTTAAACAAACATATCAAAAGTTGAAAGATGCTCTCTACTCAACCACATTATTTTATCACCTACACTTATAGCAGCGTTTGAAGATTGTGATAGATGTTTCCCAATAAACCTAAATGTTATACTTAATCAAGAAGGACATCAAGGGACCTTGTCATAGGTTAAGATTAACTAAATCACATATGATAAGAAATTTGATGTGTTGATCTAAGTACTGAAGCAATAGTTTCACTATATCCTCCTTGGTAATGGATCTATCATATACACTAATCATCAACTTATTCACTTATTTAATTCCTAATCTATAATTTAAGGGAAAATACATTGAAAATGGGTTTCTACATTAAGTTATCTCATTTATCCATTAAATATCACAAGGGTGACTCAAACAAAGTGGTCATTCTCTTAGGAAAACTATTTGGCAAGCCCCTCCCTACCTTATATATAAGATATGTTATGTATTAGGACTATAAATATAGATATGCTATAGACCCTTATGTTAGTATAGTCTTGTACTCCATCCATAAAACCCAATGCTGTTAATCATACCCCTTAATAGACTACACAATCAAAGTTCTACTCATTGAATCAATTGTTTATTCTAACTAGATCAAAGCATCCTCTTCTTATCAAGGAGGGCTATCTTCATTCTAGGGAGGATAATATGGTGTATAAAAAACATTGTTGCACTTGCTAAGGTACTTTTTTTTGGCTTTCCATCCAAAAACAAGTGGAATATTACATCTAGATATGTTCACATTGCAATCAAAGAAAATAAGCTAGCGTGAAGCGTAGGCTATATTGACATTTGTCAAATCCCTTCAGGCCTTGGGAATCCATCTTTGTTGGTAGACGAATCAAGTGCGCAAGATGCAGCAAAGTAGATGTCGACAAGTGGCAATATGGACTACGCAAGAAGAAATTTCCTACAAGGGTGGTCAGCCCGGTCACAAGTAGTTAGAATTTTGGTCTGAGTTAGTCAGAAAATAGACTTATGTGGACCTTTTTGTAAAGGCACATGCCTATAAATAAGATTAGGAATGTAGTTAATGAAGAATTAGAAAAGAGAAGATCATTAGATCAAGAGCTGTACCTTTTTGCGATCTGTTTTGTAATCTGTGAATGAATGGTCTTAGTCTGAAGCTCATGACCAACGAGATGTATTTTGACCTTCGAAGAGTAATATGAGATGAACATTGTGGAAAAATATGTCCTTGCATTGTTAAATGATGCAAACTACCTGATGTTTTGTGTTATTGAATGATGCGACCTACCTGATGTTTTGTGTTATTGAATGATGCGACCTGTGAATGATGCATAATGCGACATGTGAATGACGTGATCTATCTATGTCTGGATTATGATGTCTTTTTATATTTGATGATGCGAAGTCTTTATGTGATTCATGGTTTTTTACATGTTGACATATTCATTAAGTTAATATGAATCATGAATGTTTGCGATGCTAAACTCGGTTGTGAATGATGTTTAGATGTTATGTTAGAATCTCCTAGATCTGCGAACTATATTGTGACAAAAATACTAAGTGCGCAAGTCCTCTTCTTTACTGTGAAAACTTAGTTCCTGTAGCCCTCCCTTAAACATCTCAGGTGAGACTACATCTGCTTTGCAGGTGTTGCGAGACAGGGTAAAACCTGTTCAGGCCGGTGTTTAAAGAGAGTGATTCGAAGGGAGTCGACAATGAGTGAACCCTTGTCGACAAAAGTGGGTCAACAATCTCCATGGATTTCATCAATGGTTTTCCAACCACTCGTTGGAAACATGCTTACATATTTGTGGTAGTATGTATATTTTCAAAGGTTATATTTTTCATAGCATGCAACTAAACAATTAATGCTTCTAAAATTCCAACATGTTTGGAATCATTTTGGATCACCATTGACCATTTTTCCAATCATGATACTATATTTCTTGTTGGAGTAGGGTCCCGCAGCTATAGAAGAAGCTGCTAGTTTTGGCGGAAAGAAGATAAGACGGAGCTACGACGCCGTAGCACGGTTCCAGCTGCAGAGCAGAGCCGAAAACCATGACTTTTTGAGATGCGAAAGTCAAAGAAAGGCAACGGTACCTGAGCGGCCGAGAAGGGAGAGCTCACCCACTGCATTGAAGGCAGCGGCGGAAGACAGGAGGGCTCAGCGACCCTCATAAAGAATAAGGAGCAACGAGGCTCAAGCATTGAAGACGAAGGACAGAAGGCGAAGCGGTGCATAGTACCCATGATCAGTGCCAGAAAGCATGGAAGACTGCAGAGAGCTGTGGTGTGACGGGAAGCGGCTACCTCAAGGACATAGAGGATCGACTGTCACTAATTAGGGTTTGGGTTACTGTTGGGCAGACCCGGGTTTACTATAATCAACCAACAACACCCCTAGCTCACTGGCCCTTTCGGCGACAGACCGCATTGCGGCCTGAAGTCTCACCTGAAGTGATTCTAATGGGTTGGCCAAGGACTCAAGCGTCTTGGACCAGGTTCTGTGGCAATCCTACTGGTGGCTCGCAGCTCTTCTGGCTGCAAGATCTCCCTCTGTGTCTGTGCGTCATGCAGCTTCTTGCTCGTGCCGTGCAATCCCTTCGTCGCGCAGCTCTTCTAGCCGCAGCGTCTTTACCCTTGCGCGCATCGCGTGGGTTCTTCTCTCGTCGCACAACTTTTTCCTTCTCACAATAGTCCCAATCTCACCGCATCGCCACACCCCGTGCGACCCGAAACTCCTGTTCAACGCTAAGTCCTCAACCCATGGAGTCGCGCACCGCAGCTCCTCTGCCGGTGTGGTATCGCCTTCTTGCGATACCCTCCAACCGCGGCTTAGCGCACTAGCGTCGTTCGTGTCGACGCGCAAGACCTGATACCCAGACTGTCTTACTGTGATTAATTAACTATCTAAGGCAAGCATAAGTAGCCCTTATATGACGTGCCAAGGATTTCAACTTGTACATATTTTCCTGTAGTGCTGTAACTAAACAACTCATTCATACATCAACTATAAGCAAATTGCATAACATAATCGGATAGATGCAGCAAATAAACACAATATGCAAATCAATCACAGAACACGGGATTTTAACGTGGTTCGCCCCCAGGATGGGA
Organism: Pseudotsuga menziesii; assembly: GCA_001517045.1. Lineage (NCBI taxonomy): Eukaryota > Viridiplantae > Streptophyta > Pinopsida > Pinales > Pinaceae > Pseudotsuga > Pseudotsuga menziesii. Next base: position 1,052,360 of record LPNX010104778.1, on the reverse strand, counting down.
GTTACATCCACAAAACTGTGATTCTCTATTATAGCTTAAGGGAAGGCAAACACAGTTCTGCTGCGCCTCAAATGCAGCTCAAGATCTTCTCTCTTAGATCTTTCTTCTCTACCTTTATGTTGTCTCTCTTACAACATACTCTTCCCTCTCAGTCGATCCATGCGGATCGTTACATGCATGCTCTACGAGCCGGCTACTGGTTTTAGTAAGATTGCTACCGCTAGAACCAGAACCAGAGCTCGGCTTTTACAACAGTCTACTTATCCTTATTGCCTATTTCAATCACGATTGTCTCTCTATCTAACCAACTAGCTAACTAACTGACTAGCTAACCCTTTACAATACAAAATATATTCTTATATAGGCAGCCCGAAGGTCGTGCCATTACAACACTGTGGGCCTATCCCAACAGTAACCCAAACCCTAATTAGTGACAGTTGGTCCTCTCTGTCCTTGAGGTAGCCGCTTCCTGTCACACCACAGCTCTCTGCAGTCTTCCATGCTTCCTGGCATTGATCATGGGTACTATGCACCGCTTTGCCTTCTGTCCTTCGCCTTCAATGCTTGTGCCTCGTTGCTCCTTCTTCTTTATGAGGGTCGTTGAGCCCTCTTGTCTTCCGCCGCTGCCTTTAATGCAGTGGGTGAGCTCTCCCTTCTTGTCCGATCAGGTACCGTTGCCTTTCTTTGACTTTCGTATCTCAAAAAGTCATGGTTTTCGGCTCTGCTATGCAGCTGGAACCGTGCTACGACGTCGTAGCTCCGTCTTATCTTCTTTCATCCAAAACTAGCAGCTTCTTCTGTAGCTGTTGACAGGAGGACACGCACCACAACATTAACCTCTGTGCAACGTCACAAAATCGACCTCAATGTCGACTTGATACACCGTGTTACCGACCTATCTAAGACTGGTAAAGATCCCGAGATACAGATAACATGAAGGACCAAGGACTCCAAACTGCCAGCAGCCTTAGTGAAAAAGTATCAGTTACAACGCGGAGGAAGGGCTTACGATATCATGAGCTTACAGAATGAGACACTCAGATTTACAGCCAGTCTGCTTGCAGGCAAACTGCTTACCAAGGTCCGACTGAAGGAAGTCACAGGATCAGTGATCAATCTGGCCATACAAGTTACAGAAGGAGAGCAGTTCAATTGGTTGTTATTTTTATTAAATATGTTTCAGGAAGATTGTTTGGCAGCCCAAGATCAAGCCAACCACCCTTTCCACTTCTCATGGCTGCTTATACTATGTGCATTCATCGCATGGAAGGAACCCCCCAACAGCCAGTTTCCATAGATTGCAGGAGGAGCGCCCAGGGGAGTGCGCTATGCCAGTTTATGGGACACCAGCAGTCAAGCAAGGAAACAGGTTAACGCGATAGTATTTTATGAATACTATTTGATGTTGTAGAACCTTATCCAACAATCACCAAGGATCAGTACAGAGACTGTGGATGCATATGATAACCGGCTTAATTTTATGGCGGATAGCCATAGAATCTACCTAAGGCCTAAAAGGACTAAAAGGGACGACTGGGCTCCCGGCTGGTTCAGAATGACAATGCAGGACGTTGAGAATGTCATCAAGGGATTTGATGACCAATGGTGACAAGAATACGAAGATACCATGCCACAACCAATGGAGACCGACCAGACAGACCCACTAGAAAAGGGCAAAGAAAAATTGGACACCTAGGCATAAGGTACAACAGAAGTGCCACCGCCACGCGACAAGAGAAAAGACCTACCCGAAGATTTAGCAGAGACACCTATGACAAAAGATGGAAGCCAAGGGACCATAGAGACACAGCATAGAAAGAAGCAGAAAACTTCAAAACCAGTCCCACATACTGCACTAACAGATGATGACTATCAACTAATCACAACAAGGACGTGCGACATACTAAAGGACTCAATTGACGCGGTGAAGTCATCACAGGAAAAGATGCAGAGCATAGTAGAAAAATAGCTTCTTGAATTAAAAGCATTCACAGAGAAGACTGCCATGCTACACACTCCATCAGTAAAGGTGACCGTCGGAGAAACTTCGCAACAGTCACTATCTCGCGAAGAGAGCTTAGCAACGGATCGCCTCAACACCGTGTTGATTCCACCAGGGAGTATCCAATTCCCTGCGACAACGAAGGACCCACCAGTTCAATTGGGGCAATCCATTGAGGTTAACCTTGCGGAATTCCACATTGACCAATTATACATGATCCAGCAGCAGCTAACCGCAGAGCTCAAGGGAAGAGAGCTCGTGACTTACAAGCAGAACATGCAGCTGAAGAAGCAGAATGCAGCACTCACTACCAACTATCAGAAAATGGTAGACAAGTTAAAAACATGTCAGGACAGGGATCAGGAACTCTCTCAGGCACTACAGAGTATTGCCTTGGAGCTACCCAAATGTAACATTGAGTTTGCATTACCTACCCCCCAGAAGCTAAGGAGAGTAGCAGACAGAGCAAAGGTTCTGGAAGAAACTGTGGTTAGAATGGATGAAGAGGTGGCTAGGTTGAAGTCACAACACGAAGTACAGATCGCCGAGCTTGAAGCTCGTATACGAGACACCTCGAAGGCAGACCAGAAAGAGCGAGTCGAAACCTTTCGACTCGCTTCTGCGCAGGTGAAATATCACATTGAAGAAGCAGTGTCGATACTCAGGGAAGCAACAGACAAATGGGCCGAGTTAGATGAGTTGCCGGAGAGAGCAGAAATCCAACGGAATATTCAGCGGGTAGAGGCTACTGCAACGGCCATGAAAGAAGAAATTAAGAGCTTAGCTACTCTCCAGAAGATAAGGAAGACAAAGGAGATGAACCAACTGCAGCAGGAAGCGCAGCAGCTAAGAACATAGGAGGCCCACATTAGCGACCTGCTTCAACCCTATCAGGAGCAAATCACTGAGCTGGTCAACGCAGCCGAGTAGAAAATGAAGGAGTTCACCACTATAAGAGAAGAAATTGATCAGACAGATGACTCCAAAGTTGATCAAGCCCTGATTGACTAGGCAAGAGAACGTGCTGAGGTAATGAAGAACGAAGTCGAAGGACTTTGGCAGAAGTTGCAGAAGACTTCGCAGTAGGCGAAGGAGAAGCTACAGAAGGAAAAGCTACAGCAGGAGAAGCCTGTTCCAGGTGGCTTGAGGACGAGCCACAAGTAATTGTTAGGGGACTGTTGGAGTAGGGTCCCGCAGCTACAGAAGAAGCAGCTAGTTTTGGTGGAAAGAAGATAAGACGGAGCTACGACGCCGTAGCATGGTTCCAGCTGCAGAGCAGAGCCGAAAAACATGAATTTTTGAGATACGAAAGTCAAAGAAAGGAAACAGTACCTGAGCGGCTGAGAAGGGAGAGCTCACCCACTGCATTGAAGGCAGCGGCGGAAGACAGGAGGGCTCAGCGACCCTCATAAAGAAGAAGGAGCAACGAGGCTCAAGCATTAAAGACGAAGGACAGAAGGCGAAGCGGTGCATAGTACCCATGATCAGTGCCGGGAAGCATGGAAGACTGCAGAGAGCTGTGGTGTGACGGGAAGCGGCTACCTCAAGGACAGAGAGGACCGACTGTCACTAATTAGGGTTTGGGTTACTGTTGGGATAGGCCCACAGTGTTGTAATGGCACGACCTTTGGGCTACCTATATAAGAATATATTTTGTATTGTAAAGGGTTAGCTAGTCAGTTAGTTAGCTAGTTGGTTAGATAGAGAGACAGTCGTGATTGAAATAGGCAATAAGGATAAGTAGACTGTTGTAAAAGCCGAGCTCTGGTTCTGGTTCTAGCGGTAGCAATCTTACTAAAACTAGTAGCCGGCTTGTAGAGCATGCATGTAACGATTCGCAGGGATCGACTGAGAGGGAAGAGTATGTTGTAAGAGAGACAGCATAAAGGTAGAGAAGAAAGATCTAAGAGAGAAGATCTTGAGCTGCATTTGAGGTGCAGCAGAACTATGTTTGCCTTCCCTTAAGCTATAATAGAGAAGCACAGTTTTGTGGACGTAACTCCCATCCTCGGGGCGAACCACGTTAAAATCCCATGTTCTGTGATTGATTTGCATATTGTGTTTATTTGCTGCATCTATCCGATTATGTTATGCAATTTGCTTACAGTTGATGTATGAATGAGTTGTTTAGTTACAGCACTACAGGAAGATATGTACAAGTTGAAATCCTTGGCACGTTGTATAAGGGCTACTTATGCTTGCCTTAGATAGTTAATTAATCACAGTAAGACAGTCTGGGTATCAGGTCTTGCGCGTCGACACGAACGACGCTAGTGCGCTAAGCCACGGTTGGAGGGTATCGCAAGAAGGGGATACCGCACCGGTAGAGGAGCTACGGTGCGCGACTCCGTGGGTTGAGGACTTAGCGTTGAACAGGATTTTCGAGTCGCATGGGGCGCGGCGATGTGGTGAGATTGGGACTATTGTGAGAAGGAAAAAGTTGTGGGACGAGAGAAGAACCCACACGACGCGCGCAAAGGTAGAGACGCTGCGGCTAGAAGAGCTGCGCGACGAAGGGATTACGCGGTGCGAGCAAGAAGCTGCGCGACGCACAGACACAGAGGGAGATCTTGCAGCCAGAAGAGCTGCGAGCCACCAGTAGGATTGCCACAGAACCTGGTCCAAGACGCTTGAGTCCTTGGCCAACCCATTAGAATCACTTCGGGTGAGACTTCAGGCTGCAGTGCGGTCTGTCGCCGAAAGGGCCAGTGAGCTAGGGGTGTTGTTGGTTGATTATAGTAAACCCGGGTCTGCCCATGCAAATGATGCTAGTGCGCTAAGCCGCAGTTGGAGGGTATCGCAAGAAGGCGATACCGCACCGGCAGAGGAGCTGCGGTGAGCGACTCTGTGGGTTGAGGACTTAGCGTTGAACAGGAGTTTCGGGTCGCACGGGGCGTGGCGATGCGGTGAGATTGGGACTATTGTGAGAAGGAAAAAGTTGTGCGACGAGAGAAGAACCCACGCGATGCGCGCAAGGGTAGAGACGCCGTGGCTAGAAGAGCTGCACGACGAACGGATTGTGCAGCGCAAGCAAGAAGCTGCGCGACGCACAGACACAGAGGGAGATCTTACAGCCAGAAGAGCTGCGAGCCACCAGTAGGATTGCCACAGAACCTGGTCCAAGATGCTTGAGTCCTTGGCCGACCCATTAGAATCACTTCGGGTGAGACTTCAGGCCGCAGTGCGGTCTGTCGCCGAAAGGGCCAGTGAGATAGGGGTGTTGTTGGTTGATTATAGTAAACCCGGGTCTCCGCATGCTCAAAGGTCATTTTTCTTCTCTATTATAGCTTAATGGAAGGCAAACACAGTTTTGCTGCACCTCAAATGCAGCTCAAGATCTTCTCTACCTTTATGCTGTCTCTCTTACAACATACTCTTCCCTCTCAGTCGATCCCTGCAGATCGTTACATGCATGCTCTACAAGCCGGCTACTGGTTTTAATAAGATTGCTACCGCTAGAACCAGAACCAGAGCTCGGCTTTTACAACAGTCTACTTATCCTTATTGCCTATTTCAATCACGACTGTCTCTCTATCTAACCAACTAGCTAACTAACTGACTAGCTAACTAACTAACTAGCTAACCCTTTACAATACAAAATATATTCTTATATAGGCAGCCTGAAGGTCGTGCCATTACAACACTGTGGGCCTGTCCCAACAGTAACCCAAACCCTAATTAGTTACAGTCGGTCCTCTCTGTCCTTGAGGTAGCTGCTTCCCGTCACACCACATCTCTCTGCAGTCTTCCATGCTTCCTGGCACTGATCATGGGTACTATGCACCGCTTCGCCTTTTGTCCTTCATCTTCAATGCTTGAGCCTCATTGCTCCTTCTTCTTTATGAGGGTCGCTGAGCCCTCCTGTCTTCCGCCGCTGCCTTCAATGCAGTGGGTGAGCTCTCCCTTCTCGGCCGCTCAGGTACCGTTGCCTTTCTTTGACTTTCGTATCTCAAAAAGTCATGGTTTTCGGCTCTGCTCTGCAGCTGGAACTGTGCTACGGCATCGTAGCTCTGTCTTATCTTCTTTCCGCCAAAACTAGCAGCTTCTTCTGTAGCTGCGGGACCCTACTCCAACATTTCTCATTAAGTTTTCAAATTCCTCGTGGAATATTTTTGTTGTAATCTTTGATTCTGTATTGTGTTTCATCTAGAAATTGATTTCAAAACCAAGGTACTAATAAAAGGCATGGTCCATGCCACATACCACCACCATTGTAAATAGTGGGATCAACACTTGCATATTTTACAATGAAACTACAACATAGTGAATCATGTCTCTATAGGACGTTTTTCTTTTGATTTTTGTTTTAATTTTTAACGTCTTGCTCCTTGTGATATTTCAATTACGCTCACAACTTAATATACACCCCAAGCATGGAAGGCGTTCTCATTTTGAATGAAAAATGGATAATATTTGATCATGGATGATTTTATAGTAATTAGACAATGTATCAAAGCATCACTGTGTAGAAGTTTTAAATTCGACGTTTGAGGTGGACCCTCCACCCATCTTCAGGGAATCAAAATGAAGCTACTGTAAGATGGAAAATTTAGGCTAAATAAATAATAATATGAAAAAATAACCATTAAGAATAAAACCATAAAAGTGGGATTTATCCCCAACTAAAGAGAAAAAAGAATTAAGAACTTAACAATAAAAATATTTATAATTATCCCAAAGACCCTTATTTTGGTTTAACCCCCCCTACTCTCTCTCTCTCTCTCTCTCTCTCACCCTTATTTTACGGCATGCTTCCTCTCGTGTTACCAAATAGGTTAAGATTAATTAAAACTATCCCAAAACCCTTATTTTGGTTTAATGCCCCCCCTCTCTCTATATATACATACTTACTGTTATTTAATGCATTCTTTTAAAATTTTGCTCTCCTTTTATGATTGAGAGTTTAATTTTACTACATGCTTCCTCAGTGTTATACCTTTTAAAGCCTTGGTGGGAGTGCAACTAACTATGTAATTGGCACAATTAGTGTATTTTGCCCAAAAAATGAGGACTTAATCCCTTAAGTTGGATGATACAATTTTTCATTTTAGAGGCACTTTCTACAGCTCAAATGGGCAAGATGTGTCCTGTCTATGTCTGCTCAATAAAAAGAATAATAATAGAAAGTAAAAAAAAAAAACACGTTTGGAATCATTTTGGATCACCGTTGACCATTTTTCCAATCATGATACTATATTTCTCATTAAGTTTTCAAATACCTCGTGGAATATTTTTGTTGTAATCTTTGATTCTGTATTGTGTTTCATCTAGAAATTGATTTCAAAACCAAGGTACTAATAAAAGGCATGGTCCATGCCACATACCACCACCATTGTAAATAGTGGGATCAACACTTGCATATTTTACAATGAAACTACAACATAGTGAATCATGTCTCTATAGGACGTTTTTCTTTTGATTTTTGTTTTAATTTTTAACGTCTTGCTCCTTGTGATATTTCAATTACTCTCACAACTTAATATACACCCCAAGCATGGAAGGCGTTCTCATTTTGAATGAAAAATGGATAATATTTGATGATGGATGATTTTATAGTAATTAGACACTGTATCAAAGCATCACTGTGTAGAAGTTTTAAATTCGACGTTTGAGGTGGACCCTCCACCCATCTTCAGGGAATCAAAATGAAGCTACTGTAAGATGGAAAATTTAGGCTAAATAAATAATAATATGAAAAAATAACCATTAAGAATAAAACCATAAAAGTGGGATTTATCCCCAACTAAAGAGAAAAAAGAATTAAGAACTTAACAATAAAAATATTTATAATTATCCCAAAGACCCTTATTTTGGTTTAACCCCCCCCTTCTCTCTCTCTCTCTCTCTCTCTCACCCTTATTTTACTGCATGCTTCCTCTGGTGTTACCAAATAGGTTAAGATTAATTAAAACTATCCCAAAACCCTTATTTTGGTTTAACCCCCCCCCCTCTCTATATATACATACTTACTGTTATTTAATGCATTCTTTTAAAATTTTGCTCTCCTTTTATGATTGAGAGTTTAATTTTACTACATGCTTCCTCGGTGTTATACCTTTTAAAGCCTTGGTGGGAGTGCAACTAACTATGTAATTGGCACAATTAGTGTATTTTGCCCAAAAAATGAGGACTTAATCCCTTAAGTTGGATGATACAATTTTTCATTTTAGAGGCACTTTCTAGAGCTCAAATGGGCAAGATGTGTCCCGTCTATGTCTGCTCAATAAAAAGAATAATAATAAAAAGTAAAAAAAAAAATAACATGTCACCTTATAATTAAAAAAAATAAAAATAAAAAATAGTATACTCATATAAATATACAACCATATTAGGGAAATACTCACAATCTCACAATAGTAGTAAAATTCAATTGACTTGAGTAGAAATGTGTAATTATATATCAAATTTCAATTTAAAATTTAGTTGACTTAAAACCTAAGGAGACATAGTGTTAGGAATAAAACTTGTGATTGAAAATAAATTACAAAATAATAACAATTATAATAGCAACACTTGATTTAACTTTTAATTGGTTGGCAAAGGCTTCCAAGAGAATCTCATAGCAACACTAGATTTAACTTTTAATTGGTCGCAAAGGCTTCCAAGAGCATCTCTCCTGCTCACTTTGGCACATTACAATGGAATATTACAACCATATTCATAAGGTTCTTTAAATGCAAATACAACTAGGAAGAAACCATGGGCCACTAAAACCATGTGCCTTAAACCACTTACATCCTTGTGTATTCCCAAGTCGAAGGTTAACCCTAACATGTAAATGTTCATTTTTAGTTATAGAGAAAAACAAGTCATTTCTAAAAAACTTTTGGACAAATGTTTAAAATCTTCATTTGATGGTAAAATGTTTTTCAAATTCCAATTTATTCCAGAAATCTAGATTTTAAAATTTTATATGGATTATTTTACTCATTAACTACTCTTAATATTCATTATTAGTTTTAAAGAAAGACAAGTAAAGCATTTTTTGAAAAACTATTTGATTATATTATTATTAATGTTACTCACCTCATTCTTCTATTAATATTTATCCTATTTTGAAATTACTTAAGAAAGTTGGCCATAAAGGGTTTGCACCTCAAGATAACTTGATCCCTCTCGGCGCTTGGTAGAGCCATAGTTAAGATGGATCTATACTGGTTTAATGTGTAATTCTTTCTCCCATGAACACCATTTTATTGTGGTGTGTATGGAACAATATATTGCATTTGAATTCCCCATGTAGTGTAGTATGTAGTAAATTTGTTATTAGCACATTCATCTCCATTATGTGTGCTTAAGTTTTGAAGTTGACGTCCAAATGATTTTTCTACAAGGGTCTAGTAAGCCAAAAAGATGTAAAAATTGTCACTCTTAAGTTTTAAGAAATAAACCCATGTGCATATGGAGAAGTCATAATTGAAAGTCAAGAAGTATTTGGACCAAAAGAAAGAAGAAAAAGGAAGTGAACCACATAAATCACTATGAAGAAGCTGCAAGGGGGTTGAGGTGTGCCAAGAGGCACACCTATCAAAATTGTCTCAATGATGTTTGTTAAAAACACACTCAAATAAATTCCAACTTTGGAAGAAAAGGGAGGAATACCAGTCACCATTTTATGATCACATAATTGTTGCAATGAGCGATAGTTTATATGACAAAATTGCTTATACCAAATTTTGCTCAAGTCATTACTATGAACAATAAAATCTAATAGAAAAGTTGATTGGCCAGAGTTGTCAATTCTATACAAATTTGTAATATTAGCAACAATTCTAGACGCCAAGATATTCTTAGGATCCTTTAAATCCTTGATTACAACTTGGTGAGGTGAAAACTCTATAGTATTTCCTTCTTTTGGATGGGTGATCTAATAAAATGTTAAAAAATTGTAGGAAATACCTGGAACACATAATACATCATTGAAATAATCATATAACTAAATTGTTCCAGACCATACAACACTAAGAGATCTATCATCACCAACAAATATTTGTTTGGTGTTACAGTCACAGAGAACATAAAAAATTGCTTTATTCTTAGCCATATGATAATATGCTCTAGAATTAGTGAGCCACTCATTTGAATAAGACATAGATGATGCATTAATGGAAAAATCAAAAGTAGAAAGTGCATGCCCATGAAAAGAGGAGTTGGAATAAAATAACGATTGATGTTGTGCTTTTTTATTATTGCTTCTATGTCTTCCATTTTCTTGAAACACTTATATTCCAAATGACCATATCACCCCAAAAAAATACAATTATACTTAGTGCTCTTACCTTTTGTTTTAGTTCCTTTGTCACCATTGAGAGTATGAACTTGTTGAGAGGGTTTGGGACCCTTGCTTTGTTTGCTGTTGCAAGTTGTTGCTTGTTTGAATTATTGGCTTTATCATTCTATTGTGCCACTAACGTTTTAATAGATGTACCTATGGTGTTGATCACTCCAATATGTAAGAGCTTATCTTCATCTCTAATTAAAAAATCACAAAATTCTTCAAGAGAGAGTGATTTGTAAGTAACCCCTAGAGCTTCTCTAATGTAGTGAAATGTAGATAAAAAATGTAATAAGGACTACCAAGTTTAGCAATAATAACATAAATACAAGAGAAATCACTAGCATTTAAAGCAACCAACTGTTTTTCAAGTTGGCGAGCTTGAATCTCATCGTGTTTACCATATAAAATTTCCAAAATTTTCCAAGTTACATACGGTTGGTCAATTTCTTGAAGATGAGACCCTAAATCATTAGAGATGAACATGATTTAATTGACGAGCTTTGTCATTTTTATTGCCCCATTTCCCTTTATTTGAGGCATCAATGGGGGTAGTTTCTTTTCCCAAGGTTGTAACATCCCCATACCCCATAATGCAGAATTATTAAAAATTTTGCTCCAAGAACCCTTGTTCTACTTTTGAAACATAGGGCATGGACGTTAATATACTCTTAAACATTCATTCTCAGGCTTAGAAACCACTATAACAGTCGTTCCACCCTTCACAGATCCCTTCTATGACCGAAAACACCTTTTCCGCACTGAACCTGTCCTTTTCACCTTTCCTGTATGGAATATGGGAACCGAGAGCAAAACGTGTGATGAAGATATCCAAATCACGTTCCTCCTTTTTCCTTCCTCCTTCGAAACTCGGAAGTCAGAAAAAAATATTTTCGATGGAATCGTTTAATGACCCACTGCCTTCCACCTTCCACCTTTAGGACTTGAAATTCAGAAACATAACCTCTCGAAGGAATTACTCAACCACGTTCTTCCTTCTTCCTTTTTGCCCTCTAGTTTGGAACTCAGGAATCAGAAGACTAACAAATGACAGAATCCTCTATCCATGGTTCCGCCTTTCGCATTTCGCCTTTCTACCCTTTAGTGCAGAACTTGGGAATCCAAAAACTATCACACGATGGAAACCTCTATCCATGGTTCCACCTTTCACATTCTTCCTTTTCGCCCTCTAGTGTGGAACTCAGGAATCAAAAAACTATCAAATGACGAAAAACTTTATCCTCGTTTCTGCCTTTCTGCCCTCTAATGCAGAACCTGGGAATCAGAAAACTGACTTTTGCCTTATAAAATTTATGCACTTTTTCGTTTCTGCCCTCCGCCTCCTGCAGGTGGATCATGGGGTGTGAAAAACCCACATTCTTCCTTGTTTCAATTGCTCTTTTCCGATTTCCTCTTTCCACCTTCCCGATGCAGATTTCAAGGGGCGAAAATGCTAAGTCAGATGCATTCTAACTCTATAACAAGATTCTAGCCTCCATGAACTTAGCAAAAATGCATTAAAACATACAAGGCATAAACAAATGCAAATGCAGCGAAATTAATTCTTAAGTAACCTCTACTGAGTCATTAACAAGAATTCATCATCATATTCATTTCATTTATAGTCAAATACATAGCATAAACATGAATAAAAGAGATACTTATCTTGAATGATGAAGCTATCCCGCAACTAGCTATGTTGCTGCAACGTTCCACCACCCAACCACAGGGCAATGTGTTCATTAATATCTCAACACCACTTCCACCCTCGAGCTGGGCATGATTTCCAGAAGGAACTAGGGAACAATAGACTCACACACAACCAGAACACATCAAACACAATCAAGCCAACCTGCAGTTGGGTTTCTCAGACTGTCCAGCCAAGACAATACACAATTGGGATTATCAGGATGTGGGAAACAAGCCAAATAACAATTGGGATTCTCAGATTGCACACAGTCAAGCCAACATTCACATTAGGGACCATCCAATCCAACTAACAGATGGGCTTCTCATGTTGTCCAACCAAGGGTTACATACATGGCCAACACACATCAAAACACAGTCAAACCAACCTACTATTGGGTTTCTCAGACTGATAAAGCAATGACTCACACCTGGTCAAATACTCACTAAGACTCAACCAAACCAACTAATAGTTAGGATTATCACGAGGCTAAGGCAGTGGGGAGGTAGAATTGCTAGCTAGTGAGCGCAACCACAGAGCTAAGGACACCTACACTAGATCTATCCAACTTAGAATTCCACAATACCTACACACCCAACATAAGGAAGTATTCCCTTCACTGCTACATAGTTCCGTCAGGCCATACCTTCCTTTCCATTTCCCTTTAGGGTGTGCATAAAGGATTTTCTAGCCCCTCTTGATCTGTTTGTGAGGCTCCTCTCCTTACTAGGATTATCAGCCAATTCTGGGCCTCTTCCACTCCCAAGTATTTTAGACCTAAACAAGGATGCACATCCCAACAACCCACAAGGAAACACAACAACACATGATTCACTCTATCACACTGAGACAATAGGGTCTCATACCCCTCTGTAGTTTAGGATAACACTGTAATCCCACAATTAGGGGTCAGCAAGGAAAAATACTTGTAGAACACGTAACAACACTTTTCTAGCTCAGAATGCTGTAACACAGCAACCAGAGTTTCACACACTCTGTCCCACAGAGAAAACAAGGTTTGCATACCCCTCTGTAACAAAATGTAGTTCAAGATAACACTGTAAGCACACAACCAGGGTTTCATACACTCTGTAACATAGGGAAACATTGTAACACAACCATGAACCACCATGTGTAACATGAGCAACTCTCCATAACCACAATGTAGATGGACTGAACAACACTGAACAATGAACCACACTGTACAACCACAACATAAACCTTATCCATGACTCAAGACAGTGAACCACACATAATCAATCCGATTCGATGATAGAATGAATCGAATGGCCACCATGTTTAGATCAAGGCCCATGAAAATGACGGAATGGGCACACAATATAGGGTTTGCTTGCTTCAGAAGAAAGAACACAGCTTCCCAGACTGCAGTCTTGCTCTAGCACACAATCAAATTGCCATGCCTTGCTCTGCCCAAAGCATTAACTGCCTCAACTAACTTCTGGAAGAAAATGAATGATTGAGGATAGAGGAAAAAAAGGTAGCTGAGGGTTCATGGGTTCCCCCATTGACATCTGGTCTCTCCCTATTGGCTCATGAGTTTGACTAACTCCCCTCCCTATTCCTTGTGAAATCATGCCCCCATCTCTTTCACATTGCAGTGCATAACTAGCTGTGGTATTTTATTAATTGTGGTTTTTACATGATATTCCAAAATGTGCTCTGGTTGACTAGTACTTAAGCATAGGAACAACCTTGATCACCCATACACAAAACACCAAATCAATGGCAGGGCCTTGGCCTTGAGCTCCATGCCATGATCTCAATACAATATACACATCATGTACAATTCAATACCATGGGGTCAAAACTGGGGCATTACATTCCCCTCCCCCTTAGGGTCAAAACCGGGGTGTAACATTCCCCTCCCCCTTACTTAGCACCGTCCTCAGTGCTTTACAAAAATTGAACAAAAAATGGATGTGGCAATCGCATGGCATCCTCCAGCTCCCATGCAACCTCATTAGGACCGTGGTGCTTCCACTACACCTTCACCTGTCCCATGGCACGATCTGGAACTCTTCCTCAGGTTCCACTACGTGGTTGTCTTGCATAAGAAATGCTCCAAGTCCTTGATTGCATGCATCGGTACACACCACAAAGTCTCTTTCTGGGTCTTGGAGAATCCTTCCCCTCAGCTTGGAACATTTCCAATGTTATTGGAAACCAACAACACCTATGCTCAAGCCCCAAGCATTGAGTCAATTTTCATGTCAGATTCAGTCTTATATGATTCATTCCTTAACAATATTTTCAAAATCAAAGCTGAATCACGTGCACATGTATATTTACATAGAATCAACAAAAAATTGCCAAGTAACCCAAATACTTATCTGCATAGGTATCTTCTTTTGGCTTCACATGTATCTGGATTTATCTTTATAGAACTATGGCACCCACAATACCTTCCCCACCCCACAAAAGGATGGTATCTCATATCTGCTACACATTAATTCGAGTATACCCACTCCTTCCCATGCTCTCTAAAGTGTGCATTGAAAGGTAACCAAGTTTTTGCAAGCCTCAAATCACCTATGAAAATATTTCTTAATCGAGATCTGACAGCCTTGCTCCGGAGCCTAACACCTCTCTAGGTGCTCAATGGAAGCTCTGTCTTAAGAGCCTAGCACCTCCTCTAGATGCTCACCAAGCCCAGGTCCTTCCTTTTCGGACACCATAATGAATTTATTCACATGTCAGATTTATTCCTATAGGATTCATTCTTTAATAAGATTTTCAAAATCACAGTTGAATCATATGCACATGTGTATTTACATAAAATCAACAAGGAAATTTTTAAGTAAACCAAATACTTATCTGCATAAGCATCTCTCAACCGAGATTTGGTAGCTTCACTTTAGAGCCTAACACCTCTTTGAGTTCTCAATGACAGCTTTTCTCCAGAGCCTAACACCTCTTTGGGTGCTCAATGGCAGCTCTGCTCCAGATCCTTACAGCTCTTTGGGTGCTCAATGACAACCCTGCTCCAGAGCCTAACACCTCTTTCGGTGCTCAATGGTAGCTCTGCTCCAGAGCCTAACACCTCTTTGGGTGCTTAATGGAAGCTATGCTCCAGAGCCTAACACCTCTTTGGATGCTCAATAGAATCTCTGGATTAAGGGCCTAGCACCTCCTCCAAGTGTTCACCAAGCTCAGGCGCTTCCTTTCCGGACACCATAATACCTAGGAGTTATTCTCTTCACAGAGCCCCCACTCTCGTGACAGTCCCCTTATGTGGCGTGAATGGGTGCGGAAAGAAGTCTAGTCAGATGTCTTACACCTGGGTGTCCCTAGTGATGCATACCGGTGCCTAGTTGGGGGAGAAGCTATGTACCCAAGTACATCTTTCTGATGAACAATGTATCCCAAACACATCCTCCCGAGAAGCTATGTACCCCAAGTACATCCTTTCAAGAACTATGTACCCCAAGTACATCCTTTCGAGAACTATGTACCCCAAGTACATCCTTTTGAGGAGCCATGTATCCCAAAACACGTCCTTCCGAGAAGCTATGTACTCCAAGGGCATATTTTCGTCATCTCACCTGCATTACATACAAACAAGCAGTTCACATGAGATGTCGTCATTAAATTTTAATCATAGATTTTAAAATCTATTTCATGCATAAATGATTTTTCAAATATCAAATGATCAATAACATTGATAGTCGAACCAAAACCTAAATTTACAATTATGCTTCCTACAGAAAATTAGATTTTTGCAACCATGATTCCATCCTCATATTGTTTGGCTTTTGCAAGTGGGAGCACTTATCTCCTGCTTACACACACTACCCAAGGCCCAGACATCCATATATAACATGTCATCTTGACACCATTTTAGATCAGCCAAACAGTCAATAGCATTCAATAGGAAAATTTGAAATCTGAAATTTAAGAATTTGTTCAACTTGGCCCATTTAGGCTGTAGTGCTGCAACCAACAACTCTGCTACCAATCTGTGACGTCCCCATACCCCATAATGTGGAATTATTACAAATTTTTCATCAAGAACCCTTATTCTCCTTTTGAAACATGGGGCGTGGATGTTAGTACGCTCTTCAACATTCATTCTCAGTCTTAGAAACCATTGTAACAGTCGTTCCGCCCTTCATAGATCCCTTCTGCAACTAGAAACACCTTTTCTGCACCGAACCTGTCCTTTCTGTACTCCACCCCCTGTACTCCCCTTTCTGCATTTTTTCTATAGAATTTGGGAACCGGGAGCACAATGTGTGATAGAGATATTTAACTCACATTCCTCCTTCTGCCTTTGGAACTCGGAAGTCGGGAAACCATCTTTTTGATGGAATCGTTTAACGACCTACTGCCTTCTGCCTTCGGAACTCGGGAATCGAAAACATAACCTCTCAACAGAATTACTCAGCCACGCTCTGCCTTCCACCTTTATTCCCTCTAGTATGGAACTCGGGAATCCGAAGACTAACAAATGACGAAATCCTCTATCCATGGTTCCTCCTTTTGCATTTCGCCTTTTCGCCCTCTAGTGTGGAAATCGGGAATCAGAAAACTATCACATGACGGAAACCTCTATCCATGGTTCCACCTTCCGCCTTTCTGCCCTCTAGTGCAGAACTCGGGAATAAAAAAACTATCAAATGACGGAAACCTTTATCCTCATTTCCGCCCTCTAGTGTAGAACTCGGGAATAAGAAAACTAACTTTTGCCTTAGAAATTTTTTGCAGTTTTCCACTTCCATCCTCTGCTTCCGGCAAGTGGATCCAGTGGTGCAGAAAACTCACATTCTGCCTTGTTTCAACTGCTCTTTTCCGTTTTTTGCCTTCCACCCTCCCTAAGCAGATTTTAAGGGGCGAAAACACTAATTCATATGCATTCTGACTCTGTAACAGGATTCTAGCCTCCACAAACTTAGCCAAAATTAATTAAAACATACAAGGCATAAACAAATGGAAATGTAGGGAAATTCATTCAACAATAACCTATATTAAATCATTAACAAGTATTCATCATCATATTCATTTCATTCATAGGAAAATACATAGCATAAACATGAATAACATAGATGCTTATCTTGAATGATGAAGCTGTACCACAACTATCTATGTCGCTGCAATGTTCCACCCAACCATAGGCTAGTGTGTTCATTAATCTCTGAACACCATTTCCACCCCCGACCTGGGCATGATTTCCACAAGGAACTAGGGAACAACAGACTCACACACAACCATAACACATCAAACACAGTCAAGCCAACTTGCAGTTGGGTTTCTCACACTGTCCAGCCAAGCCAATGCATAATTGGGCTTACCAGGCTATAGGAAACAAGCAAAGTAATAGTTGGGATTCTCAGACTGCATACAGTCAAGCCAACATTCACGTTATGGACCAGCCAAGCCAAATAACATATGGGATTCTTAGGCTATCTAACCAAGGGTTACATACATGGCCAACACACATCAAAACACAGTCAAAGCAACCTACAACTAGGTTTCTCAGATTGCTAAAGCAATGAATCACACCTGGTCAAATGCTCACTAAGACTCAGCCAAACCAACAAATAGTTGGGCTTATCAGGCTGCTAAGGCAGTGGGGAGGTAGAATTGCTAGCTAGTGAGATCAACCATAGAGCTAAGGACACCTACACCAGATCTATCCATATTGGCATTCCACAATACCTACACACCAAACACAAGGAATTATTCCCTTCATTGGTACACAGTTCCTTCAGGACATACCTTCCCTTCTAGTTCTCTTCAGGGTGTACAGAAAGGATTTTCCATCCCCTCTTGATATATCTGTGAGGTTCCTCTCCTTACTAGGTTTATCAGCCAATTCTGGGTCTCTTCCACTCCCAAGTCTTTTAGACCAAAATAGGGATGCACATCCCACCAACCCACAAGGAAACACAACAACATAGGTTTCACTCTATCACACCGCGAGAACAGGGTCTCATACCTCTCTGTAGTTCAGGATAGCACTGTAATCCCACAACCAGGGTTTGACAAGGAAAACATACTTGCATAACATGTAGCAACACTCTACTAGCTCAGAATGCTGTAACACAACAACCATAGTTTCACACACTCTGTCCCATAGAGAAAATACCCCTCTGTAACACAATGTAGTTTAGGATAACACTATAACACACAACCATGGTTTCATACACTCTGTAACACATGGAAACATTGTAACACAACCATGAACCACCATGTGTAACATGAGAAACTCTCCACAAGAACAATGTAGATGGACTGAACCGCACTGAACAACCACGACATAAACCTTCTCCACGATTCAGGAGAGTGAACCATGCACAATCGATCCAATCTAATGACAGAATGAATCAAATGACCACCACATTCATATCAACACCCACAAAAACAATAGACTGGGCACACAATCCATGGTTTGCTTGCTTCAGAAGCAAGAACACAACTTCCCAGACTGCAGAGTTACAGCCTTGCTCAAGCACACAATCAGACTGCCATACCTTGGTCTACCCAGGCATTAACTGCCTCAACTAACTTCTGGAAGAAAATGAATGATTGAGGACAGAGGACAAAAAGGTAGTTGAGGGTTCATGGGTTCCCCTATTGACATCTAGTATCACCCTATTGGCTCAAGAGTTTGACTAACTCCCCTCCCTATTCCTTGTGAAATCATGCCCCCATATCTTTCATGTTGCAGTGCATAGCTAGTTGTGGTATTTTATTAATTGTGTTTTTTATATGATATTCCGAAATGTGCTATGCTTGACTAGCACTTAACCATAGGCACCAACCTTGACCACCCATATACAAAACACCAGATCAATGGCAGGGAATTGGCCTTGATCTCCATTCCATGATCTCAATACAATATATACATCATGTACAATTCAATACCATGGGGTCAAAATTGGGTCATTACATTCCCCTCCCCCTTGGGGTCAAAACAGGGGTGTTACAAAGGTAATCTCATAAAGTATTTTACTTCGTAGAAGATCCTCCATATGAGCTTTCCATTAGAAGTAGTTGGTATTGGTAAAGAATGTTCACTAACTTTGTGTAATAAGTTATCTTCTACAATTACGCTTAAAAAAAATAAGCATCCCACTTTTATAAAACAAGTGAGAAACACTTTTACAATGAAAATAATTTATAAATGAAAGTTGCATGAAAATTTTCAAAATGTACCTCAATATAAAAAGAATAATTGAGAAACACTTTTACAATGAAGACTTTATAAATTAAAGTCACATGAACTTTTTCAAAAAGTATCTTAATACAAAGATGGATTTGAACTCAAGACCTCTTTATTAATCAATACTTATTACTCTTAAAAATAGTTTACTTTTTAAAATAAGTGTTCCACTTTTATAAACAAGTTACAAACACTTTTGCAATGAAGTTACTTTATAAATTAAAGTTGCATGAACTTTTTCAAAGAATAACTTAATAAAAGAAGGATTTGAACTCAAGAACTCTTACTTAACCCAAGTAACTTTCAACCTAAGTAATTTAAGCAAAAGATATAGTAATGTCATAAGGAGAATTGAGTTGTTGTTGTTGTTGTTGTCGTAGTCGTTGTTAGAGAGGACACCTACACAAAAAAACCCTTTTGGATTGCAAAACACTTTTACATAGGTGCACACAAACAAAAAATAAATTTTGAAACCTAACATTTCAGGTTTGGGGTGAGATCTTGGTTAGCTTACTCATTAAATGCATGTTTTCTCTCTATTTTTGGTTTGCTGAGTTCACACAAGGCATGTGGCAAAGAGCATGCATTGCCAAGAAAATAATTTTTCCTCTATTTCTAATTTGTTGAGTTTGTAGAGAGCACGTGATAAAGAGCATACGTGGATCGAAAAGAGAAAAAACTAGGAATAAAACATAAAGCCAAACTAAATATGAAACAATGTGAGAGATATTTTTATTTTTATTTTTATTTTGCAAATGTAATGAGTATACTTCTAGATACGATAAAATGGTCATATCTTGGGCAAACATAAACATTTTCGAGTCAAATAAAAACATTTTCCAACTAAAAGCAACACTTTGAATGCAATGGAACACCTCTCTTAGCCAAAAAGTGTACAAAAATAGTAGAATCCAAAAATCCATTGATGCATGCAATTAATAGGTTCAAGATCTCAATCCACAACATGAATGGGTGTTCTTAAGTGCTTTGATACCATGTTTGACTAAAACATGGTATTCCCACATAGGTTGAACACCTTAAGAAACCACTTACACAAACATATATCAGATCAACACATTAATGTATTAAGTCTTAGTTAAAAACTTTAGAGAGGTAAATATTCCATGGTCCCAACTAAACAACCACTTGAGACACTATATTAATGAAAAGGGAAATAATTTACATACGATTTTATCATAATTGATCATTCAACAAATGACCCTTCATGCTTTTTAAATAGAGATCATGGACCAAATGGGTGGTAAGCCATGGATCAATATAACTGTTAAGATTGAGGAGAAGATGAACCATTAGATCACTTTATGTCTAAAACATATCGTGATCATTAGATTACAACAATACACATGCATAATAAATAAACACACTTTACCAAAGGATACATTAGACCAAATTGATCTTAACTAACTTCTAAGTGTCTAAATATCCCAACAGATAAATAATAGGGCCATTTGGCTAACAAAAGGTGATGAAATTATTATTTTTTCCCAAATTTTCTTTAAACATAAGAAAATGTAAATACAACTTAGGAAATAAGTACACAAGAGGGTTTAAAAGTGTTGATGAAATTGTCATTGGTGCCAACATGGACTTGCAGTGGCCCCACAGGATGTCATTGATGCCACCAAGTCCCACCTACAGTGCCTAGACCCCTCACAGAGTGGGTTTGTACCTTGTAATGCCTTGGATCCCAAACAAAGTGGGTTTGTGTCCTGAAGCACTTTATACCTGGTTGACAGGGTCCATGTACCCACAAGCTTGGATCTTGAAGCCACCACCCTGCTGATGGTGTTGAAGACCCTGGAGAGGGTCTTCAAGCCTTGATGGATGATGGAGAAACCTTATATGGGTTGGAGAAGCATTAATGACCCATTCTGTAGTCATTCATGCTATGATGATGTCATGGTACCCCAAAAGAAGACCTAGCATCCCCACATAAGATATCTTGACCCTTGGTGGTCCTCTTGTGAGGTTCAGGTGGTTGAAGAAGCCTATGAAGCTTCTTACTTGATGAAGAAACCTTGAAGAGGTCCTTGGACCCACAATTGATGGTTTAAAGGTCCTTGTACTCTTGATGAAAATGAAGTGGTCATATGGAGTCTTGGAACCCTTGGAGATGGTCCTAGGGCATAAGGAAGATCTTGAACCCACTTATATGATGGTATGATGACACTTGGACGCTTAGTTTCTTGTGGATGATGGGGACCTTGGTCATGCATGCTCTTGCACATGGAATGTCCTTTGAAGCCCTCTTGTCTTGATCACAATGTCCTTGTATCCCTGTCACCTGAAGGAATGCATGATGGGGCCCTTTTGTGTTGGTGATGATCTTGTAACCCTTGGAGAAGTCTTGGTTGACATGTTGAAGCCTTTGGAACCTTGAAGGAATCATGAAGGTAATGTGGGTCATTTGTGTGGTGACGAAACACTAAAAACCTTGAAGATGGTGTGTTTCTTTTATGTCTTGATAAAGGACATGATGACCATAAAGGGTTGACTTTGGAAACACACCCCTATGATGTGGCAAAGAATTACATGCAAATTTTAATGATAAGATTGACCATAATAAGGTAGAGCATACCAATGACCATTGAAGAAGACTTGTGTGACAAAACCAAAATAAAATTAATAAAACATTTTTATTAACTTGTTGCTTTCCCTTGAAGTCGGCCCTACTTTAATCCCTCATGCAACGTTTAAGACATGTATTTAAACACAAGTCCTTACACACTAAAACGATATGAATGAAGATTGAAGGAAGTTTGAGCTTGGACTGAGGTCAAAGGTTACAGAGGCATCCTCAGTGCCAAACTTCATAGGAGAAGACCTTTTTTTTGGGGTTTAATATTTATAATTTTTGTTGCTGCTCTAAATGACCAATCACGAGTTTTTGTGACAATCCAAACTTTGTAGAAGACATCCAAATTCTCAAGGATGGAATTCTGATTTTCATGAAGTTTGAACAGTCATGAATTTCAAGATGATGGAGTGTGCTCTCTTGAAGTAAACTGAAGAAACTCGACAAGAGTTTGAGAGGTTGATGGAGAGATGACATTTCGAAGAGGTTGATGATGAAGATGACTGTCCTGAATTTTTCCTGAGCATGACATGTTGATGATAGTCCCAAGACAGTCCTAATTCTTCTTAAGGTTAATAAAGGGATGGCAGTTCTTAAAGATGATGGCAGTCCTTGAGGAAGGTTGACATAGCATGAAATTTGTCCAAATTTTAATGACATTCCTATGAAAAATCGAGGCTTGAAGAGGGTAAGAAAGTTTTAACCTTAAGTGCATATGAACTGAGTTTGGTGTCTGACAAGATGGTATGAGGAAATTCGGTGGCTGTAGCAGAGGATCATAATTAACATCAGGAAAAACTATCTTTATTTCTGATTTTCTGACTTGGCTGATTGATTGTGACATGATGTTGAAGCAACATGAAGATATTGTTTTCTGGGAATGAAATCGCTAATATAAGTCTTGGAGATGTGTTTTCTTAAAATGCAAGTCTTCATTATGTAGATTGAGGACACGTTTTCCTTCCTCAATGGTGAACGCTGATGAATATAGAGAAGAAATTAATTTCTGGGATAAAACACAAATGTTTCTTCA
Organism: Pseudotsuga menziesii; assembly: GCA_001517045.1. Taxonomy (NCBI): domain Eukaryota; kingdom Viridiplantae; phylum Streptophyta; class Pinopsida; order Pinales; family Pinaceae; genus Pseudotsuga; species Pseudotsuga menziesii. Next base: position 1,029,584 of record LPNX010104778.1, on the reverse strand, counting down.
TGATTGGATAGAGATCGTTGGGCATTCAAGTTCATGACAGTCAATTATAGAGATCGTTGGGGTTTTTGAATTACAGAAGTCTGAAAATCAGAGCTTTCAAATTAGAGATGTTGTCTCAGTCATGCCAGTGAAGAAGGAACAAAGCTCACTCAGAAGAAGATCAATCTTTAAACTTGAAAAATTTAATTTTTATGTTTGAAAGTAGCTCGGGTTTGTTCCCATTTTTCTGCTGCCAAAACCTCACGAAAATACAATCAGAGACTTACCGCTCCTGAACTCTTCCCAAAAATTAAAAAGGAAAGTAGGTCTGTTTTCAGCTTAGTTCTGCCTCTTTTACTGCAAAAAAAAAGAACTCCGAAAAAAAATCTCAGAAGACTGTTCCAAAAACAGATCTGTCAAAGAGAAGGCAGCAGCCTGAACCTTAGGCCTGTGGATGAGGCCTGATCTTAACCCAAAGAAACAACTTGAACAATTCGGGTCTGTTCTTTTCTTCTTCCCCAATCAGCGAAAATATCTCAGACAACTTCCCCGAAAATCCTCAGTTAACTGTATCCTAGCGAAATTTTTCAATCCCAAAAAGATTGTATTCTTTCATGTATTAAGTGACCAAAAGTAAGTGTATTTATACACGTTGATGGAGAGGATGGGGCCGACTTCTATGACAAGTCAAGTCCTTTTATTTATTTAAAAATGTTTTAATGTTTAACCACTAACTAGGGCCGACTTCCAAGTTTTAATAAATTAAAAAATGTTATCCCATGTCACTTAAAAAGGACCCGACTTTAAAGGGCTTATTTACTAAATATAGAATTTTTTAATCATGTTTCAACATTAATGGTTCAATGTTGGAGAGGAGATGTTTTTCAAATTTTAATTAATATTTGAATAAATTAAGAACCACCTTTTATTAAAGGAGTTTTAACATTTATTACTTTAAGTGGTTTGTTAAATTTAAATTGTTTTAAACACTTTTTATGTAATTATTAAAATATGTTTTAATTATTCAATTATTTTAAGTTAGTGGTCTTAGTTTTTTTTTTTAGGGTTAAGGGTTTAATGAACCTTGTGAGCTTTAAGGGTCACCATTGTGTAATGATAGGTTAGATGTAGGCTTAGGGACTGAGGGTAAGAGATTTAGGAACTTTAGTTAGATCAACTAAGTTACCACATGCTTCATAAACATAACCACCAAGGTGAAGGGGTGCCTAGGCTTCTCGTAAGGTATCATGACCTCAAAATAACACAAATGACCACTGAAAGGGTCATTTGTACTATTGCAAATTCTTCAATCCCACATTCTAGGGTAATAGGGAAAGGTTGTGGTCCTAGGAAACCAATGACACAACTGGGGAACCAACGAACCAACTTGGGGGAACTTAACCATTCTACAGGGTGATCATGGCTTTTTCCATTGTCTCAAGGGCTCCAAGGGCTTTAGACTTGGGCTTGGACAAAGTCAAAAGGTATCCTTTGACACTGACACTTACTCAACCCTCATAGGCTCCTCAAGGGACACCAAGACATACTAACACACACCTGTTGGCATTAATGACAATTTAGTCAACAATCTCCCCCTTTGTCATTGATGACAACTCCAAAGCCCCCCCTTCGAATGAGCTTCCTTTGTCCATAGATCTCCCCCTTAGATCATGTTTCTTTTTCCTACCTTGTTCAACTTTTTCTCCCCCTTTGGCATCAATGGCAAAGGGTACTTCTTCCATGCTCCCCCTGCCATATTGTAGTGTTATTGAAGATAGATGAATTCAATTAGGAGATAGTATGACTCCCAATTTTTCTCTGAGGTACTCAAAAGTATCTCTTGGGAGAGGCTTAGTAAAAACGTCTACAACCTGTTCTTTTGTCTCGATATATTCCAACTTGATATTCTTTTCTGTGACCTGTTCCCGAAGAAAGTGAAACTTGATTGGAATGTGCTTGGTCGTGGAATGCATAACTGGATTCTTGGAGATATTGATGGCACTCGTATTGTCACATAGAATAGGAATCGGTTCATTACATGTCATGTGTATGTCCTGCAAGGTTTTCTTCATCCAAAGAATCTGAGTGCGACAAGCTGCTGCTGCTATATATTCTGCTTCTATGGTTGATAAGGATGCTGAAGACTACTTCTTGCTTGACCAAGATACCAGAAAACCACCTAAAAAGAAAGCTGTTCCACTAGTGATTTTTCTGTCGTCAACACATCCTGCCCAATCTACGTCTGAATATGCTATCAATGTCAGATCATTCCCTTTTGGATACCAAAGTCCAAATCCAAAGTTCCTTTGAGATACCCGAAGATCCTCTTAACTGCTATAATGTGAGTTTCCTTAGGGGCAGCTTGAAATCTTGCAGCTTGTCCAACAGCTTGCATCACATTTGGTTTGGAGGCAGTTACATATAGTAGACTACCAATCATTGACCTATAGAGCCTTTGATCAACTTCCTTATATTCATCATCTTTCCTTAGCTTACAACCGATGATCATAGGGGTACTCACAGGTTTACATTCTTCCATCTAGAATTTATTCAACATCTCCTTAATGTATTTTGTCTGGGTAATAAAAATGCCTTCTGTTCTTTGAGATATCTGGAGTCCAAAGAAGAAGGCCAATTGACCGAGTAATGACATTTCAAACTCTTTTTGCATATCCTTAGCAAATTTTTGACTCAGTGAATCATAATCACTTCCAAATATGATATCATCAACATAAACTTCAAAGATGAGTATGCTGCCACTGTCTTGCTTGATGTACAAATTGCTATCTGCACTTCCCCTCTTAAAGTTTTGTTGTAGTAAGTACCTGTCCAATCAAGAGTACCAAGCTCTTGGAGCTTTCTTTAGTCCATATAAGGTCCTTTTGAGCCTGCATACATAGTCCTCGTTTTTTGAAAGTTGAAATCCTTTTGGTTGAAGATGATGACAGTCCTTGAGGAAGGTTGACATAGCGTGAAATTTGTCCAAATTTTAATGACAGTCCTATGACAAATCGAGGCTTGAAGAGGGTAAGAAAGTTTTAACCTTAAGTGCATATGAACCGAGTTTGGTGTTTCACAAGATGGTCTGAGGAAATTCAGTGGCTGCAACAAAGGATCATAATCAACATCAGGAAAAACTATTTTTATTTTTGATTTTTTGAGTTGGCTGATGGATTGTGACATGATGTTGAAGCAACATGAAGATATTGTTTTCTGGGAATGAAATCGCTAATATAACTCTTGGAGATGTGTTTTCTTAAAATGCAAGTCTTCATTATGTAGATTGAGGACATGTTTTCCTTCCTCAATGGTGAATGCTGATGAATACAGAGAAAAAAATAATTTATGGGATAAAACACAAATGTTTCTTCATGATTGGATAGAGATCGTTGGGCATTCAAGTTCGTGACAGTCAATTGTAGAGATCGTTGGGGTTTTTGAATTACAGAAGTCTGAAAATCAGAGCTTGCAAATTACATATTTTAATTGGTCTCTCAAATCGCTGATGCTCCTTCATTATTGTATTGCTGGTGATTGAAATCTGAGCCAAGATCAGTCTATTGGAGCAACAGATCCACAGGTTTAGAGATTAACATAAAGATTGACATGCAAAGATCAATCTCAGATGAAGACGTATGAAGTTGTCTGAATACTACAAAAATTACATTCATGATGACACTTGAGTGCATACTTATGATGTTGGAGATCCTTGTTAAAACATTCACGGAAAAAATCCTAGCATAGATTGATGGCATTTTGACATGACACATAGGCTTGATCCAAGCTAAGGAAGAAGATTGATTCTAACACAGTCCGATGTTTTGAAAGCCACATTTTGCAAATCAAGTAAAGCGTTGAAGTTTACAAGCTCTAAAATTCATGGTATACATCAGTACTGAGGTGGCCACTGGAAAGGTATGCAATCAAGCTTTTGAATTTTGAAATGTGCTCTGAATTATGTGATGGATGAAGTTTGACAAGCTACAGGAAGTCTGCATTAAAGTTACTACAAGAAGCTTAGAGATGTATACAGGCCTTGATGATGACATGCCTTGTGCACTTTGATGAAGCATGTCCTATGATGATGTTAAAGACCTTGTTGGTGATCAGACCTTGATGATGATGATGCATACTTGATGCATATAGCCTGATATAATTGTTGATGATGTTGATATAACATGAGCAGTTGACCAGCAACAGAGCAGATTGATATGATGAGTATGATTTATGTGTGACAGTGATACCGTTAGCAAACGACATGATGACAATGTGACTTGATGACTTGGCATTATTGAAGAGCAGGTGTTGATGAACAAAGAAGATTGAAAAGTGTGTTGCAGTAGTGTTGTTGAGAGTGATGATTAGATGATCAGCAGTACTGACCAACATTAGAACAGATTGAAGAAACAGGTGATGTTGATGTGACTGTGAGCTTTAATTGTAAAAGCAAGCTTGTCTTGATTTTGAGGTTAGGATACCTCAAACCCTTCTTAGCAGGGCCTAAGAAAACCAGGCAAGGTCCTGGATGTAGAGTAGGTGCTCTTTGTATCAGTAGGTGCTGATTTTACCTAACAGTTGCAGCTGGACCAAACCTAATACAAAAAGATTACAAAATTATATGGTGTTGTGTTCTTTTGTGTTATGGTTCTTGATGATTTAAATGCTTATGCTATGTGAATAATGAAGTGAAATATATTTATGAAATGATTATGATATTGGTAGAATGATGAATTAGGAGTCAATTGTGACAAGCTAAGATAATTTTTAATATTTCTTTACACTGATTCACCCCCCTCTCAGTGTCTAACAATTGGTATCAGAGCCGACCTTCGTCACAAGCCTAGCAAGCTTGAAGGATATCCTTAGACACAATGGATGAAAAGAAAGAGTCATCAAGCAATGACGTGCCTATACTTGATATTACAGATTATTTTAGTTGGAGGAACAAAATGAAGGCTTATCTGAAGAAGTTCGATATTTGGGAAATTGTTATCAATCCACCAGCTGCATTAAACAAGAAAGGAAAAACAACTACACAGAAGGAAGTAAAGAAGGACAACACTACAGCCTTGAAGTTCCTCTTGGATGGACTTCCCAGCTCAGTGAAGGAAAGTGTAGGAGAGAACACTTCAGCAAAAGACCTATGGTTCAAGTTGGAGAGTGAGTATCAGAAGGCGAGACTAGAACTTGAAAAGATAGATCAAGAATCAGAAGACAAGCCCCCAGAAGAGCTCAAACAAGAAGAGGACTCCAGTAAAGGTATGAACTCTTGTGATTATGATAGCTTGTGTGATGAAATTGAGAAGGTTCTTGCAGATGATGATGAAGCAAGGTTGAAAGCTAAATAGAGAATTATAAACTATGTATGCAACATAGATATTAGAGCTGATTGGTTCTTGAACAAAGTTGATCTTAATCAATCTGATTACAAGATATTTAGGATGACAACCTTTGATTATATGGATAATCTCCAAAAGCAGAATGTTGAGCTAAAGGAGTTTCTTAAGAAACTTAAGCATGAAGGAGTAGGTTGGCTAAAATTGTTGAAGGAAAAGGAAGAAGAAAAAGAAAAGATAGAGATTGATTTGATCGATCTAACCCTAGAACAAAAGAACCATGTTAATGATTCAAAAATACTTGAAGAAGCAAGAGAGGAAAATCTTGATCTGAAAACTCAGCTAGAAGAAGCTAAGAGAATAGAAGAAGCATTAAGAGATCAATTGGGAGAAAAATAAGTGACAAATTAGAAGCATGAGTTTGAGATTGTCAATCTCAGAAAGAAGATTAAAAAATCAAAGCATCATGAGAAGCTCAATAGCAGCTCTGTCAAGTTCCAGGACAGTTCAATTGTCCTAGATAAGATCTTAGATTTCCAAAGATATCCACTCAACAAAACTTGTCATGGTTACAAGAAGAGCAAAGAAAAATATGAAGATGACACTTGGTCTCTAAAGACTCTAGAAGCAGGTCCATCAACGTCCAAAGCTGCTCCCCATGCACCTACACATGACAACAAGGACTTTGGAAGTTCAAAGATGAAACAAGGAGTTAGGTCTATTCCTCAAAGCAACTTCATAAAAGAAACAAATCCAAGACCCAGGTATGAAAGTGGCTTCAATGGTTATTGTTATTTTTGTTCTAACTTTGGTCATAAAGTTGTGGATTGTAGACTCTACAGAAGAAGGAGTGGTGGAAGCCCCAATGACTAAAATAAGATGTTGGACATGTAATCAATTTGTACATGTTGCTACCACATGTCACACATTGAGATGCTACACCTGCAGTGGGTTTGGCCACAAATCCCAAGAATGTGCAAGTCAAATAAGTCAACCAAGAAGGAGTACTTCATATACATTAGCAAGAAGATTTGAAGATTAGAAATCAAATGCCTACAGTCAGGGACACTCTCAAGCATGGAGAAATGAAGTTGATCAAAGAAGTGTTGGAAGTTCCAAGAGCTCAGTTAGATGTTGCTCATGCAACAATGTTGGTCACAATGCTGCGCATTGTCGTATGATGAGGTGTTATAGCTATAGTGGCCTTGGGCACAAAGCTCAAGATTGTTGGAGTACACGAAAACAATACTTGAGAAGTTACCTAGACAACTCATCAAGGAAAGCAAGTACAAATGAAGGAACAAATGCTCAAAGGACATATGCCAAGAAGCAAGTATGGATGAGGAAGACCGAGCAGGTTGAACAGAGTAGGGAGGATGGATGTCATATGGCAAGCCAAGTGTAAGGTCTCTCAAAGAACTTAGCACGCATTGAGTTCATAAGGCTGGAGGATGAACTCAAAGGAGAATGGATGGTTACTCCAGGTATACAGACAGGTCCTAGGATCGTGCATATTGACAGGGGGAGCAGTCAACAATGATTAGAGATTTCAGACATAGGTATGTGGAAACCCTTTGCCATTGATGCCAAAGGGGGAGAGATGAAGACAAAGGGAGAAATGCAGAGGAGCATGAGTTGTTGTCATCAATGACAAAGGGGGAGATTGTTGATGAAATTGTCATTGATGCCAACATGGAATTGCAGTGGCCCCACAGGATGTCATTGATGCCACCAAGTCCCACCTGCAGTGCCTAGACCCCTCACAGAGTGGGTTTGCACCTTGCAATGCCTTAGATCCCAAACATAGTGGGTTTATGTCCTGAAGCACTTTGTACCTGGTTGACAGGGTCCATGTACCCACAAGCTTGGATCTTGAAGCCACCACCCTGCTGATGGTGTTGAAGACCCTGGAGATGGTATTCAAGCCTTGATGGACGATGGAGAAACCTTAGATGGGTTGGAGAAGCATTAATGACCCATTCTGTGGTCATTCATGCTATGATGATGTCATGGTACCCTAGAAGAAGACCTAGCATCCCCACAGAAGATATATTGACCCTTGGCAGTCCTCTTGTGAGGTTTAGGTGGTTGAAGAAGCCTATGAAGCTTCTTACTTGATGAAGAAACCTTGAAGAGGTCCTTGGACCCACAATTGATGGTTTAAAGGTCCTTTTACTCTTGATGAAAATGAAGTGGTCATATGGAGTCTTGGAACCCTTGGAGATGGTCCTAGGGCATAAGGAAGATCTTGAACCCACTTATATGATGGTATGATGACACTTGGACGCTTAGTTGCTTGTGGATGATGGGGACCTTGGTCATGCATGCTCTTGCACATGGAATGTGCTTTGAAGCCCTCTTGTCTTGATCAAAATGTCCTTGTACGCCTGTCACCTGAAGGAATGCATGATGTGGCCCTTTTGTGTTGGTGATGATCTTGAAACCCTTGGAGAAGTCTTGGTTGACATGTTGAAGCCTTTGGAACCTTGAAGGAATGGTGAAGGTAATGTGGGTCATTTGTGTGGTGATGAGGTACTAGAATCCTTGAAGATGGTGTGTTTCTTTTATGGCTTGATAAAGGACATGATGAGCATAAAGGGTTGACTTTGGAAACACACCCCTATGATGTGGCAAAGAATTACATGCAATTTTTAATGATAATATTGACCATAATAAGGTAGAGCATACCAATGACCATTGAAGAATACTTGTGTGACAAAACCAAAATAAAATTAATAAAACATTTTTATTAACTTGTTGCTTTCCCTTGAAGTCGGCCCTACTTTAATCCCTCATGCAATGTTTAAGACATGTATTTAAACACAAGTCCTTACACACTAAAAAGATATGAATGAAGATTGAAGGAAGTTTGAGCTCGGACTGAGGTGGTGTTTGGACTGAGGTCGAATGTTACAGAGGCAGCCTCAGTGCCGAACTTCATAGGAGAAGACCTTTTTTTTGGGGTTTAATTTTTATAATTTTTGTTGCTGTTCTAGATGACCAGTCTCAAGTTTTTGTGATAATCCAATATTTGTAGAAGACATCCAAATTATCGAGGATGGCATTCTGAGTTTCATGAATTTTGAACAATCCTGAATTTCAAGATGATGGAGTGTGCTCTCATGAAGTAGATTGAAGAAACTCGAAAACAGTTTGAGAGGTTGATGGAGAGATGACATTCTGAAGAGGTTGATGATGAAGATGACTGTCCTGAATTTTTCCTGAGCATGACATCTTGATGACAATCCCAAGACAGTCTGAATTCTTCTTAAGGTTAATAAAGGGATGGCAGTTCTTGAAGATGATTACAGTCCTTGAGGAAGGTTGACATAGCGTGAAATTTGTCCAAATTTTAATGACAATACTATGACAAATCGAGGCTTGAAGAGGGTAAGAAAGTTTTAACCTTAAGTGCATATGAACTGAGTTTGGTGTCTGACAAGATGGTATGAGGAAATTCGGTGGCTGTAGCAGAGGATCAGAATCAGTATTAGGAAAAACTATTTTTATTTCTGATTTTCTGAGTTGGCTGATTGATTGTGACATGATGTTGAAGAAACATGAAGATATTGTTTTCTGGGAATGAAATCGCTAATATAACTCTTGGAGATGTGTTTTCTTAAAACGCAAGTCTTCATTATGTAGATTGAGGACACATTTTCCTTCCTCAATGGTGAACGCTGATGAATACAGAGAAGAAATTAATTTCTGGGATCAAACACAAATGTTTCTTCATGATTGGATACAGATTGTTGGGCATTCAAGTTCATGACAGTCAATTGTAGAGATCGTTGGGGTTTTTGAATTACAGAAGTCTGAAAATGAGAGCTTGAAAATTACATATTTTATTTAGTCTCTCAAATCGCTGATGCTCCTTCATTATTGTATTGCTGGTGATTGAAATCTAAGCCCAGATCAGTCCATTGGAGCAGCATATCCACAGGTTTAGAGATTAACATAAATATTGACATGCAAAGATCAATCTCAGATGAAGACGTATGAAGTTGTCTGAATACTACCAAAATTGCATTCATGATGACACTTGAGTGCATACTTATGATGTTGGAGATCCTTGTTAAAACATTCATGGAAAAACTCCTAGCATAGATTAATGGCAGCTTGACTTGACACACAGGCTTGATCCGAGCTAAGGAAGAAGACTGCTTCTAACACAGTCTGATGTTTTTGATAGCCACAGTTTGTAAATCAAGTAAAGCGTTGAAGTTTACAAGCTCTAAAATTCACGGTATACATCATCACTGAGGTAGCCACTGGAAAGGTATGCAATCAAGATTTTCAATTTTGAAATGTGCTTTGAATTCTGTGATGGATGAAGTTTGAGAAGCTACAGGAAGTCTGCATTAAAGTTACTACAATAAGCTTACAGATGTATACAGAACTTTATGATGACATGCCTTGTGCACTTTGATGAAGCATGTCCTATGATGATGTTAAATACCTTGTTGTTGATTAGACCTTGATGATGATGATGCATACTTGATGCATACAGCATGATATAATTGTTGATGATGTTGATATAACATGAACAGTTGACCAGCAGCAGAGCAGATTGATATGATGAGTATCATATGTGTGATAGTGATACCATTAGCAAACAACATGATGACAATGTGACTTGATGACTTGGCAGTATTGAAGAGCAGGTGTTGATGAATAGAGAAGATTGAAAAGTGTGTTGCAGCAGTGTTGTTGAGAGTGATGATCAGATGATCAGCAGTATTGACTAACAACAACACATATTGAAGAAACAGGTGATGTTGATGTGACAGTGAGCTTTAATTGTAAAAGCAAGCTTCTCTTGCTTTTGAGGTTAGGATACCTCAAACCCTTCTTAGCAGGGTCTAAGAAAACCAGGCAGGGTCCTGGATGCAGAGTAGGTGCTCTTTGTATCAGTAGGTGCTGATTTTACCTAACAGTTGTAACCAGACCAAAATTAATACAAAAAGATTAGAAAATTATATGGTGTTGTGTTCTTTTGTGTTATGGTTGTTGATGATTTAAATGCTTATGCTATGTGAATAATGAAGTAAAAGATGTTTATGAAATGATTATGATATTGGTATAATGATGAATTGGTAGTCAATTGTGACAAGCTAAGATAATTTTTAATATTTCTTTACACTAATTCACCCCCCCCTCTCAGTGTCTAACAAAAAGCAAAATCCTTTTATGAAATAGTTGAATAAGGTACAATGCACTTCAAATATTTGTTTGAGGAGTGATACATGGTTACCATAGTAGAAGTGACAAAGATACTTTCTTTGTTTCCAAGCCTCATTGGTGAAAAACATAATGAAGATATTGAATCTGAAATAAACAAGGAAGAACTGGAATCATTTCATAAATATTTCAAGAAGCTAAAAATTATAGGTCTAGATAGGTGGACTATGGATTCTACATAGGTTTGTACAATATGCTTGAGGAAGAAATAATAGGAGTATATGAACAATATAGAACCATTAGAAAGATAATAGTGGATTTAAATGCACAATTGATAGTGTTGATTCCTAAAAAGAATGAATTTGACTTTTGATGACTATAGACCAATATATTTTTGCAACTTTCCCTTTAAAATCATAACAAAGGTATTGGAAAGTAGATTAAATATCCTTCTATTAGGGGTTATAATAGAAGAACATTTTGGCTTTCTCTTCAATAGGAAAATTAATAATACAATAGGTTTAACTTAGGAATAAATGCATACTCTAAAGGTGGACAAAATATCCAAAGTGGTAATGAAAATTGTTTGAGCAAAGGTTTATTATAAGGTTTCTTCGTTGTACTTAACATTGCCATTTATCCAATTCGATATGATTATTTATATATTGATTTGGATTATGGGATGCCTTTATTTTACATCCTATACAATGCACATTAATGGATTACTGGTGAAAAATATGAGGTAATAATTCCTGCAACATTAATTATTAATCCAGATCAATAGATTTGTGAGGTGTTGTGCAAAGTATATGCAAAGATCATTCTTAGCTCACCAATCCACACAAGGTAAATGAAATCGACTTCAAATTCAATATTGTAGAAACTAAGGTGCAATTCAAGATTGCCAAGAACCCATTATGACCTCCTAGGGTAGAATTGAAAGACAATCTTATGCAATTTCTTTAGATTATGATTGAAAATAGTATGAAAGAATCACTTCTTAACAAATTTAGATAATGCTTGAAAGCCACATTTATATTCTAAGATCGTAACTTCCATGCAGCAATATTGTTGCATATGTCTGCAAACCATGGTGACTTACTATAAATAACAAACAAATTATTATATGGGAAACTGTTATCAACATGAATATTCTCACCTTCATCGTTAAGTATAGAAAGGAAGTTAGCTACCTGATTTTCCTTCCATGGTCTGTCCAGAACTAGATGTTGAAATCCTGGAGCAAGAGTAACCACATAATAATCCCAACATTTGTGATTTCCTTATTCATGAGGTACCTTATTGTTAAAGCCCAAAATGACACTTCTCCATCCATGACGACTTTTACATGTTTTCGTCACATGACGACACTTCATGAAAATTCCCGTTAGTCACTTAAAAGACACTTGTATTGGAGGAGAAATATATAGAGATATGTAACTCTGCTTAACCTATTCTTTGGACCATTGGAAATTTATTAGACCAAGGAAAGACTTTGCAGAAGACATCAACCCCTGAAAATGCTTGGAAATACCTTAAAAATGACTTTTTTGACCCACTCTCGAGTTTTCCTAAGAACATTTACGTGTCATTCACCCGTTTGCTTACGTAAACCCATGAGTATAGCATGAAGTGGACAAAAAAATATAAAAAACACGAAAATTATCGAATTTGAGGTGGTTTGGGTGGTTTTGGATCTTCTCCTTTGGTTGTAATTGATCCCTATTCGACCCTAACTCTTCAAAACAATATATAAGAGAGGGAGAGGGGTCCATGAAAGGGGAATTACCCTTTGCATTGTTATGCTGGTGAAATTGGGAATCTCATCCCATTTACCTTTTCCCTAGCAGTCATCTTTGTTGCATATCTTGGAGGATGAGATTCTTGGAGAAGAGAAGTAGGATATCCAGATCAAAGGTTTCACGAGGTGCCTTGCATGAGGAGAAGGTATATCTTGTACTTCTTCTTTTGATTAATAAACAATTGATGCTCTTCCCTTTACAAATCATTTTCTAATGGATATTGTATCTCTATTTATGATTACATGTTGATGATTATCAGATTAGGTTTTCATGTTATCTTGATTATATTGTTGTATATGTGGTCAATTTGGTTTGAGGAAGGTCGAAGCTTGTTTTGCAGGTCTCTTGGATTGAGGAGCAAGAGGAGGGATAAAGAAAGCTTGGATACCCCTTCAGTATGCAAGGTATGAACCCTTCTAATGCATGAATGTTGTCTATATTTATGCTTTCAATACATGTATGTATCAGTATTTATACCCCTAGTACGTTGGTGGCCTCGAACCCAGCCATAGGAACACTTTCCCTAACAATAGAACTGGCGACTCCACTAGGGAAGCCTTGTCTATTAATTCCCAACTAGAGATCAAGTCTATCCTTTGTTAATTCCTAGTGTTTCGGTAGACACTACCTCACCACGGGTGAATTATGTGGCCTCATATCCCTCGTGTCCAATTGTCACTGAGAAGAAGCCTATGGATTCATGCTTACCTTCTTGGGACTTGGTCCAAGTAGTTGACCAGGTGATCCATTCAATGGGGAATTTGGTGCCTTATCTCCACCCTATTGATCCAATTGAATGTTTAGACATGTATTCTATCTGGGATGATCTACTTCCTAGAGTCTTCGATACAATCTAGAGTCTTTGAAGTCTTCCTAGAGTCTTTGATACAATCTCACCTTCTTATGGATGTTGACTCAGTTGTAGTTAAGTCTAGCCCTAATTTGTTTAGTGAGTCTAATCTTTTTGCTAATTGATATTCTTATGTTTGCATTGTTGAGTCTTTGGACTCTCCCATTGAACAACAAGTCAGTGATCATGATGAGTTTTATTCTTCTTGTAGACTTTTTGACTCTAGTAGTTTTTTTGTTTTTGTAGACTCTATCATCCATGTCAACTTTAGCTTTCCTCTTGAGGTTGATATTATTGATCATAAATCCTCGAGATTGACACTATTGAGTCTGATTCAGTCGATTCTGCCTTGACTACACCTTTTGTGGAAGATAGAAAAGTTGAAAATGTTTCTACCAAAGTGAATTGTATCAGGCCTTTTATTCTGAATATGATATTGATACGGTTGCTTCTTGGACATAATATTCTTAGATGGATTCAAACTGCTTATTGGTCTCACCATTTTGTTCAAGTTGTAACTGCACTTGCAAGTATTCTGCTTGCGCTTATGATCCTGATGTTGGCTTCCACACTTTTAGCTCATTATATAATCCCTCATCTATGCTCCCATATTCGTTAAGCCTTGTATCATCCTGCCATTGCAACTTGACACCTTTTACCTGGAAGAGATGCTCACTGAGTGTCCTTATCTTGATCACTTTCCTTGCACTACGCTTAGGTATGTTCCTCACGTTTCAAACTAGTTCTGCATGCCTCTGAAACTTGTCTCCTCACATTTAGAGCATTCTTCTTGCTTTCCTTTGAGCTTGTTAAAAACAGTAAGGAGGCCACGAGTTAACTTTTTCAGGATCATTAAAAATTTACGGGAAAGGTATGGAGTTACCTCTAAGCTCTGGTATGAATCCTTAAACATGAATATATTTCAGAGACCGCTTGTCCCTTCAAACTCGTTAAAGGATGTGAAGGAACATCCACATAGGTATAAGTTTACCCCTTTTTTCGGGCCATGTGGATTACTTACAACAAATGAATACTCTAGTTGTTTATGGCTAGAAGAGTATCTTCAGGTATAGGTTTATCTTTTTTTTCGGCCTAGAGGACTAAACTTATGAAAAAGGAACCCGTTTGAGCTTACTTTTCTCATTTTCGTGCTTTGGTTTAAACATGAAAAAGATTCTGAGTGTTCTTTATGAATTTGTCATGCTCACTAAAACTTTAGGACAAAAGCATCGAGTGATCTTGCTTTCCTTCACACTTGTTAAAACTAAAGCATTTTGCTTTCTTTTGAAGGAGCGTTGGTTTGGTGATGGTTTATCCCTTTTTCAGACCTTGCCGACTTACTACAAAAAATTAATACCTTAGTTCTCCTGAGATAAGAGAGTTCTCCTTTGTATTTTTTATACTTTTTTTCAGACTTAGGAGACTAAACTTATGAAAAGTCCCCCCGTAGAGTCTTCTTTGGATTTTTTAGACTCTCAAAACTATGAAAACACCGTTGAGCATTCGCTAATTTGGGCTCGTAAAATTCATGAATCAGTGCTTTATCAAGCAATCTTCTGTCTCTTCTTCGATCTTGCCAACAATGAAGAAAGTATTCAGTTTTATTTCTTGGAGTCGTTAAACCTTTACAAGAAAGAGGGAAAGGTAAGTTCATTCTAATGTATTTTATATCATGGTAGAAAGTATTGTCTCCTTGAACAAAGCACCAGTTTTGAGTCTATCAACAGTTGGATTCTAGTTTTTGACCTTAGCCTGATCTTAGAGTTTTTACTTTTCCAGGTTGTTACTTTTCCAATTATATGGAGAATTTGTCAAGGTCTCCTACTTTGCATATTTTTATCGTTGGTCCCTTGGTGTCAAAAATCTTCCTTAGTCACTTTTGTGTCATGCTCATTGTTTAAGGATAAAACTTTGTCGACCATTCTACAATTTCCTTGACCTTTTGTGTCGGCGACTCCCTAGGATCAGTTCATTACATCAAGTCTTCGAGGGTCCTTGTTGCAAAACTTTGTACTAGTTCCATATCCATTTAGTCTCTAAATTACCTCATGTTGGATGGTGGAGGATGCCTTAATTCCTTCCTTCCAATGGATCTCTTCCTATCGAATTCAAGACATCTTGCTATGGGAAGGAGATTTAGAGTTTATGACAATACCTGGGGGATTGCAGTCATTAGTGGAAATTTCCATCACTATTGGGTAGTGGTAATACCTTCATGTATCCTACTCGATGGATTTTTCAGGTGTTTGACTTCACGACCATTTATTCACACTTGTTAGAATGTACTAGGTACCTTGGGGACCATTTTCATTAATGGTGGTTTCTCTTGCATTTGTTAACAATCCTCATTAATGACCGGTAATCAAATGGTTTCCTCCATGTTCTACTTCATATATTTTATTTGCATGGTTCAGATTCATACCTTTGGGTAGTTTGGATTGAAGACCTTGGGATGAAAGTAGCATCCTTATCTTTTACTATTTCCTAAGTTGCAAAAGACCTTCTCACATTTTAGATGACATTTTCTGATACATAGATCCACCTTGTATTCTTGTGGCTATAATCGATTACTAATCATGGATCCACCTTTTTCATTTGTGGCCATGACTCCTTTATATTTTATATGGTGTCTTTTTGCATATTGTGCGGCCATGATAGTTACATCAGTTATACACATGTTGGATCCGCTTGTATCTTTATGACGATTATTTGTATATAGACATGTATGTCCTGAATATCAGTTTTTTCTGACATTTATATCTCTTTCAGGTAACTATATTCGAGCCTACCATCTTGTATCCTCTGTCTCTTCGAATTCTCATCTCAATTGTTTCCTTTTTTATAATGTATTTCAGCTATTGTCTTCCCCTCTAACCTCATACATTAGGGGGCATCTTCTATATCCCAAAATGACACTTCTCCGTTCATGATGACTTTTACATGTTTTTGTCGCATGATGACACTTCATGAAAACTCCCATTAGTCACTTAAAAGAGACATGTATTGGAGGAACCATATATATATATTTATGTAACTCCATTTAACCTCTTCTTTGAACCATTGGAAATATACCAGACCAAGGAAAAACTTTCGAGAAGTCACCAACCATTGAACATGCTTGGAAATACCTTAAAAAATAGCTTTATTGACCCACTTGCGAGTTTTCCTAAGTAAAATTGCATGTCACTCGCCCCTTTTCTTAAGTAAACCCATGAGTATACCCTGGAGTGGCCAAAACAATATAAAAAATGAAAAATATTGAATTTGAGGTGTTTTTGGAACTGCTCCTTCAGTTGTAACTGATCCCTATTCGAACCTTACTCTTGAAAATAGTATATAAGAGAGGGAGAGGGGTCCATGAAAGGGGACTTAGCCTTTGCATTGTTATGCTAGTGACATTAGGACTCTCATCCCCCCTACCTTTTCGCTAGAAGTCATCATTGTTGCAAATCTTGGAGGCTGAGATTCTTGGAGAAGAGAAGTACGAGATCCAGATAAAAGGTTTCACTAGGTGCCTCACATGAGTAAAAGGTATATCTTGTACTTCTTCTTATGATTAATAAAAATTTGATGCTCTTCCCTTTCCAAATCTTTGTCTAATGGATGATGTATCTCTGTTTATGATTACAGGTTGATGATTATCAGATTAGGTTTTCATGTTATCTTGATTATCATTGCTGTAAATTTGGTCATTTTGGTTTGAGGAAGGTTGAAGCTTGTTTTGCAGGTTTCTTGGATTGAGGAGAAAGAGGAGAAACAGGAGGGATAGAGAAACTGTTATTAGATATCAATAATAAGCATCTCCAACAAAGAAACTGTTATTAGATCTCTCGGTGCTGCTGGAAGCATAGTGGTTGTAGGAATCATAGTTGTTACTAGATTCGTCTAATGGACCTCTTGCAGGATCAGGTTTCCCATAAATTCATAAACTAAAACATATTAATTTCCATTAAATATAAAACAAATAAAAATTATTGTGAGCTTAGGCAGGAGTTTTATACCTTTAGATCATCATAGCATTTCATATGCAAAGCATAGGGAATCAACCTAGTATAGGCGATGCAAGAAGGCTATTTATAAGAAAACTGGGAGAAAGGGTTGTCCATAGATACACCAAAAGTATTCAAAACATGGACTCTAGAGTCTACATGGATCCCATTTAAGATTTTTTAATGACTCAAGAAGACTTAGAAAAGATTCCCCAATGCCCCCGTTTAGTTTTTGTTGGTAGTAGAGTGTTTGAGCATATTGACGAACCATAAAAAAACAAAATGGTCCATAAAGGGAATAAAGGTATTTGGTTCAATCAAACTAACTCATCTTATTTTTGTAGATGATGTAATGCTATTTGGCTTAGGTACATAGAATATATGAACAAATACAAATAAATCCTTTACTCATATTGAAAAGCAGTTGGTATGGAAGTGAATGTTCAAAAATAGTATATTCTCTTCAATAGGATGGATGAACATATGGAAAGTTAAATTTCACAAATAATCTCATTTAATACTATTTCAATGAATAAAGGGATCAAGTATTTGTGTTTTATTTAAATGAAATAATGATCATATTTTTATTTGGATTTGGTTGTATTAGAAAATTTAGGACATACTGACAACTTGTTGTAGTCAATTAGATTGCAAGGTTACCAATGATACATATATAGATTCATATAACAATGATATAGGCAAGAGACAAGGAATGATAGACATAATAACAACTTATATTAGTCAGGAACAGATGTGGGTTCATACATAAAAGAGAACCAAGTCTTTATCTAACTCTACAACCTATATATATGATTTACAAACAGTTACATAACTACCTGTCGTTTCAACCAACTGACACGACCTATGAGGTCGACATGTTTACACTTTAGTCAACTGCAGGAACTAGTCTGCTCATCGACTTAGGCTCCTCCAACATTCCCCCCACCTCAAAATATTTCTTCGTCCCTAAGAAATAGGGAGATGGATCTTTCTCTGTCTGAAGTAGTTATTCTCATGTGTTGCTCTTTTTACGCTGGATTGATATGACTGGTGGCTAGATGTTGTTGCACAAAAGCTTCTACAATTGCCTTTGCAGATACTGATAACTGGTGTTGGAGCTATTCCCAAGCATGGACAACACTTTGTATGTCAATCGTAAGGGTTGTAAGTTTTCCATCTTTTGATGCATATCTAAGTCCAAAATATTGATCATTTCACTTCCCAAGAGTTGTGTCTATTCAGTGGCAGCGGAAAGTAGTTGTTATCACATATATAGTAGCCAGGCTACCATATTCTATTTTTCAGACACAGTACTTTTTTCAGCTAGATATCTTACATATGAGATGCTGAGATGAGCAGTTTTTCTGGATCATTATTATATTTGTGGACTATTGTACTCTCCCATGTCAGGACTAAGTCTCAGGACACTCAGATTTGAGGACCGATGTAGCCATTTAGTCATTACAAAGCAGTTATTGATGCCCAGATGTATATCAGTGCTTTCTCATTGGACAGATGATGTTTCAGATGGATTATATGCATGATTATGACTCAGATTTTTATATTTTGTTATGGTTATCATTGCTCTTATACTCATTTTTGTGACTTGTATTAACATTTAGTGTCATGATCTGGTGGTCATAATTATATGGACTTGGATGTATTTGTATTTATGTATTGATGTCCCTACTTAGGCTTGGAAGTTCCTGATCTATACTCATTGGTTTTATCCTCCTTAGGGAGAATAGAGGTAGTCATTCCCACCATTGTTTTGGCTTGCTAGTGTTGGCTTCACCTTTCATTGTCTCCACCCATCCATTACCTTCCCTTTTTGTTTCTAACCTGACTTTCTACTTGACTTATGGCATGGAGGACCTTTTCCCCTGCTAGAAACTTTGTTGGACAAGCCTCCTTGTTTATATTGTGTCTCAGCTCTGAGTTGGTGACAAAACTTGCCTATTGGTGAGTTGGATTGTATGCCTAAATCATTCTGGTCAGTTGTCCTGATGTTTGGCACCGTGCAGAACTCCCCTTGGTCACTTGAGATGTTGTTGGCTAAAACTGAAAGCTCATGTACTACCTACATTGGAAATATTATATATGCGCTCATGGAAAATGAAAATGCTAAAACTGTGTTTCTTAACATATGTAAAAAATGGCAAGAGCAATGAAATGCTAAAATACCCCTTGAAGGGTATAAGAAAAGGTCCAAAAAGAAATGGTTATGTAGCTTTATTATGTGACTTCATCGATAAAGAACCTTCCAACTATGTAGAAGCGGTAGAAAGGAAAGAATGGAAGGATGCTATTATCGAAGAGTATCAATCGATCATGAAGAATGATGTTTGGGATGTTGTCCCAAGATTAGAAGGGAAGTCCATTGTAACTTCCAAATGGATCTACAAGATCAAGCATGCTGCAGATGGAAGCATAGAAAAATATAAAGCAAGATTTCTGGCTCGTGGCTTCTCCTAGAAAGCAAGAATATATTATGAGGAAAATTTTGCACCTGTAGCCAGATACACTTCCATCAGATCAATACTTGCTCTGGCTGCAGTGATGAAATGGAAGATACACCAGATGGATGTCAAGACTGCTTTCTTGAATGGTGTAGTGAAAGAGGAAGTGTATGTAGAGTAGTCACTCAATTTTGAGACACATGACAAGGAGTCTCATGTGTGCAGATTGAAGAAAGCCATGTACGGTTTGAAACAGGAAACCAGGACATGTTACGGCATAATTAATGGCTTTCTATCAAGTTTAGGCTTTACCAAAAGTAAAGCAGATTCCAACCTTTACTACAAGGTTGAAGATGGTAACCCAATGATACTCCTACTGTATGTAGATGATATGTTTGTAACAAGTATGGATGGGTTGATTTCTGATATGAAGAGGAAGCTTGCTGTTGAGTTCAAAATGAAGGACTTGGGTATGATGCACTATTTTCTAGGCATGGAGGTGTGGCAGAATGCAGATGGAATCTTCCTCGGACAAGGGAAGTATGCAATAGAGATCCTGAAGATATTCAGGATGATGGACTGCAAGGCCATGATCCTATGGCATCGAACCTGAAGCTATTGAGTGACTCTTCATTAGAAGCGGTTGATGCTATGATGTATCGTTAGATGATTGGGTCCTTGATGTACTTGATGAACACAAGACCAGATATTTGCTTTGCTGTGAACACCTTGAGCCAGTTTCTAACAGATCCAAGACATGTTCACTTGATTGCTGCAAAGCATATTCTAAGGTACCTGAGGGGTACAGTTGATTATCGGCTCAAGTATGAGGAGAATTAGAAGATTAACCTGGAGGGTTATGTTGATTCAGATTGGGCAAGCAGTGCCATCGATAGGAAGAGCACTTCAGGGTGTTGCTTTAGTATGGGATCAGGTGTGATCTCTTGGTTTAGTAGGAAGCAATCCTGTGTGGCACTGAGTACAGCTGAAGCAGAGTATGTCGTAGCTTGTTCAACTAGTTGTGAGGCAGTATGGCTGAGGAAGCTACTGTCTGATTTTTTTGATCTCCAGTTAGATGCTACTTGTATATATTGAGACAAACAAAGTTGTGTGAAGTTTTCAGAGAACCTGGTGTTCCATGACAAGTCAAAGCATATCGAAATCAAGTATCACTATATCAGGGATATGGCGTAGAGAGGAGAAGTGAAGCTCTAGTATGTTGCGACAGATGAACAGATAGTTGATGTGTTGACGAAGCTATTGGCCACAGTGAAGTTTGAGTACTTCAGGGAGAAGCTTGGTGTTCTCCAGATCGAGGCTCCCTCCAAGGGGAAGTGATGAGTCCGTGAGCCATTTTGACATGGTGAGAGAATTGGTTCCTTCCATGGTCAGATGTAAGGGCTGATCCATTTTATCATGGATAAAGGATTGGTTCCTTCAATGTCAGATATGAGTGCTGAGCCATTTTGATGTGACTGTAGGATTGGTTCCTACATGATCAGATATAAGTGTTGAATGCCATTCTTTGAATGGAGGCACCCGGTCAGTTACCGGGAACAGTTTGTCTAGGGCTGAGGGCCATTCTGATGTGACTATAGGATTGGTTCCTACATGATCATATATAAGTGCATAGCATTCTGATGTGACTGCGGGATTGGTTCCTACATGATCAGATGTAAGTGTAGAGCCATTTTGACATGTAGGTTGGATTGGTTCCTCTCATGGTCAAATGTAAGTGCAGAGCCTTTTTGACATGTATGTTGGATTGGTTCCTCACATGGTCAAATGTAAGTGCAGAGCCTTTCTGATATGAATGCTAGATTGGTTCCTCTCATGGTCAGATGTGAGTGTTGGGCCTTTCTGACATAGATGACTGGATTGGTTCCTCTCATGGTCAGATGTGAGTGCTGGGCATGCCTTTCTGACATGTATGTTGGATTTGTTCCTCACATGGTCACTTGTAAGTGCTGGGTGGGCCATTCCGACTTAGGGTTAGATATAAGTGCTAAAGAAGACCTACATGGAGGCTAGTCCTAAAACTAGCATGAAAAAGGGCAGGCTCTGTAGAACTTCCCGTGACAAGAAGAGTCAAGAGATAGCACCTATGATGATGATTCAACAGAGATGTTCCAGAACTAGAGATGATCCAGATCGAGTGATGATCCAGATCTAGTGATGAAGATGACTTGAAGAAGAAGATGAATTGAAGATGAAGATGACGAGAACTTGATGATGATTTAGATGATATACAGAAGAAGACTTGTGCTGATAAATTGTGTTGAGAGAATACCTTTCTAGTTAAGAGGGAGAGTTGATGTAATTGTAGCTTTAGAATGTATTCACTTGTATATCTTATGTATTGTACCCTGATGTTTATTTCGGGAATTTTTTGTAATGTAATTGAGTCATGTCATGCCCCGATGTTCCGATTGGGAGTTTCTATAATGTAAACAAGTCATGTCAAGTCATTGTGGGTAACGCTGCTATTGATCAAGGGTTAAAGTCCCCACAGTTGTGGGGCCCTAGGGTTATTAGACTCTCCTATTGAAGTCGGCCCTAATGAGTTATTGTCAAGTCTAGAATTAGTATAAATAGTGAGTGAGCCTCTCTATTTAACACACACTCACTCATAGTCAGTTGTGGCGTATAACTGAGGGAGAAGAAGTTGCCGGGGCTAGAAAGAAAGAGACTACTGCTGTCGGGAGATCATCTTACTATTTTGGGGTTTTAATTTTGGTGCTGATTCTATCTCTGAGGAAGTTACAGGGTTTTCTCCATTTATGGTTTCCCCGAGGAAAAACATTGTGTTCATTGTCTATTGTGTTTGATTGCTGTGCTTGTTATTCTCTCAGTTAAAGATCCTAATATAATGCTAGCTTGAATGATAAAAATTTAACACGGTATCAGAGCTAACCTGAGAAGACTACACTGTGTAGCTGCGGAAACTAGGGATTCCTACTTTTTGGATCTCTCTCCACAGATTTTCAGAAAAAGAAGGTTGGGTTGACTCTCCTCTGTAGGGCGCATCTTTCTGTCGAAGCATAATCTGATTCTGAGCATTTTCAGTTTTTGACCCAACACTGCTGCCGAAAATTAGGGCTTTCCATAGAAGTGGAATTTTTGAGTGATCCCAAGCCTGGATTGATCTCCTCCTCAAAATCGAATTTTAGAGATCAAGATCAAATTTTTTGGTTGGACAGAACTCCAGGAAAGTCAAACCCTAATATGCTCTTGAAACAACACTGCAATAATTCAGCTCCAGATCCAGATCCAACATCTTGATCTGGTAAGATCTAAATCTTTTGTATTTCCATTTGAGGTTCTCAGTTAATATGTCTCATCATACCAAGCTTGATGAAAATCTTGAGGGAGCTGATAACTTTCGAGCCTGGAAGTATAGGATTTCCCTGGTCTTGGAAGAAAATGAGTTGGATTCCTACATCAATGAGGAGGTTCTAGTTCCAGAGGAAGATGAGGCTAAATTCATACACAAGAATAAATTGGTCATGGCTAAGAGGATTATTGCTGATTCAATCAAGGATCACCTCATACCACAAGTGTCCTCCCTCAAGACACCTAAAGCTGTGTTTGATGCCCTGACCAAACTGTTTGAAGGAAAGAACATAAACTGGAAGATGACTTTGAGGAACCAGTTGAAGAATGTAAAGATCCAGAATGAGGAGACCATACAGTCATACTTTACAAGGGTCTCCTAGATCAAAGAAAAACTTGAAGCAATGGATGAAGAAGTGGAGAATGCATAAATTGTGATGACAACCTTGAATGGTCTCCCTCGATCATGTGATTCTTTCATCCAAGGAATCTGTGCTAGAAAGAATCTAATCAAGTTCAATAGAATGTGGGAAGAATGCTCACAAGAAGAAGCTCGAATAGTAGCTCGAGAAGAAAAGATGGGAAATGAAGATCAATCTCTCATAGTACACTCCAAGAAAGGCAGAAGGGAAAATCATCATCACCAAGGTAAGCATTCTCATCAGAAAGATAATTTTGTAAGAACAAAGAAGGATCTATCCAAACTCAGATGCTATACATGTGATTAAAGAGGACACTTTGCTATAAATTGTCCCATGAATAAGAATGGATCTAGGAAGAAGAAGAAATCCAAAAGAAGACATGATGCTCACACTGTTGAGGATGATGATCCTCCCAGAAAGAGAGTAAAACAAGAAAGTGAAGACTCTTCAAGTGATGAAGAATATGTTTTGATCTCCGCTCTCATGGGAACTGTCACACATGGAAGCAAAGATTGGCTTATTGATAGTGGGGCTTCCAATCACATGACATGATTCAAGGAATCCTTTGAGAAAATATTTGAACATAATTCACCCCATAAGGTGAAACTTGGGGATGACTACCAATATCCCATAAAAGGTAGTGGTGAATCCTCCTACAAGCTAGACTTTGAAAAATCTATGAAAATGAAGGATGTCTTGTTTGTACCAGGACTAAAGAAGAATATTCTCTCCATATTGGCACTGGATGCAAAAGGCATGAGGGTTGCATTTGTAGATGGCCAAGTCCTCATGTGGCCAAGAGGAAAGACTATTGATGATGCAATAGTAATTGGAGAACAAGAAGGAGGATTATACAAATTGAAGGGCCAACCAGAACAAGATTTGGTTCATGACCTAGTAGAGCCAAATGAACTTTGGCATAGAAGGCTTGCACATGTGCATAACAGAGCACTTCCACTTGCAAGAAAAGCTGTTGAAGGACTTCTAGAAATGCAGTCAAAACATGAAGGAGTTTGCAAAGGATGTGCGAAAGGAAAGAACAAAAAGAAGACATTTCCATGTAGCGAAAGCAAAGCAAAAGGAATATTGGAAATCATTCACTCCGATGTATGCGGTCCAATGTCATCTAGTTATTTAAGCGGGTATGTATACTATGTTTCTTTTATTGATGATTTTTCTAGGAAGACATGGATATACTTTATGAAGAACAAAGTTTTCAGCAAGTTCAAGGAATTCAAAGCCTTGATCAAGAACCACACAGAAAATAAGACCAAAACCTTTTGATCAGATAATGGCAGAGAATTCACATAAAATGAATTCAAAGAGTTATGCAAAGATTCAGGGATTAAGAGGGAGTTATCCACTCCATATAATCCACAACAGAATGGGGTTGTAGAAAGGAAGAATATAATGATCATGGAAGCTGCAAGAGTAATGATTCATGATCAAGATCTTCCCATGCATCTATGGGTAGAAGCTGCCAGAACAATGGTGTATGTACGAAACTGTAGTCCACACATAGTACTCGAGAACAAGACACCTGAAGAAGTCTTTTCCAGCAAGAAACTAGAATTCAGCCATCTCATAATATTCGGTTGTCCAATATACATACACATTCCAAAAGAAAAGAGGAAAAAGTTGTATCCTTCAGGAAAGAAGGGTACATTTATGGGATACTTTGAAAGCTCGAAGGCTTACAGAATATACTTCCCACGATTCAAGAAGATTGACATCAGCAGGGACATCAAATTTGATGAAGACTCAGCTTACAAAAAATCCAAAAAGAGACTCGCTGAAGATCCTGAAGAAACAGAAGCACCCAGAATCCATGACACAACCATGAACGAAGAAATTCAAGAAGAAGATCGAGAATTAGAAGAACCTCAAGAACATGTAAATCCGCCTCAGGAGAAGAATCCTCACAAGAGGAAACCTGTTTGGGTAGGAGAAGCTATCCAAGGTGCAAAAAGATATGGGGCTCCAGAAGAGACTCATAGAGAAAGAAAGAGGACTAGGTCCTGCTCCGGGTATGTAGATTTATTATGTGACTTCATCGATAAAGAACCTTCCAACTATGAAGAAGAGACAGAAAGGAAAGAATGGAAGGATGCTATGATCGAAGAGTATCAATCGATCATGAAGAATGATGTTTGGGATGTTGTCCCAAGACCAGAAGGGAAGTTTGTTGTAACTTCGAAATGGATCTACAAGATCAAGCATGCTATAGATGGAAGCATAGAAAAATATAAAGACAGATTTGTAGCTCGTGGCTTCTCCCAGAAAGAAGGAATAGATTATGAGGAAACTTTTGCACCTGTAACTAGATACACTTCCATCAGATCAGTACTTTCTCTAGCTGTAGTGATGAAATGGAATATACACCAGATGGATTTCAAGACTGCTTTCTTTAATGGTGTAGTGTAAGAGGAAGTGTATGTAGAGCAGCCACTCGGTTTTGAGACACATGACAGGGAGTCTCATGTGTGCAGATTGAAGAAAGACCTGTACGGTTTGAAATAGGCACCCATGACATGGTACGGCATAATTGATGGCTTTCTATCTAGTTTAGGCTTTACCAAAAGTAAAGCAGATTCCAACCTTTACTACAAGGTTGAAAATGGTAACCCAGTGATACTCCTACTGTATGTAGATGATCTATTTGTAACAGGTATGGATGGGTTGATTGCTGATACGAAGAGGAAGGTTGTTACTGAGTTCGAAATGAAGGACTTGGGTATGATGCACTATTTTCTAGGCATGGAGGTGTGGCAGAATGTGGATGGAATCTTCCTCGGACAAGGGAAGTATGCAATAGAGATCCTGAAGAGATTTGGGACGATGGACTGCAAGGTCATGACCACACCTATGGCAGCAAACTTGAAGCTATTGAGTGATGCTTCATCAGAAGCGGTTGATGCTA
This sequence comes from Pseudotsuga menziesii, assembly GCA_001517045.1. NCBI lineage: Eukaryota > Viridiplantae > Streptophyta > Pinopsida > Pinales > Pinaceae > Pseudotsuga > Pseudotsuga menziesii. The sequence goes on along the minus strand of LPNX010104778.1, from coordinate 1,003,313 downwards.
GGATGTATCATCAGATGATTGGGTCCTTGATGTACCTAATGAACATGAGACTAGATATTCTCTTTCCTGTGAACACCTTGAGCCAGTTTCTGATAGATCCGAGACATGTTCACTTGATTTCCGCAAAGCATATTCTGAGGTACCTAAGGGTTACAGTTGATTAGGGGCTCAAGTATGAGGTGAATCAGAAGATTAACCTGGAGGGATATGTTGATTTAGATTGGGTAGGCAGTTCCATCGATAGGAAGAGCACTTCAGTGTGTTGCTTCAGTATGGGATCGGGTATGATCTCTTGGTTTAGCAGGAAGCAATCCTGTGTGGCACTGAGTACAGCTGAAGCAAAGTATGTCGTAGCTTGTTCAGCTAGTTGTGAGGCAGTATGGCTGAGGAAGCTACTGTCTGATTTATTTGATCTCTAGTTAGATGCTACTTGTATATATTGAGACAACTAGAGTTGTGTGAAGTTGTTAGAGAACCCGGTGTTCCATGACAAGTCGAAGCATATCGATATCAAGTATCACTATATCAGGGATATGGTGTAGAGAGGAGCAGTGAAGCTCCAGTATGTTGTGATGGATGAACATATAGCTGATGTGTTGACGAAGCCATTCGCTAGAGTGAATTTTGAGTACTTTAGGGAGAAGCTTGGTGTTCTCCGAATCGAGGTTCCCTCCAAGAGGAAGTGATGAGTCTGTGAGCCATTTTGACATGGTGAGAGGATTGGTTCCTTCCATGGTCAGATGTAAGGGCTGAGCCATTCTATCATGGATAAAGGATTGGTTCCTTCCATGTTAGATATGAGTGCTGAGCCATTCTAACATGACTATAGGATTGGTACCTACATGATTAGATATAAGTGCTGAATGCCATTCTTTGAATGGAGCCACTTGGTCAGTTACCAGGAACACTCAGTCTGGGACTGAGGACCATTCTGATGTGACTGTAGGATTGGTTCCTACATGATCAGATATAAGTGAAGATCCATTCTGATGTGACTATGGGATTGGTTCCTACATGATTAGATGTAAGTGCATATCCCTTTCGACATGTAGGTTGGATTGGTTCCTTGCATGGTCGAATGTATCTGCAGAGCCTTTTTGACATGTATGTTGGATTGGTTCCTTGCATGTTTAGTGTAGATCCTTTCTGACATGAATGCTGGATTGGTTCCTCTCATGGTCAGATGTAAGTGCTGTGCCTTTCTGACATAGATGTCTGAATTGGTTCCTCTCATGGTCAGATGTGAGTGCTGGGTGTGCATTTATGACATGTATGTTGGATGTGTTCCTCGCATGGTCATATGTAAGTGCTGGGTGGGCCATTCTGACTTAGGGTTAGATATAAGTGCTGAAGAAGACCTACATGGAGGCTAGGCCTACAACCAGCATGAAAAAGGGCTGGCTATGTAGAACTTCCTGTGACAAGAAGAATCAAGAGATAGCACCTATGATGATGATCCAGCAGAGATCTTCTAGACTCAGAGATGATCCAGATCGAGTGATTATCCAGATCTAGTGATGAAGATGACTTGAAGAAGATGACGACTTGAATATGAAGATGATGAGAACTTGACGATGATTCAGACGATACAGAGAAGAAGACTTGTGCTGATAAATTGTGTCGAGAGAATACCTTCCTAGTTAAGATGGAGTGTTGATGTAATTGTAACTTTAGAATGTATTCACTTGTATATCTTATGTATTGTACCCCGATGTTTATTCCGAGAAGTGTTTGTAATGTAATTGAGTCATGTCATGCCCCGATGTTCCGATCAGGAGTTTCTATAATGTAAACAAGTCATGTCAAGTCATTGTGGGTAACCCTCCTATTGATCAAGGGTTAAAGTCCCCGCAGCTGTCGGGCCCTAGGGTTATTAGACTCTCCTAGTGAAGTCATCCCTAGTGAGTTATTTCCAAGTCGAGAATTAGTATAAATAGAGAGTGAGCCTCTCTATTTAACACACACTCACTCACACTCAGTTGTAACGCATATCTGAGGGAGAAGAAGTTGCTGGGGCTAGAAAGAAAGAGACTACTATTGTCGAGAGATCATCTCACTATTTTTGGGTTTTACGTTTGGTGCTGATTCTATCTCTAAGGAAGTTGCGAGGTTTTCTCCATTTATGGTTTCCCCGAGGAAAAACATTGTGTTCATTGTCTCTTGTGTTTGATTGCTGTGCTTGTTCTTCTCTCAGTTAAAGATCCTAATATAATGCTAGATTGAATGATAAAAATATAACAAACTGATGAGCTCACACATCTTCTGAATCTCTTCAAATACCTGAACATAGTAAGTGTACCAATTTTGCAGGACATTTGTCATAATAATAGATTCTGCAACATATTGAGTCAACAGTTTATAGGATTCGGTAAATGCTGTAAATTGGTTCCAGAGTAATACAGTAGTCTCCTTAGCCTGCTCATGTAGTCTTTATTTTAACTTCTATTGGAATGTCAACACAACATTTTCAAAAAGTTGATATGCTTTGTTGAGGGATCTATCAGAGTCGACCCCTTCTGGAATCGAAATAAACTGTCATGCTAGGTTTTCAGACTTGGTTACAAATTCATTTTTCTATGCTTCTAGCTTCTTTATTTGTTCTTTTGTGTCTGTACTCTTTATTAATTACATCCATCAACCGATCCAATTCTTCCTCTTTCAATTTTTGTGTGTATAGTGTAACTGTCAAATCGAGTTGGGCCAGATGTACTAATGAAGTTGTCTACTGCTGAGACTATTGTAGTTGTATTTGTTGTTCCTTTTCTTGTTTCTTATGTTATCTTCTCTGATTTCTTTTTCTTCTTTCTTGGTCTCTGTTCTGTCTGTTTGTACCTTGGGCTTGTTCTACTGGGCTTTTTGCTCTGGCTTCCTGCATTTATGCCGTAACTGGGGTGATAACAGGACTTACGCGAGTAGGGTGGATAGTGTTAGGAGACTCGATGAGATTGGTGATTTGTGGTAATGGTGGTAGAGGTGATATAGGTGAGGAATGCAGGTTGACAAGTAGGCTTGCTTCTTCCTATGATAGGGGTTGGTCGTAGGCCGATGGAATTATGGGATCGACAGACTCAGTACATTCAATAATCATTTCAAGGATGGGTTGTTCAATGGTTGGGATGTTTTATGGTATGTTCAGAGATGCGATAGGTCGAGGATGAATGAGGAAGTGTGTTTTGCTACAATGTCACTCGATAAGTTAGGATTTTTTTGAATGGTGGTTTCTGTATACCCGACGACTTCTGTTTGCAGAGTGGACGAATGTGGGGGCTTGACACTATTAGGTGTGGATAAACTGGGTTGTAGAGATTCCATAGTTAGAACCGACATTTTTACTACCATATTTTTCAAATAAGGAAGAAGAGATTGTAATTGATTAATGAAATCTTGGATCTTGTTATCGGTTTGAAGGCGGGGTCAGAGCGGTGTTGACAATGTCTGCATGTATGGATGTGAGAGGGAAAGTGGTGTAGTGGTTTTCAAATTTGGTATGAATTATTCAATAACCGGGGTCATATATGGTGGTGGTGGGGTGCGGGTGAGATCAACAAATGGTGGTGTAACAAACTTAACTTTATTTTGGTTTGTGTCTAGTTTGATTATTCACTGCTCCTCCTCTGTGATAAACTTGAGAAACTGTTCATCAACTGGGACTTTTTTCCTGGAGGAATCTTCCAATATCTGGGATGCACTATCATATAATTCGACATCGTCATATTCAGTTGGTTCTTGAAGGATGAGTTTTCATTTCCCCTTTCCTTTTACTGTGCTCTTCGTTTTTTTGTCGAGCTTTAAATAGTTTGTCAGCTATTCGACAAATATTTTCTTTAGTTAGTGCATATTTTGGAGGAGGAGTATCATATTGGGTACTCTCCTTAGTCATATCTTCTTCCTCCAATGGCTGTTGTGTAGTTGTTAATGTGAACCCCAATGGGTTGATGTCACAAGTACTGTCGCGGTTGAGAGGGAAGGTGCTTATATGCAGTCGAACTTCATCGTCCTCTTCTTTTTCGTCACTGACTAAGGGTTCGATCGTTGGCTGATCGGGTCTTCATGCTATGGGTGGTATATCAAATTTGGTATTGGATTTTTGATTGAGTTCATTGAATATTTCCTCAACCGATGGGTAAAAGTCAATTTCCCTGGTGGTGCCCCCAACAGCCTGTAAATACCATACTGACGTGTGGTCCAATTCGAGTTGGATATGTGCTGTCGGTGGTAAAATCTGTCAGACATTCTAAGGTACTCTCCAATGTGCAGTTTTGAGTTTTATTACTTGAAACCATGTGTTGAGCCATATTTTCGCTATTTGTGCTCCTAGTCGACAACTATCAGTGGCACAAATCACTTGAAGTTCCACATGGATGACTGATTTGGTGCAATAAAATCCTTGTCTTTGAAAGATCAGAGATGGTACATGGCTATCCATATTATCAATGAGGGGTACCTGATCTTAGAGCTCTCCTCTTGGAATTTAACGGAAATGTGTTTAATTATCTTGGATAAATGTTCAACTGAGCGATAAGGTTTCCCTTTTTTCGACACATTTTGAACCGCGTCAAGCATGTCGAGCTTTAGGTTAGAAACTCTCCCCGTTCTTGTTAAAGCCATAGTTATAATCTTTGCAGCTATATTTGGCGTGCCATAGATGATTTGACTTAATACCAACCCTCTTGAGTTTTTTCCTGTTGCTATACTTGTTAGTTATTCAATGAGGCCCAAGTTTAATTTAATAGGCACCGAATCTCCCTTGTTTTATAACCCAATAATCATATAGATTAGATCACTAGTGATTTCCACAGGTGCATCGACATAGAATTTTCCATTATGGTACATGCTGATAATAAATTGTGCAATTAGTTGTTTTGTGCGAAGGAAAATATCCATAAGCGATGCATTCATGTAGCCGAGGATTGTGGTAGAGATTAATCTTTGGGCTTCCTCTCTCCATTTTCCAACTTTGTCAGTTACCCATTCCTTAATTTCCTTCCAGACCATCTTCCATTGTGGTTCAAAAACTTTGGCATTGCAAATGTTGTGTAGTCTCCTCTCTAGTGGTGTGTTGGATGTTCCCAACTGTTTAAGCTTCATTGTGATGGATCTGGTATTTGTGGTCGACTTTTTTTGGTCCATTATATCGGTCGGATTGTCTAGTTCAATAGGGTTTAAATTGTGCTCTGGTTTTTGGTTTTTCTGGGGTTCAAGCTCTATGCAGAATGAAGTCCAATTTTATTCTAGTGTGGTATTTATAGCGGAGTTATTTGGAGCAGGAGAATGTGTAGTGGTTGGTGGTATTAATGGTGATATTAATGGTGGATTTGATTGTAAAGGATGAGTTGTTGGTGATTCTATCGAGGCATTCCGACTTTTGTGCTCCAAATGTCGTTGTTCATCATGACTTGAATGGACCATTGAACCTTCTTTATGTCGGTGGATTTTTGGGTCATGATGATGTCGGTAATGTCACAGTGGTTAGAATTCTTCATGCCTATTATGTTGATGGTTATATCTCCCAAACTTTGTTTTACTTCTTCCTGCCTGATAATTGATCCAAGTTCCTGTCATATTGGTTTTTTCGTAGTATTGTTTTCTTGTGTTTGTTTTAGGTTTTAATAGTTTTTTTTTTCAATTTATGTATAATTATACAACCATTTTTCCCCCATGATTTAGGCTTTGTACCACTTTAGTTGGGCACCATTAACTAACTTCAAAAATACACTCCCCTGTAGTGTTTTTAGTCAAATTAATCCGTTAGCATTGATTTCTTCGACAATGTATGGACCCATCCATTCGGTCTGTAGTTTCTTAGGTTTCCCTTTACTCGACTATTGTATAGTAATGCAAGGTCTCGAACCAACGGGTTTTTACTTTTGATATTTCGATCATGCCAAGCTTTTTTATTTTTCTTTTGGATTTCTTGGTGTTGTATTTCAATTTGTCAGTGTTCTTATATTTTAGATAGTTGCGCCAATCTTTCTTTTCTAGCATTCTCGACATCTATGTGTAATATGTCGGCTATTAGAGGAGTCTGCTGTTGAAAGTGTAAAGGTACAATTGCTTCCTATCCATAGACAAGTTAGAATGGTTTCTGACCTATCGAACGTTTGTATGCCATTCGTATGCCCATAAAACAACAGGCATTTTGTCGTCCCAATCATCTTTATCATTGTTATGTATTTTTGTTAATCTTTTGGTTAATGTTTTATTAAAAGCTTCACTTGCACCATTAGATTGGGGGTGATGTGCTGTAATCTTCTGATGTTCGATCATGAATTATTTTGTTAAAGCTATGATTGTTTTGTTGACAAAATGTGACCCCCGATCACTGATTAAGGTCAATGGACATCTAAATATAGTGACGATATTATTGTATATAAATTTCGCAGCTATCTCACTTCAGCAGGTTTCGACTAGTTATGCTTCTGCCCACTTAGTGACATACTCAACAACTATGATAATATATTGTGCTCCTGTTCATCTAGCCTGTATTATAAATGGTCCTATGAAATCGATCACCCAAATTTCAAATTTTAAGCTTGGTTTTAATGATATTAAAGGAATTTCGGTGCTTGGTAGAGGCCGACCTAGTCATTGGTATCGGTCACATTTGTTCACAAATTCTTGAAAATCCTAGTATAATGCCGACCACCATAATCTTGGTTGTTGGATTTTTTTGGCTGTCACGTCTACCTAAAAATGTCCTCCAACTGCACCATAGTGCAATTCATGGATTATATTTTCTCTTTCGTGATCGAGAACACATCGTCGTAGTACATAGTATAATCCTAGTTTATAGACGAATCCATTTACTATGCTGTTGGGTGCAGCTTTCATCGCTAATATATTTTTCTTTTTATCACTCATCCCTTCTGGCGCTCGTCCTTCCTCTAGAATTTGAGCAATTTATGCTAATTCCGAATATACAACTTCAATTCAGGATGGTGTGCATCTGGTAAATCGTCTTGGATTCCGATCAATTCTTCCCTTGTGTCAATTCTCGACAAGTGGTCAGGTTTGGCATTTGTTTTTCCTGGTTGGACTATGAATTCAAACTCAAATTCTTGAAATAATAACAACCATCGACAAATTATTCTATGATGTAATGGCTTGTTTACTGAATATTTTAATGCCTGATGGTCAGTGTAAAACACAAACGGATTAGCGAGTAAGTAATGTCAGTATTTTTGAAGTACGAATACCATTATGATTGCTTCTCTTTCTGTTGTCAAATAATTCCTTTCAACTTTATTTATTTTTCTACTATTGTATGTATTTGGATGATCCATTCCTTCATCACCAGGTTGTGATAATATTTCTTCAATAACTATTTCGGATGCATCGATATGTACATGAAAATTGATCAACCAATTTGGGAATCATAATATGGGTGCTTCGACTAATTTTTTCTTTAAAATGCTGAATGATGTAGTACATTAGTTGGTCCATTCATATTCTTGATTTTCTTTTAGTAGTTATTCTAATGGATATGTCACGTGAGAGTAATGTCGGATGAACTTTCTGTAATACCCCATATGTCCAAGTAAGACTCTCACTTGCTTAGGATTCACTGGTGGTTTTATGTTGAGAATAATTTTAATTTTTGCATAGTCGACTTTAATTCCTTCCTTACATATGACATGTCCCAGTAGGATTCCTATTTAGGTTGCAAAGATACACTTTTTGATATTGAGAAATAGTTGGATCTGTTGAGATCTTTCTAGCATAAGTCTTATTCATTTACAATGGTTTTTCAGCATAGAATAGACTGTCCAATCGTAACAAAATACAACCATAGTTTTATAGACATATTCCTGAAATGATTTAATGACTATTATGGAGAAAACAACTGGTTTATTTTTCAATCCAAATGGCATGAATTTATATGCGAATGATCCAAATTCACATACAAATGTTGTTTTATTTTGGTCTTCTTTAGCGATGAGTGCTTGATTGTATCCTGAAAATCCGTTTGTAAACGAATAACACTCATGGAATGCAATTTTGTTAATAATTTCATCTACAAAAGGAGCCAGAAATGGGTCTGTGAGGGTTACTTTGTTAAGTTCTCGAAATTCGACGCAAATTATTAGTCGTGTCAGGTCATTTTTCTTCGGTTGAATGACCATTGGTATTTCCCATTCCGATTGATCGATAGGGTAGATGATTCTGTCTACCAACATGCTGTCGATTTATTTCTTCACTATCTCCTTATATTTATGCGCAAGTTTATATGCTCTTTTATTTACAGGTTTTTCCTCAGGTTTGATGTTGATTTTCATTTCACCCATTTCTTGAACTAGTCCTTTGAGATCCTTATAGTCCTGAAAAAAAATCCTGAAATAATTTTAATAAGTGGACAATTTCTGCTATTTGTTCTTCGTTCCAGTAGTCTCCAATCTTTGCAATTTAAGACTTGTCGTCATTGATATGTCAACTTCTTTTATCTTAACTTTTGCATCCATCCATTCTGGTGTTTTACTTTCATTGATATTTTGAGTACCCTCTTTGAACTGTGAAAATGACGGCGGAAAATCTTATGCTGTCAATCGTTCATGATCATCTTTTTCCGTTGTTTCAATTTTGAATACTGTTTTAACTAGTTTTGATGTTTTGGGAAGGTCGGTTTTCCATTGGAAAGTTTTCCCAATTTTGGATTTTGTCTCTAGTCAAAGTCTTGTCGAATGATGTATTTTGGTCGACTGAATATTATGACATGTAGCATTCTTTTAGTTATGTCGAGTTTTTTTGATGTATTGTTATCAGTCGACTGTAAGAAGGTTTTTATTTTTTTAGATGCTTCGACCAATAGTTCATCTTGAGATGAGAATTTGAAGTCTTTAAGGAAATTTTCCTTCAATTCATTCCATGTGAAATTTTCTCCTATTTCTTCTTCAATTTTATACCATTTATTTGGTAAATCATCTAATGTGTTTGGAAATAAGTGAGGCCAGACTCGCTCATCCTTATAACTTAGTTTTCTCCATTATTTTTCACATGTAGTAATGTGTTTCTCAGGGTCCTATCCTTGTGTGAATACTGGTATATTTGCTTGAGTTAATATTAGTTTCTTCCCTCCAAATATTTTGATAAAGTAAGCTGAAACTGTCATCCAGGTTTGTAGTCTCGACTGATGTGTATCCCACCATCGAGCAACTTATCCTGTAAATGTATCGACCATACTTTGGAGTCAGCCTTATTCACCTATAGTTTTAAAGACTTGTTCAATGTGAAGTGCTGGTGATTCACTTTATTTGTATCTAAGTGGTGGTATTCTTGATGCTTCATTCTTTATTGGTGTCAGGGATGGATAATCTCTATTTTTCTGTTCCAATATTTTAGGGATTGCAGTGACAGAAAAACATTATCGGGTTTTATTTTTAGGAATGGCCTGGATAGTCCAACATTCCCGTGCTTATAGTTTGTAATTTTCTAGTTCCCAATCATATAATTATGCATCTGAGTTATTATCAATCGAATCAAGGTTCCCCAGGTGGAGTTCTCCATATGTATTCGGTTTAGTATAATATTCATTATTATGTATTTGATATAATTGTCTAACATCTACATCTTCATCTATGGGTTTGATTCAAGTTTCTCCCTTGGATGGATGAATTGGAACAATGAATTTTTTCCCATTACCTTTAAGTTTGATTCTTTCTTTAATGATCTAGATTCCTTCATTTTACATCCCCATGTTTGACCTACTAGAGCTGGGAAGGAACCAAATCCTTCCTTGGGATTGATTATTTTGAAGTCGACTTTAGTTGAGATGCCTTTAAAAGTTGTGACGACATTTTTCCAGACGCCAATGGATTCGATTAATCCTTGATCCGCTAATTTTAAATATATGCCAGATTCATTTAGTTAGGGTTTACCAAGTTGTTCCCATGTGTCTTTGGTCATTATGTTTACCTGCGATCCGAAGTCGAGAACGACTTCTCGGATTTGGTAGCCTTCAATTTTGAGGTCGACTAATGGGTCTGCATCATGTTTATCTTTTTGGTTAAGTCTGTTATAGCTGATTTTACCACACATGGTGGATCACACCTTTATGGCCTTACCTGTCCCTCTGTAGACTCTTTAGACCCCATGGACCATTTTTGTACCTTTGATGTTTCCAAGAGCATCCCTAAAAACATGCAATAATTTCCATATGCGACTTTTAATCCCTTTCTTGCGTATATACGTGGATTTGACCCTTAAACCCGCGTACATCGGGATGTGTGCAAAAGGCCAAATAGTTTTGGAGTTTTCCTTGATGTGGATCCGAATCACTTGTCTCTTGGCCTTCCATATGCCTAGAGATCATTCGGATTCGACCTTCCATTACCCCATTGAAGAGCTATATAAGGAACCCTTTGGATACATTGAAGGGGGAGAAATTGAATAGCAAGAAAACTATAGTCCATTGTTACTGAAACTTATACTTGAGTCTGCATCCCTTTGTCCCTTGGAGCACTTTGTGTTCTTCCCAATCTTGCCTTTTGCTTGTGAGCTTGCTATCGAGAGATGGAGGATTGAAGTGGTGGAGGCCCAAGTGGGGGACTCAGTTTCTTGATTCACAGACGTGCTGACAGAGGTTGTCACTATTGTAATCTCTGTTTTATATCAATAGAAATATCTTTTCCTGTCCAATAATGTGTATTTAAATGAGTATTTGATCCATGGATTCTTTTAAATGCTTATATGTTATTGATTATATATGCTAGAGTAGGTCTAACACAATTATAGATAGCATGATTGTCTTGTTTGCTGAATGTTGAGGAAGCAAATTGCTAATACAAGCGAGAGTGGAAAAGCTCAATGGGGATCTACATCAACCATCCGGAATAAGGTACGAATCAAGATCCTTTAGTGTTAGATGTTTGGTTTCTCTTGCATATAGGGAAGGATTGATTTCTGGAGTTAATCTGTCTATTGTGGTACCCCAAGCCATAGGAATTTCTCTTTGTAACAAAGTCTACATATAATTTTAACCTGTTTATCTTCACCAGAAGTATTTTCAAGACTGTACATTAAATTTATTAGCTTTGCAACAAACTCATCTTTATTTATAAGTTTAATTAGTTTGTTAGTAGTCTTCTGTCAAGAGTCATCATTTTCTTCATGTGCCGCTAATTCTTGGAATATTATTCATGCATCATTATATAGTCATTTTTGTTCATCAGGGTTGGGATAATATTCTTTGCTTTTGATTTTACTGATTTGTGGATTATCCATGCCAATTTTTGGTCCTTGTCGAGTAACAATTTGTAAATTATTAGTATAAACAATATCATACTTTTGAACAATAGAAAGGACATTAATGCTCTTTTTATTATTTATTTTTTCAAGCATGGTAGGGAAATCCTCCAAAGAGTGATCACCTACTCCACAACTTGCACAAAATTTTAGGTCGGTTTGGTCCTTGTACGAATAATCCACATGTCGATGTCCTTCATTTAAGCATGTATAACAATGGATGGGCCGACGTGGTCTATTTTCCTGATTCCTGAAATATCGTCCTTGACCTCGAAATCCTCCACGTCGGTTATAGTTTTCGTTTCAATGCTCGTATATGAAGCTGTCATATCTTTGGTAATTATTTCTATCGTTCTAGTCGTTATTGTTATTCCTTTCATTTTTGTTAGCGTTATTATTTTGTGTGACAACATTTGAATGATAAACTGATTGATAGTTTTGTCAATTTTTCAAATTTAACTGACATTCTGCTGTTGAGTGGCTTTTGACTTCATAGATTGCATACCAACGATTTTGTTCATTTTTCATGTGATATGAGCAATCTTTCGTTGCATGTAAGTCATGCTCTTGGCATATGTCACAAAAGAACTTCATTTGCATGAACCCTTATGTCTTGTCGACGATCATGCTGTCAACAATAATATTTCATATGACCAACCATCGAGCATTTGGTACAAAAGACATCGTTTCCTCTGAGGTTCATTTCATGTATTGATTTTTGCATGTTTTCCAACTATTCCTCAATACGTCTATCGACAAGATTTACAGGATAGTCCTCGTCCATTTCGATATGAAACTCCTTGGTAAGTGCATCTTCATATGTGTTGAATTTATCCAGCCGTACATGCATTCGAATTTTCTGTAGTATTCCAGCAATAAAACACTAAATTAATAATTGTTCATCAATATTATATTCCAATTGCCTTAGTAAATCCTTAAATATTTTGTCATATTCCTGAAATATTTTAGTTGGCTTCTGAGCTGTGGTCTTTAGCTTTTTGGTTGCAAGATGCTTTGTGTCAGGAATTTAATAGAATGATGTAAATTGTTTCTTAATTTGACCTTTTTTCGCATTCACCTTTTTCTCGATGTAGGTCATATACCAAGTTAGTGATCCCTTTTGAAGCGCATCAAAAAACTATGCCATTTGATGATCTTTGCTGGTAACGACGTTCGCCTCCCATATCAACTCACATATGAACCAATGTCCTTTGGGGTCTTCCTCTCCCTCATAGAGGGGATTATGAGAGGTCATGTGCACCATATTTGCAGTGTCTTCATCTTCTTTTGTCACTAGAGGTGGTGGTGGGTCACTTCCTATGACTGAACTATTTTCATTGCTAATTTTGATGAAAGTTTTGGTTTCGTCAGTAATTTTTTCCATGTCAGTCGGTGCACTTTCAAATAAAATTTGGTTTATGTCGACTGTTTTTGTTGATACCCAAGTACAATTTTTCTCAAACTGGGGTATTCTTACTGGTGATAGTAACTGATCTTGTGAGTTATCTGAAGCTGGAATTGGATGCGGGGGTGATCCTCCATGCTCTGAGTAAAGTAGGATAAAAATATGATTGTTCGAATAGGGTTGAAAAGTAACTCGATTCCCTTCTCGTGGTCAATGAATTACAAGATGGTTGACATTATTTCCTTCACCGTCTAGTCGACTCCATATGCGTACTTAGCCAGCTCTTAGTCTTAGATCTTCTTGAACAATATCCTGCACTTGGGAAATACGAGTAAGATTTGACAAGGAATGCAATATTATATTATGAGGTATGGTTACTTGGACAACTCTACTGTGATCTATCCACAAGTCTTCTTCCATGGGTGAAACATCTTCATCAACGCCCTCTTCTTGTTAGTCATGACCTGACTCTGGTGGATTTCCTTCCGATTCTGTCACTCTACTCAGCATTATTTCTTATTGGAGTACAATAGATTTCTCTATGATTTGTTCTCACCTCTTTTTCCTCTTTTCCCGTTCTATTTTCTGTATATTTGGAGTGATTTTGTGCATGACTGTTCGGTTTTTTTCCTTTTTGGTATGACTTTTCATTTCTGGATGTGGTTTTTTCTCCATTGGTAGACTGTTTATTTCTCTACTTTACTCAGAACATGACCAGCTACCCCCCCATTGCCAACTCAAAATATTTTTAGAAAGCTAGGTGGAATTGTTTATTTGTTTAGGAAGTACTCCCACTCTCTTTCTTAGATCATTTCTCTAACTCTTTTTGCTTATCATCCCAGTTTGTGTTTCTTGGTGGTGTTAGAAACAATGGACAAGGTTCGACACTGTGTCCTGTACCTTTGTCGATCAGGAATATGGAAAAAAGTGCCGGTAGAGAATAAAGGAATTGTTCGGTGAGGTCGTTATAGAATCTCTATTTAACGTTATCAACAGAGACTCATTCTTCGACATCTCTCTCCTCATAGAATTCGTTAGAAATTCTCTCGAACCACTCTGACAAATTTGTGCAGCCTCCTCTTGTTAGTTTTTGGCGTAACTAACGTTCTTTTTCACCTGTCAGATTTTTCATCCAGAAGCATCTTCAGTTCACGAGAGACGATCTCAATAAAATTTTCATGTGTTTCAAAGAAGAATTGCTCCTTTGCTTGAGCAATAGTAAGGTTATTTCTTCTAGCATAATTTTACAGGTAGTTCATTATTTTATGCTCCCACCAGTCCTTAATCTCCTACTCTGATAGCATCAGTTGATAGTCATTTTCATCCGATACATGTATCGTAGACAACAAAACCAATGTTGTAATCAATTAGATTTCAAGGTTACTAATGATACATGTACAGATTCAGATAACAATTAAATGGACAAGAGACAAGGAATGGTAGACAGAATAACAACTTATATTAGTCAAGAACACAAGTGGGTTCATACATAGAACCAAACCAAGTATTTTTTTGGCTCTATAGCTTATATATATGATTTACAAACAATTACATAACTAAATTTCAGTTCAACCAACCAACACGACCTATGAGGTCAACATGTTTACAGTTTAGTCGACTGCAGGAACTAGTCGACTCACCGACTTAGGCTCCTCTAACACAACTTTGATGTTTTTTATGGTTATCCAAATGAGAGAGGTTGACATTGGTAAAATTAATTTTGGAAAGTATGTTGGTCTACTTGTTGTCTTCGATGCATATTCCAAAAGGGATGTTGTACATAACAAGATAAAAATTTTTAGTCTCTTTTGGATGAAAAGTGTGAAAATGAGGAGATCCCATTGGTGAAATGAAAAACAAATTGAAAAAAAAGGTGCATGTGGATGGGGAATTAAGATGATATATTTATTTGGTGAATCATTGAAATCAAAGATTTTATGGAGGCTCATCCATGATTAGGTCCTATGGGGAAGAGAGACAGTGAAAAAATATATAGTGTCACGTACCCATACCCAGATTAACATGCAGAATTAAAAATTTCCTATGGACCTTTGTCGTTCTTTGAAATAGAGGGCCTAGCCATGAAACACTTCTGAACATTCATGTTCTGATACCACACTGTCATGTCCCCTCTCGTCCACCATTAATCAATTCGATGATCTATGAAGAAAGATCTCAGAGGAGATCGAACGACAGAGAAAAATTGCGACGAAAATTGTCGGTCATAATCTATTCCGCATCTGGGAATAGATCAATGGTTGAGATTCAACCTGCAAAAATCAATGGTGCAAAAATTTTGAGTTGTGGAATCAAGGAAATTCAAATTTTCGGTCCCACATCCCACATCCTGCATGCGGAATAGACCACTGGGGAAAGAAAAGTTGTGGAAGTATATATCTGCGAAGCTGCATCGCACATGTCGCATGCAGAAAGAAAAGTTGTGGAAGGAAAATTGTAGAAATAGAGATTTACAGAAGGACATTTCTGCATCCCGCATCATGCAAGTTGGAGAAAGAAGAGTCGTGGAAGGAAAACTGCGGAGAATAGGATTTACAGAATGTTGCTTTTGCATCGTGCATCCACAAGTTGCGGAAAGGAGATTTATGCCGAAATTAAACCTTCTAAAAGAAGTCTTGGACCAATTTGATCATTCAGGCCATCACCAATCTGGCCATGAAACTTAGAAATGCTTTGAAAGTAAACATACACATATGCATACAATTGCAATTATATAGTGGAAGTAAATACATTCATTAAATAATTCAACATGTTCATCACAATTCATTAAACAAGATATAGTTGCAGAGATTGCACATAAGAATTACTTATCTTGAAAGAAGTTTGTCCCGCAACCAACTATGTCACTGCAACGTTCCACCCAACCAAAGGCCAGTGCACTCCTCAATTTATTAGCAACACTGCAACCCCCGAGGTGGGCATGATTCCCACAAGGAATAATGAACACTAATAGGCTCACACATAGCCAAGAATACAACAAAACTCAGCCAAGCCAACACAGTTGGGTTTATCAGGCTGCAAACAAACAAGCCAATATACTGCTGGGTTTATCAGACTACAGTTAGTCAAGACAACATTCTCATTAAGGACCAACCAATCCAACTAACATATGGGTTTATCAGGATGCAAAGGAGCTGGAAATCTTGAACTGCTAAGCTAGTTAGCTCAACTGCCGAGCTAAGGACACCTGCACTAGATCGATCTTGGCTCCTAAAACATCTACACAGCCAACACAAGGAAGCATCCCCTTCTCTGATACATAGTCCCTCAGGATATGCCTTCCATTCTAGTGTTGTTCACGGTGTGCAAAGAAGAAAACCAACCCCTCTAGATCTATTTGTGAGGTTCATTCCTACACTAGGTTTATCAAACTATTTTAGACCCAATCCCACTCCAACTAGTTCAAACCAAGGCAAAATATGCACACACAACAAACCACAATGTAACCACAACAAAACAGGCTTCAACTCACTCTGTGATAGAGGATACCATTGCAAAACAACACTGAGGATACCATAGATGAACAACTCTTTCTCATAACATGACTGTGGATGGTAATAATAGGCCAACAACCTATAACAAAAACACGGTTATGTAAACAATACAAATGCACAATGCGCATGCATAGGATGAAATCAAGAATGATCAAAATCAACCACAACATTTTGGGTGAAATCCAGATGATGGACTGTGCATGCACAACAAAAAAAAAAGAAAACAAAAACCAAGAAACTGAAATCATGAAGGATGGATGATCCAAACGTCCCACTGCTCCCCACAACATGAGGGAAGATGAAAACGTGAATGCATGAGGGGAAAATGGGCATACATTTTCTAGGCGTTTTCTTTTGACACATGTATTTTCCCCCATGGCTCAAGGTTAAACATTCCCCCTCCCTATTCCTTGTGAAATCATGCCCCCATCTCTTTAACATTGCGACACATAGCTAGTTGTGGTATTTTTATTAGTTTTCATTTTACATGATATTCACAAATATATATACTGTGCTTGAATTAGCACCATAAACTGTAGGCATCAACCCTGATCACCTATACACAAAAAATCAATCAATGTCAGGGACTTGGCCTTGAGCTCCTTTCCATGGGTCCATACAATATTTTCACCATGTACAATCAAAATACCACGAGGTCAAAATTGGGGTGTTACATTCCCCTCCCCCTTAAATATCACTGTCCTCAATGCTTTACAATAATTTAACAATTTCTACAATGGCACCATGCTCAGTGCTCTACAAAGTTGAACCAAAAAGGATGTGCCAATTTCATGGCATCCTCCAACTCCCACGTAGCCTCTTAAGGACTGTAGTGCTTCCTTTGCACCTTTATCTATCCAATGGCACAATCTGGAACTCTTCCAAATCCTTGCTTGCATGCATTAGCACACACCACATGATCTTTTTTTGGTCTTGGAGAATTCTTCTCCTTAGCTTGGAACATTTCCTGTGTCTTTGGAAACCATCAATACCTATGTTCAAGCCCAAAGCAATGAGTCAATTCCCATGTCAGTATTCACAAGATTTTCGAAAATCATAGATGAATCACTTGCATATGTATATTGACATAAAATCAACAAAAAGTTGTCAAGTGAACCAAATACTGATATGCATAAGTAGCTCCTCTTGGTTCCACAGGTATCCTACTTGGATTTATGAAACCATGGCACTCACAACCATTCCCCCACCCCACACCTGGGTGTGCATTAAAGGGTAGCCACATTTCCGCAAGCCTCAGATCACCTAAAAATACCTCTCAACTGAGGTCCAACAGCTCTTTTCTTGAGCCAAACACCTCTTTGGGTGCTTCAATAGTAGTTCTGTTCAAGATCCTGCACCTCCTCTAGTTGCTTATCAAGCTTAGTTGCTTCCTTTTCGAACACCACAATGAATTTAAGCTTAGTTGCTTCCTTATCAAGCTTAGTTGCTTCCTATAAGATGCAATCTATAACAAGATTTTCAAAACCATGGCTACATCATATGCTCATGTATATTTAAAGAAATTCAATAACAACAAAAGTTTGATAAGTAAGCCAAATACTTATTTGTATAACATCTCTCAACCAAGATCCAATCAGCCCCACTTCAGATCCCAACACCTCTCTGGGCGTTCAATAACAACTCTATCTTAAGGGCCCAGCACCTCCTCCAAGTGCTTACCAATGCTCAGGCGCTTACCTTCCGGACATCATAATACCTAGGGGTTATTCTCTTCATGGAGCCTCCACTCAGTTCCCTTACGACATGAGTGTGTGTGAAAAGAAGTATAACCATATGTATTACATCTTGGGCATCCCCAGTGATGCATATCGGTGCCTAGTTGGCAGGGGGGAAGAAGCGATGTACCCAAGTACATCCTTCCAGAGGATCCATGTATTCTTTGTTCATGTTCTCATCATCTCACCCATTCCAAGAACATTCCTCCGAGAATCTATGTATCCCAGTACATCCTTCCGAGGAACCATGCACACACAGTACATCCTTCTGAGGAGTTATGTATCCCAAACACATCCTTCTGAGAAGCTACGCATTCCAAGGTGTACTTTCACCATCTCACCTGCATTGCAGTTTACATGAGATGTCATCATAAAATTTTAGCCATGGATTCTCAAATCTATTTCATGCATACATGATTTTCCAAATATCAAACGATCAATAACATTGATATTCAAAAATAAAATCTGAGTTCACAATCCTACTTCTTGCAGAAAATCTACTTTTTTTGCAACCATGAGGCCATCCTGATGTTGTTTGGCTTCTACAAGTGGGGAGTACTCATCCCTTTCTTACTCATGCTTCCCAAAACCTAGACATCCACATACAACATGTCATCCTGGCACAATTTTTAATCAACCAAACAATCATAGTTAGTCAACAGGAACCTTCAAACATCAAGCAATGAAAAACAAGAATATCCATTGTTAGCATGATTCAAAACCATCACAGGAGATCACAGTCTCCCATAATCAACATAAAACTTGCAATATGAAGTTCAAAATATGTCCTCAGTCATGAGATCCTTCTCATGGCACATGGCAGCTTCTTGCCTGAGTTTCATTGGGCACAACCATGTTGCTCTGCTCGTGTCATCCTACCTGAGTATTCAGGAAGTCCTCGTATGCATGCCCATACACACAAGGGCCACTTCCTCATGGAACTAAAAGTTCACATGCATGCTTCCTTAGCCTATACATAAGCTTCATTTTACCTACAGAATATTCTTTAGTGAGCTTCCTGCAATACCTTGCAAGTCCCACAAAAGATCTTATATTTGTTAACTTTATTGGAGCAGGAAAACTCATCATGGCCTTAATCTTTTCAAGGTCTCCAAATATTCTTTTAGTTGAGATAAGGTGACCCAAATAACCAATTCTATCCTCATAGAAGTCACATTTGCTCAAACCTGCATACAACTTATGCTTCCTGAGTAATTTCAAAGTCAGCCTCAAATGTTCCACATGTTCTTCCTCATTCTTTGAATAAATAAAAATTCCATCAAGGAAACAAGAACAAACATGTCCAGATACTTACTAAAACATTATTCATGAGGCACATGAACATGGATGGTGCATTTTTGAAACCAAATGATACCACTACAACATCATAAGATCCACACCTTGCTCTGAAGGTTGTCTTATGAACATTTTCATCCTTAATCCTTACCTGCTAGTAACTAGACCTTAAGTCAATCTTGGAAAACACCTTTGATCTTCTCACTTGATCAAATAGTTCATCAATCCTAGGAAAATGATACTTGTTCTTCACAATGACTTTGTTCAATGGTCTGAAATAAATACACATCTTGTGTGTACCATCTTTCTTTTTCACAATTAGTAATGGTGCTCCCCAAGGAGACACACTTTTCTTGACATACCTCTTTTCCAACAACTCTTGCAGCTACACCTTCAACTCTATCATTTCTAGTGTACTCACCCTATAGGGTGTCTTTGACACTAGTGCTTTACTTGGCACAAGTTCAATTGTAAAATCGATGTCACTCTTTGGAGGAATCCCTGGAATATCATCAGGAAAAAAATTCCTGAATTTTTGCAACACGTGAAGGTACTCCAACCCAGGATATTCATTCTCTGCTACCTCCAAAACATGAATTTCATACACTCTGCAACTTTTCCCATAGAACTTCTTCAGCTGCAATGCTGAAGACTTCCTTCCAGAGATCACTTTTGTAATGCCTTTCACAATCCTTAGGTTGCCTTCTTCATCCAAGTACTCAAACGTCCTATTGTAACAATCAAGCTTTACCCTGTGAGCTTCTAACCAATCCATTCCAATGAGAACATCATAGGAACCAAGTGGTAGAACATTCATATTTGCACAAGTGACTAACCCATCCATGGCCAATGGAAATTTCCTTACCACCTCACTGGATTTCTTCTTAGTTGTAGTGGCTAGTTAGACTAACCATGATCTTCTATGCTTTGACTTCTTCAAAGTGTACATCTCAACAAATCCAGGATTACTATAGCTATGATTCCATTTAGGGTTAATCAAAATAGAAACAATATGTTCAAAAATCTCACCCTAAAATTCCACCACAGTTGAGTTATGACCTGCCTGGTGGTCTTCTAACACTGCACAAATTTTAGGAATGATCCCTAATTCCTAACCCACAATTCAAATTCTTGGGTGCTAGGGACTTGACCTTCATTCCCATACTCAAGTGGACAATTCCTGCATAGATGGGGTATTTCACATCCCCAACATTTGAGTGGTTTCTTGGGATTTTCCCTCATCACTCTGGGTGGCTCAATCTCAGCTTCTGATGGCTGCCTTTGCTGCTTCAGGAGGTTAGAAGGTTTAAAACCTTTCTTCCTTGGGTTAAGCTTCACCTTTTTCTTATGGAAATTTCTCCTACTCCCTTCTACCTCTGTTAAATGATGCCCAGAGTTTTGGAGGTCTTCCAAACTCTGTAGAATGACTGAAGTCATCTAGATTTTCTCTACCAATGCCTTGATCATCCTTTTATTTTCTTCTTTTTAACCCTGTAATTCTACCCTCAGGATTCTTATGGTAGCTATGGCATCTGGGGAACTCTCTTGTTCCCTGTTCCCATCAGCTTCATTTTCATTTTCTTGGATATCGTAAGCTGGCCTTACATACCCTTTCCCATATGGGAAACTCCTGTGCAAATGGGGTCCTCCACATCCCCCATAGCATATTCCCCGTGTCCACATGGATCCTGTGCATCATCCATGCTGTTAATCTTCTTGGCGCTGATCTTCTTTGACCCTCTTGGTCAGACCAAGACCAACATTTCAATCTGCACTATAAATCTGTAAAATCTGTTAACAATATCATTTGTTAGACAATGTCATAAATCAAAAGAAATTACTTACCAACTGCTTATTGCAGCAATGAACGGTCAAGATCAGATCACGGTCATGGTGCATTTCATTGGGTTGGATAAGTTTCGCAATTATGCTAAATAACACTCTCTATTGCTGTAGTTTTCTTTCTGCAACTAATTTCCTTGGCACATTTATACAAATTCTACAACCAGTAGCTCTGTCAAATCAAAACCTGGGTGTTCTTTTCCATTTTCGCATAATCTCGTGCACACACACGTTGCCATTTTTCATCTTTCAGGTCCCTGAAATCCCTGCTAAACCTGCTGAATTTCTCTAAACATAGAGGTGAATTTCTCATGGCCCCTTTGAAGCCCCAAAGCTCCAACATGAGCTCTATTAACTATTCAACTTGGCTCATTTAGGCCCTAGCACTGCAACCAACAGCTTTGATACCACTCTGTCACGTACCCATACCTCGATTATCATGTGAAATTAAAATTTTCCTACAGACCTTTGTCGTTCTTTGAAACACAAGGCATGGCCATGAAACACTCCTCAAAATTCATGTTCTGATACCACAGTGTCACCTCCCCTCCCGTCCACCATCGATCAATTGGGCGATCTACGAAGAAATATCTCAGAGGAGATCAAACGACG
Organism: Pseudotsuga menziesii; assembly: GCA_001517045.1. NCBI lineage: Eukaryota > Viridiplantae > Streptophyta > Pinopsida > Pinales > Pinaceae > Pseudotsuga > Pseudotsuga menziesii. Next base: position 981,672 of record LPNX010104778.1, on the reverse strand, counting down.
GAGAAAAATTGCGACGGAAATCGACGGTCACAATTTGTTCCGCATCTGGGAACATATCAATGGATGAGATTCAACCTGCAAAATCAATGGTGCATAATGCTTGAGTTGCGGAATTGGGGAAATTCAAATTTGCGGTCTCGCATCCCGCATCCTGCATCTCGCATGTGGAATAGACCACTTTGGAAAGAAAAGTTATGGAAGTAGATATCTGCAAAGCCGCATCCCGCATCTCGCATCCTGCATCCCGCATACAGAAAGGAAAGTTGCAGAAGGAAAAATGTGGAAATAGAGATTTACAGAAGGACGTTTCCCCATCCTGCATCCTGCAAGTTGTGGAAAGAAGAGTTGCAGAAGGAAAACTACAGAGAATAGGTTTTACAGAATGTCACTTCCGCATCCCGCATCCCGCATCCCACAAGTTCCGGAAAGGAGATTTCTGTGGAAATTCAACCTGCTAACAGAAGTGTTGGACTAATTTGATCATTTAGGACATCACCAATCTGACCATGAAACTTAGAAATGCATCGAAAGTAAACATACACATATGCATACAATTGCAATTATACAGTGGAAGTAAATACATTCATCAAAGTATTCAACCTGTTCATCACAATTCTTTAAACAAGATACAGTTGCAGAGATTGCACACAAGAAATACTTATCTTGAAAGAAGCTTGTCCCGCAACCAACTATGTCACTACAATGTTCCACCCAACCATAGGCCATTGTGCTCCTTAATCTCTCACTAGCACTGCCACCCTCGAGCTGGGCATGATTCCCACAAGGAATAAGGAACACTAGCAGGCTCACACATAGCCAAGAATACAAGAAAACTCAGCCTAGCCAAACACAGTTGGGTTTACCAGGCTGCAAACAAACAAGCCAACATTCACATTAAGGACCAGCCAAGCCAACTAACAGATGGGTTTATTAGGCCACAAAGGAACTAGAAAGCTTGAACTGCCAAGCTAGTGAGCTCAACCACTGAGTTAAGGACACCTGCACTAGATCAGGCTTGGCTCCTAAAACATCTACACACCCAACATAAGGAAGCATCCCCTTATTTTCTACATAGTCCCTCAGGCTATTCCTTCCATTCCAGTGCTATTCAGGGTGTGCAAAGAAGGAAACCAACCCCTCTAGATCTATTTGTAAGGTTCCTTCCTACACTCGGTTTATCAAGCTAGTTCAGACACAATGCCAATCCAACCAGTTCAGAACAAGGAAAAATATGCACACACAGCAAACCACAATGTCAACACAGCAAAACATGATTCACTCTATGACAGAGGAGACCATTGCACAACAACACTAAGGATACCTAGACAGACAACTCTTTCTCTTAACATGGTTGAGGATGGTAACAACAGGCGAACAACCTAGAACGAAAACATGGTTATGCAAACAGGACAAACACACAATGCACATGCATAGGATGAAATCAAGAATGATTAGAATCGACCACAATGTTTTGGGTGAAATCCAGTGGATGGACAACACATGCACAATGAAAAACACAACAAAACAAAAACCAAGAAACTGAAAGCGTGAAGGATGGATGATCCAAACGTCTCGCTGCTCCCCACAATGTGAGGGAATATGAAAACATGAGTGCATGAGGGGAAAATGGGCATACATTTTTTGGGTGTTTTCTTTTGACACATGGATTTTCCTCCATGTCTGAAGGTTAAACATTCCCCCTCCTTATTCCTTGTGAAATCATGCCCCCATATCTTTAACGTTGCGATGCATAGCTAGTCGTGGTGCTTTTATTAGTTTGCATTTTACATGATATTCACAAATATATATACTGTGCTTTAATTAGCACCATAGGCATCAACCCTGATCACCTATACACAAAACATCAGTCAATGGTAGGGCCTTGGCCTTGAGCTCCTTGCCATGATTCCATACAATATTTTCACCATGTACAATCAAAATACCATGGGGTCAAAATCGGGGTGTTACATATAGGAGAAGGTTCAATAGAATAATTCATAAGGAGTGAGAGGAATACCTTTGAAGGAACCTCAATAAGTTGGAAAACTCTCATAAAGACATTCCATTTGGTTGGAAAATGGTTACCTATGAAAGTAAGTAAAGGGAATAGGGTAAGGATTAGTGAAAATCTTTGGATTGCATGTTTCGGGAACTATTAATTTCTGAACCTTTCATTGATGCTCTTTATAATCAAGGAAATTTCATTTTAGAAAATGCCAAATCCCATAGTTTGATCACTGTATGGAGACAAGAGTGGAAGGGTGCAAACAATACAAAGATACAAAATGATATTGTTGAATAATGGAACCAATATACTTAATAATTGGCGATTACTTAGGGTATTACAATGATTTGGAAGGTGTTTGGAAGATAAAACTTTCTTATAAACAAATATAGCAATAACCAAAATTTTGGTGGAGAAATACCTTCAATAGGTCCTTCCAAAGGTAATAGAAATTGAAATTGAGAAATGAAAATAGTTCTAAGAATTTGATGAATTACCTTCCATGCTTTGATGGTAAATGGGAATGAAGGAAAGTTTCAAAGAAATCCCCAGAAGAAAATAAATATTTGGGAAGTGGAAGTACCTTATAAAGATAGTCGTGGACCAATTATAAGTAGAATGGAAGGTAATGCTATCTTAGAGAGGCCATAGGATTTTATTCTCAGTAATAAGGGGCTAGATAAAGAGGAAAGTAAATAAAGGATGGAAGAGTTTGATAGAGGGTTGGAAAAATATTTTCATGTTGAGTGGGATAGACAATACCATTGCAGCTATAAGTAGTCTGGAAGGATCTAGATAGAGTTATGGTGTCAGAAGTTGAAGCTAAGTTTCTAAATTCTAATTCCTTTCTATCATTTTTTGACTTTGTCCCTGGCTCTAAAATAATATCATAAGACACTCAATTTGGACCTCTGAACCCCAAGAATAAGAATACTGAGAAGAAGACTATGTCCATCTGTCTCCTAGTAAGTCCTAAAAAACATGCAGTTCTCTTCCCCTTTTATTTAAGCAATTGTACACGATAAATATGGATCCCTTACAACAATGTACCTACGAATGATAATATGGGGTACCCAGGGACAAACACTATATGTAATGTGGCCATAATGGAATATGCCCACTTGGTAGTGGGTGTGAAATAAATAGGCCCACCATGTAATTAGCGGAAATGATATAATAATATGAGGTAGTTGAAATATGCTCCCTAGGAATACTCATGATAATATATAAACATGGATGAATATTATTGTATGGAGATATGTTTGGTGAATTATATTGTATCAATCATGGATCAAGGAGTAAGGCCTTCCATAAAAAGTATTTGATGATGTTATCCTACTGTAAGGGTCTTCTCTACATTCTTGTGTTGCTTATGTTGTGAATGTATCTTACTCTATATCATTTGTGATTCATTTTTTAGGTTAAGGATCACTACAAGTGAGATCAAATTTCTTTCTTAGGCCAAAAAACTGGAAGAATATTGTAATTGCACACTACTACATTTAGGGTAAAATTGATGTTTGAATCAACATCCAATTAAAAACCTCTTTTTATCATTGATAACAAGTTTTAAAAAGGGAATCAAATGCATTTTTCAATTTTTTACCTCGACAAACATCACTTAAGTGATGTTACACCATTAGTGCCACTTAAGTAGTGTCCCTAATGTCTCTGAAGAGACGCCAAATTAGCACATTGTTTTTTTTGGTATACTTGGAAGCTAGGTATCACTTGGATGTCGCTTAAGTGACATTGCATGTTTTTCAAATCATAAGGACAATTATTCTATGATTTCAATATGTGTTTTTTTTTTCTTCATGCCATTTAAAATATGACCGTTAGAAAGAAAAAATGTCATTTTTTAAAAGAGTTGGGCGATAGATGATTTTTTGCTATGAGTAAATTTGTCTACCCATAGTCAAATTTTTTATTTGGTTAAAATTTGTTAAAACTATTTAAATTCTCAATTTGTGAAGTCCTTTGAATGTATTCTTATTGTACTAATGATTGTATTTAATATTATGATGAAATATAAACAATGTCAGATAACCCTAACTTGGGCATTGATGCATCAGATTGTTAGACTAACACATGGTATTTCTAGAAGATTGAACACCTTCAACAATTGGTTACACAAAGAGATCATAGGTCAACACCAATTTTTTACATGGTTAAAACCCTCAAAGAGGAAAACGGTCCATGGACACAAACAAATAGGTAATTGAGGAAAATTTTATGCAAAGGGAAATAGTTTACATATGATTTTCTCACAATCAATCATCAAGAAAATAACCCTCCATACTCTTTAAATAGATATAATGGACCAATTAAGTGTTAAGCCATGGATCAATAAACGTTAATAACCAAGTGAAGATGAACCATTGTATCAATCTATGTCAAGACCATATTGTGATGGCTAAATTACATAAGGCCAAATGCATACTAAAGAAACACACTTTATATTAAGACACATTATACCAAGTTGATATTAACTAACTCCTAAGTGTCTAAATATAGTAACATACCCCCTTAAGAACAAGTTGGGATATGATTGAAGGATTTGCAAAAGTGACACAATAGGAGAAGGAAGGAGGCATTAGAGACTATTCCCTTAATTGCAAATTCCCGAACTACTAACATAGATCAAAGTTTAGAAAAATTCACTTCTATGAGAGAATTTTTGAATATGTTTGCAACTTGATCATCTATAGGGAAAAAGAGCATCTTGAGATGTGATCTTGACCATGCTTTCAAATTAAGTGCATTTGTAACTCAATGTTTTTTCTATGCCGATATTGAGATAGATCTTTAGCGAGCTTGATGGAAATTTGATGGTCAAACCAAAGAGTATTCCAAATTTTCTGCGCGAATACAAACTTCGAAAGGATATGTCGAAGCCAAATTGATTCCTAACTTGTATTAATTGCAGCTCGATAATTTGTTTTTTCTAAATAAAGAGCAAGGGCTTGTTGTTTCTTACAAGCCCAAGGGACAACTACATAACCAATACTAAAAACATAACTTGTAGTAAACTTATGATCATCACTGTCACCGGTCCAATCTAAAATAGTGAAAGCAACTAACAAGGGAGTCCCCCTTGAACAATAATGAACCCCAAGCTGAACTGTACCCTGGATATACCAAGTTATCCTTTTTTCCACTTACCAATGGATTTCATGGGGCATTTGCATATACTGAGCAACAAGACCAACAACAATGAAATATCAGGTTAGGTATGAGTTAAGTACAAAAGACTACCAACTAAATGATGATATAAGGTAACATATATTTCAGACATAGTGCAAGTAGTAGAAACTTTGACTCCATATTAGAAGGGTGAAGGGGATGGTTTAGAATAATCCATGTCAAAGTGACAAAGACGGTCACAAGGACTCTTATATTGAAAAATACAAAATCCTTCTATGCTTTTCAAGTCTTGGAGGCCAAGAAAATAATGCAAATTTCCTCGGTCTTTTATTTATAATATTCTTACGGAAGGATTTCACATGGGTTAAAATGTTATGGTCACTACTAGTTAGAATAAGGCCATCGAAATAATAAAAAGGATGATGATATGTTTTGCTAATTTCTTTTCATAAACATTGGGTCATGATGGAATCTATAAAAGCCAGGGTTAAGGAGAAAGCTATGTATTTTGTCATGCCAATCTCGATCTTTCTTAATGCCATAAAGAGATTTCCTAATATAACACAGATGGATTAATTCTGAACATAACCAAGAGGTTGTTTTGTGTAAATTTATTCCTGAAAATATTGACCCAAGAAGGTAGAATTGACATACATTTGATGAACCTACCATTTATGTGAAGCATCAACGACAAGAACAATGAATATGTAATTCATTTTGGTGCCATGGAAAAATGTTTCATTGTAGTCAATCTTTCAAATTGGGAAAATAATTTGGCAATTGATATTTCCTTAAGTCTTTTAGCACTTCCATTAGATGCATACATTGTTTTACATACCCTTTACATCTAACATGTTTTCTTCCTTTCGGAAGAGCAAAACGATCTTGAGTATCATTCTCCCTTAAGGAACAATATTATTCATCCATAGATGCATATCAATATAGATGACCTGAAGCTTCTGTGAATGTTTATGGATCATGAATCTCTGAAACTTGAGATGAAAGAGAAGAGGCATGTTGGAATTGTGAACTTGTTTGATGCTAATTAGATTATAATGCAATATGCCACCGGGGAAGCACACTTAGCTAGAGATAAACCAATTTATTTGCTTTGTGGACAAATCATTCCTTATTAGGGTGGAAATGTTATAAACATAATAATAGATATAAATAATAATTTTAGTAATAGTAAACAATTATTAATGAAGTGGCACATGACATAAGGTCATTGTTAGTTTTTCTAGTCTTATTAAAATTGATTAGTATCTTTATCTAAAGAATAAAAGCACAAAAAAATATCCAAGATGCACAATATAGAGAAGATACATAAGACAAAAATATTTTCCTCAGGGAAACCATAAAGGAAAAAACACCGCAAAATTCCTCAGAATTGTAGAAATTCTAAGGCCTTGATGGCATAAGGAATTTCATAAACTGGCTAAGGATCTAAGCACACAATTAACCTCACAGAGAATTGTAGAGAATTAGCATAATGAGAGAAGAAGAAGAATTAATGAACACACATTAATGAATGATCAATAAATGATAATTGATATTATTACATAGGTAATACATCCTTATAAAGGAAAAAGGAGTTGCATGAAGACAACTCAAGCTAGCTCATAAAAGCAGGCTTACTAATTATGATAAACCCCATAAAGCACTTTCCAATCTACCAAGCACCTCACGAGTTGGAAAAAGCATGAGTGAGTTGTCAAGGAGATGGAAATAATATGCTAATGGAGAAAAACTAATGGGGGATGGGTTGAAAACAAAAGCACCCAGTTTCCTAGTTGACTAGCTTTTATCTTATCCATAGAAAAGCAGGATAAAGCAGAAAAAAGCAGAAAAAGCAGAAAAAGCAGAATCTGCTATATGGTCCTGTATACTAATTCTAGAGGAACCCAGAATCAGAAATAAATCATTCCTAGGATATGGATGGCATGCATTGACTTTAAGTGGATGCCAACTAATTAAGCTAGTGGGTGAATAATTAATCATTATTGATTAATTATTTATCCTAAGTGTATGAGTGGGTTTATTATATCCCAACAAGAATAGTTTCGTCACTAAGACAATATCATAAGATGGAAAAACCTGAGTATAATAAGTTTTTTGCAACTCTCTCTCTCTCTCTGTCTCCTCATGCAAACTTGAGTGAGTGAGCATGTGCCTAAATGAGGGAGGGAACCTCCCTACTTATACACGTCAAGTGACCGACCTAACAACTTGAATGGGTTGACCTCTTACACTAGCAGGGCTGACTTCACCTAGGGAGACTCCAAAAATACATTTCATTGTATTAAATTGGGGACTTTTTCCCCAACTTACAACAGAGGTTGTACCCCAAGGACCATATACAATAATGACATCCCAAAAGGAGGGAAACACATCTCCGATGGGGGTACAACAACATAGAATGATAATATGCATAAGAATATATTCCAAAATTACAAATACAACAACACTCCCTCTTAACTAGGAAGGTATTCTCTCGCCACAGTCATCAACACATCTGGTCACGCCATCATCGTAGATGCTTCTAAAGTCCTCATCTTGTCTATAATTGAATAATGACATATTTCAGATCTATCTATCATCAAAAGTTTCTACCTAGCCAACCCCGTTTCATGTTGGGTGTAATCCTAGTCCTCATCTAGGTATTCATCATATCCATGAGAAATCCATTGCGTAGGTACAACACAAGACCATCCATTACACTACCATTGCAATCACCTCTGTCTCCTACCGTCATCTCATCATATCCATATCATCTCATCATCATACACAGAGCACAAACATATGCGTATCACAGACCACCTGTGTTCTACCAACATAGTAGCATGCTGGAACTCATTACGTCACCATGAAAACCTACGTCTTCCACTATGTGATAATTTCCTAGGAGCACACCAAGTGCATTACGTCTCATGGTCAACCTGCGTTATACAAACATAGAAGCACACTAGGAATCATTACGTATCAATGACAACTTGCTTCTATTACTATGTGAGAACTTCCCAGGCAAACACCAAGTTCCTCATGACCTCTCATCATGTCCAACATGGGAACACACATAAGGACTGATTACATATAAGGATAACCTGCGTAGCACGCCAAGTCTGATTACATCCAAGGATAACCTTAAGGACTTATTACATCTAAAAAAAACCTGTGTACCAGGACATGATTGATTACATCCAAATACAACCTTCTAGGACTCATTACATCTAAGGAAAACCTGCATATCATGACGTTAGGATAGATTACATCCAAAGGAGACCTGGCATGACTTATTACGTCCCAGGACAACCTGTATTATACATCAGGACTGATTACACCTGAGGAAAACCTGTATAGCTTCCCATTTGAGATCTCATTGTAATGCATCTGCGTCTTCTGGTCTCTCATTATTTCTAGCATGGAAGCATGCTAGGACTCATTACATCACCATGACAACCTCTGTTTTTTACCATGCTAGAACTCGTCACTCCCTGTTTCTAGGGACCTCATTCTAGATTAGACTAATTCTTTCTATGACGTACTTAAGCTTCACTCTAGCTAGCATCTTGGTCAATACATCGACTATATTCTGGCTCATCACCACATACTAGAGATTCATTGCTTCTCTCAGCACCATATATTAGATATAGTGGTACTTGATCTTGATATGCTTTGACTTGTCATGGAACAATGGGTTCTCTGACAATTTCACGCAACTCTGGTTGTCAAAGAACATACAAGTCACATCTAACCGGAAATAAAAAAATAAGACAGTAGCTTCTGAAGCCATACTACCTCATAACTGGTCGAGTAAGTTGTAGCATACTCTGCCTCTGCTGTACTCAATGCCAGATAATTGAGAGCAAAGAAACTATAGTCCATTATTGCTGGAACTTATGCTTGAGTCTGCATCCCTTTGTCGCTTGGAGCACTTTTGTGTTCTTCCCAAGCTTTCCTTTTGCTTGTGAGCTTGGTATCGAGAGATGGAGGATTGAAGTGGTGGAGGCCCAAGTGGGGGATTCAGTTTCTCTGGTTCGCAGACGTGCTGTCAGAGGTTGTATCTTGTAATCTCTGATTTATATTAATATAAATATCTTTTCCTGTCCAATAATGTGTGTTTGAATGAATATTTTATCCATGGGATTATGTCAAATGCTTATACATTATTGATTATATATGCTAGAAGAGATCTAACACCATGATATATAGAATGATTGTATTGTTTACTTGTTGTTGAGGAAGTAATCTATCAATTCAAGCTGAAGTTGGAAAGCTCAACGGGGATCTACTTCAACCGTCCGGAATAAGGTACGAGGTCTGATCCTTTAGTGTTAGACATTTAATTTATATTGCATATTGGAAAGGATTGATTTTTGGAGTCAAGCTGTCTGTTGTGGTACCCCAAGCCATAGGAATTTCTCTCCGTAATAGAATTGGTGACTCTGTTGGGGAGTTCCTAGTAGTTGTCCTTTGGGGGTTGTTTTCTCGGCATTCAATGTATTTGAATTGCTCTTTCTCTCTTGTTTCTGTGTCGGGTATGGGGGCATGTATGCCTGGTAGAGTCTGATTGGTGTGAAGTTTGTCTCAGCTTGCCTGTTTTCCTTGATTTTATGCACCTTTCTTCCTGTACACGAGTTTTTGACTTACAGTCGCGTATACACGCGGTTTCCTCTTCGATTTCCATGTATACACGCGGGTTTACTGCAAACAGTTGCGTATACCCTTGATTTTTCCTTTTTGTGGAAGATAATTGGTTGCTGGGTGAATTCTGATAGTTGCTGAGTCTACTTTGGCACTGCCTGAGTCTGTTTAGACCTCTGTTTTTGACCAGAAACATTTTTTTAGGCTAAATTTTTCTTTTTTAAGAAGGTTCTTGTCATGGCATTTTCGATTTTTTGTTTGAGATTAGTGCATTAGATTTCTTTTACCTTAGTACTTTGCTTGAGTGCTGTTTGGGTGTGCTTGCAGATTCTAGGGGTCGTAGAATCATTCTTTTGCTTTTTGCATCTCTTTTATTTTCAAAAAATCCAAAAACATTTGCTTATCATCATGCATTGCATTTTGCACTTTGCATTGTACTTGCACTAGATTTGCTTTGGAGTACTAGTTAGGACTTCATATAGGAAAATTTTCATTCATCATTTGAAGAAAAATTGTGCATTTCACGTAGTAGCATACCCCATTTTTCATGGACACAATGCATTTGCATTGATTGTTAGGTGTGCATTTTACTTCATGTTGCGTCATAACACCATTAGTTGCATGATCATATCCCGTTTTTGAGTAATAAAGCCAACTAAAATCAACACTAAATTAAAATAAACTACACTCTTTTCTTTTCTAGGCTGCACCAACAAGCTTAGATTTTAGGATCTTGGAATAGTTCATTGTAAGTCAATTCTCCAAGATCACTAAACAATAACATGTATGTGTCTGTCCAGGTGAGTGTGTGAAATCCTTGATATAACTAGTGTTTCTCAGGATCCTCCTCTCAAAAGGGAGTTAAGCACGAGGCAGTGTGAGCAGTTATTGATTGGGATGACCCCTAGTCATAATTGAGTAGCACTAGAGATATTTACAGGATTATATTCATATCTGGGGGCTCTTTTGAGAGTTTTGGGCTTTGCTACCCTGCCCATACGGTCAATCCCGCCTGCGACTGTCCGCCTGAGTATTGATTATATTGAGGTGACCTTAGTGGCCTTACCTAGGATATCGAGGGGGTACTCTGCAGGGGTTATTCTACAGGTGTCCCAGCCAGGTTGGGGTCGGATAGCACAGTCGCTTTACGCATTGAAGCTGAGGGCCAAAATAATTGGTTATGTACCTCCACTTGTTGTGTATGGGAGTCTCAAGCCTCTCTTAGGCGAGACATACTTGCTTCATTCGGGAGCTCACTTATCCAACCCTTGTTTTCTTGCATTTGGCTTTAGATTTTATTAGTGATTGCTCCATGCACGATAGTTGGTTTAGGGTTTACGTAAATAGAGAGTCTTTGCTATTTTTTGAGTCATTGTGGATTCAAGTGCGGTTCCTCGCCGTTCTCGTTGTTTAGTAGGACTTCCACCTTCTACTTCTCTTCCTCCTTTGGGAGAGAGACCTAGATAGTCCAGGCGGACTATGTCACACATTGATTCACACACCATGGGAGACCATTTAGAGGATATTCCTGAACCACCTCCTCCCATTCGTGTAGATGATGGGGAATTTACTCCTACTTACGATCCTTCACTCGACTTAGCTGAGTTAGGTCCTGTGATTTCTGAGATAGGAGCCATGCATGATAGACCTACTCACTCTAGGGATGATTCCCCACTAACGTGTTACCGGTATGGAATGCCGAAGGACGCCGAGACTCATTTTGAACCTGCCAGCACTAGCTACAGTAGTTATGCTATGTCTGGTTTCCGTACACATGATTTGGAATTTCATGTTGAATCCGACTTTGAGCCTAACACTATGCCTGGGGGCACTCTCATTCCTTACCATGCGGAGAGGTTTGGGAGCACTAGTCACATTGCACCTTTCGTCCCAGTGGTGGAAGTTACATAATATATCCCTCCTAGGTCTAGAGTTAGCGATCTGATTAGGATACCAGACCCAAGACGAGTGATGATAGGTGGTAGTACTTACTTGATTACTCAGATTCCTTCATCCTCTATCCCTAGTTCTTCAAATCTCCACCCTCCACCTTATTCACGTGGTCCTTCGAGTCGGTACATGGCTATGAGTCAGGTCCGTACTACAGTTACTAGATCGATTGTGTCTCAGGTTCACATACCGCCCGCTGCTTCAAGAGGCTATGTTCATACTTCTAGAGGTCATCTTGCTACTTCCAGGGCGTATATCCCTACTTCTGGTATGTATATTCCTACTTTCGGAGCCTTTCTTCCTACCTACGGAGTGTCTCATGGGGCATTGCATGCAATGACCTATGGACCCTATTATGGGATGCAGTATGGACAGGGTTCTTCACCTTATGGAGGCGGGTATCAACAACCTACTTACTCTCCTAATTACGGCTTTGTAGCTCCTACTAGTCAAGGTCCACCATGCTATGGTGCTTCCATGCCACCCTATACTGGTCATACGGGAGGAGGACACTATGGCCAAGGCCATGGTAGTAGTCAACCCTATATGAATCAGGGAGCGGTCCATCAACCTCATCATCCTAGGCTCCCTTTCCTCATGACGCTTAATCTTCCTGACTTATCAAGACTAACGAACGATCCTGTGGCTCATGACCCAGCTTGGTCGGCTGTCCCTACCAAGCTTCCTTTGGACATACCTAAGTTTGAGGGAAAACCAGGAGAGGATCCGAGCGAACACGTTACTACGTTTGACCTATGGTGCTCTTCGAATTCATTACATCAGGACTCAGTCTATTTGAGACTATTTCAATGCACCCTCACAGGGCCTGCTGCGAAATGGTATATAGAGTTACCTAGGGGTGCTTTCATGTTGTTTGATGACCTTGCGATGACTTTTCTTAATCACTTCCAGCTACCAGTGCGTTATGACGTTGGTACTGAACTCTTGTCGACATTTCGACAAGATAAAGCCACACATATTTCTGATCATATTCAAGAGTGGCATAGACAGAAGAGATTAATTAAAGCCTTTATACCGTCGGAGTTCCTCCTCGAGTGGTTCCTCAAGTCGTTATTACCATATATAGTGAAGGATGTTTCCACATCCAGAGTGCAGAATGAGGAATAAGCTATTTTTAGGGCGTAGGAACTGGACTTGATCTATGCTCAGTCCGGTTTGTTGTATGAGATTATTCCCAATGCTCCTCGTTCCAGTTTTGATCCCAAAGTCAACCCTGGACCACATGCCAATGGCATTGTGGGTTGTGTAAGTGCGAAACCTGCAGATTCGATTGCAAAACAAGTTGGTCAGTTGTCAATCAACCACTCTGCTTCGGGACAAGCTACGGCTTCGTCTCAACCCACCCAAATGGTAAATGTACTTTCTGTGCAATCATCGGACCAGAAGGGTAACCATCAGCCCGGACGGAATAGAAAAAAGGGTAAAAATAACAATCGAAAGGGTGGGAATAAGAATGAGAATGTTAACAATAATGACAAGAATGGTAGAAATGCTTGGGGGGACAAGCAAGCAAAACGTAAGGTTAAGTTCCCTTGCAAGTTGTGTAAGGATGATCACCTCACTTACTTGTGCCCTCGGATTGAAGAAGCTTCGAGATTCTTAGCACAAGGCCCAGCTGTGCTAACTAACCATTTACTGCATAATCAAAATATGAACTCGAAGTCCCATGACCAGTCTAGTGATGATGATCCACCGGAGGGTAGTGGTCGTGGGTGCATTAACATGGTCCGTGCTGTGAAAGATTATAGTTCATCACAACCCAGCCCAGGTAAAGCGCCTGATCCACCAGGGTCCCCTTTGCGCATTGAGAAACCTGCAGATAAACCTGAGGCTGCACCTCGCATTCCTAAGGGAGTCCTTAAGAGTTCAGGGCATAATCCAAATGCCCAAGCCACCCAGAATTATTCAGTTGTCGAGGATTTGGGCCACACTCCTTGTGCAATGTCTACATTGGAAGTGCTTCAGAGTTGTCCTTCGCAAAGGTAGGCGTTGCTTTCTGCCCTTGGTGTGAACAGTGATGATTCTTCCTTGGTGATCAAATTTGAAACCACAGGACTTCAGCCTCGCTTGCCCTACTATGTGTCTCTTTTGGTGCACGTAGAATGTATTAATATGACCGTCAAACGCACTGTGATTGACAAGGGCGCTGCTGCTTCTGTGATGTCTTTGTCCTGTTGGAAGGGTCTGGGTTCTCCTGAGATTTTGAAATCAGCGACTATGTTAACTGCGTTTGATGGGAGATATTTTAGGCCGCACGACATCCTTCCTTCCCTTAAAGTTTGTTTGGGGGGGAATTCCATTGCGATAGAGGTTGAGGTGGTTGATGTGCCCCTTGACTACAATCTCTTGATGGGTAGGAACTGGATGTATAGTATGCAAGTCGTTGCTTCTTCCTTTTTCCGCGTTGTATGATTTCCACATAACGGGAAGATTGTAACGATTTATCAAATGGCATTCAAGAATCCATCTGTTACCACATCTTCGGGAGCTTCGATCCCGATCGTTGAACATTCTCACTCGGCAACTGGGAGTGTGGGTGTAGGCATGTATCCATCCCTTGTGGGAAGCTTTAGTTGTCCTCCACCAATCCTCATGATAGGATCTAGTTTCGATGAGGATTCAACATCTACGACATCGGTGTCTTTTTGCATGACCCATATGGAATATCCTTGGATTCTTCCTACACCGAGTACTTCGAGTGATCCCGTCGAGACAAGCGTGCCGTTGCCTGCAGCTATGATAGCTTATCAAGCTAATATCAAGAGTGTTACAGAGCCTAGTTCTTCCTCTTCGCGGATGGAGGAGGAGGACCCTTATGTGCTGCCGGCATGGGTAGTACAGTCTTCTCATGCCCATGACTACCTTGATACAATTTTCCCTTTAGATGAAGCGATTATCGAGGCTATGTCGGGAGTTGAGCCACCATGGGAGGAACTTCATCATAGATCGTACTTTCTTCCAGAGCTTGACCGTTTGGAGTGTGAGGATTTTAGGGCAGTTCTTAGTCAGAGAGTTGGTAGTCCTGTGGTTCCATTAAGCTCTCCTAGTCCAATGGCTGATGGAAACATGGTGAACATATCTTCAACGATTCCTATCAACATCTATCGCGATCCTGGCATGATAGAGAATGTCTATATTGGGGCGGAATGTTCCCATGCTAAGATTCTGGAATATACCGAGATATTTAAGGAATTCTGTGATGTTTTTGCTTGGTCTTACGACGAGATGCCAGGTATTGACCCTTGAATTGTCTAACACGAGATTAAGACTTACCCCAATGCTAAGCCTGTTCGACAGCGTTTACGCACGGTGTATCCTAGGAAAGCACCCGCCATTAAGGCAGAGATAGAGAAGCTGTTGAAAGCTGGTTTCATCTATCCCGTTCCTTTGACGAAGTGGGTTTCAAACCCCGTTCTGGTGGATAAGAAGCAGGGAGCGATCCGCATATGTACTAATTTCCATGATTTGAATCGTGCCTGTCCTAAGGACAACTTCCACACACCATTTATTGATCAGATTTTGGATGAGTGTGCGGGTAGCGAGGTGTTCTCCTTCATGGATGACTTTTTAGGGTATAATCAGATACAGATTAAACCTGAGGACCAACATAAGACTGCATTTATTTGTCCTTGGGGAACTTTTGCATATCGAAAAATGCCTTTCAGCCTTAAAAACGCCGGAGCTACATTTCAGTGGGCAATGACCGTGATTTTCCACGATCTCAAGTCTATTATTGAAGTATTTTTGGATGACCTCGCTGCTCATTCTCGTATGAGAATGCGTCATCCCTATGACTTGAGATTGGTATTTGAAATATGTCGGCACTATTCAGTTAGATTAAATCCTCATAAGTGCATATTTTGCGTGAAGTCAGGTCTTTTGTTAGGATTCATCGTTTCGAAAGAGGGTATAAGAGTCGACCCTTTGAAGGTTGAGGCAATACTTCAGTTGTCTCCCCCGAAGAATATTCATCATCTTCAGTGTTTACAAGGCATGCCAAACTTCTTATGAATATTTGTGGTCAACTTTTCCAATTTGACTAGAGGCTTCATGCATCTCTTGAAGAAGGATACTCCCTTTGATTGGGATGAGCGAGCCCAGGAGTCCTTCGATGCACTCAAGCGAGCCCTAGCATCAGCCCCAGTGATTAGTCATTCGGATTATAGCCATGATTTTCTATTATATGTGGCCGCGTCCTTAGAGACGATTGGTATGGTTTTGGTTCAAGAGGATGAGGAGCTCCTAGAGCATGTCATATATTATATGAGCCGAAACCTTATTGACACAGAGATTCATTATTCTCATGTCGAGAAGCTTGCTTTAGCTACAGTACATGCGGTTCAGTGGTTGAGACATTATATTTTCCTTCGCCAGACCTTGGTTGTGGCCCATGTCAATCCATTTCAATTCATCCTCACCTGAAGGATGATTGGGGGAAAGTATAATAAATGGATTGTCATTTTGTAAGAATTCGATCTCGAGTTTGTTTCGGCAAAATCGAAGAAGTCTTTAATTTTTGTAGAGCTTATATCGGATTTCCCAAGCGAGGCCGAGGAGTTGGTTTGTGAAGATACGTTTGTCGATGAACACATCTTCTTAATCTCAATGTTAGACCCATGGTATGGGGATATCATATATATTTACAAACACAGAAGAGCCCTACTCACCTCTTGCGAGATGAATGACGACGATTACGTCATGTCTCTAAGAACTACCTCATAGTGGACAATACTTTGTACCGTCGTGGGGTAGATTCCATTTTACAATGTTATTTAACTCATGACGAGGCTGAGGTAGTGCTGAATGATTGCCATGGAGGGGCATGTGGTGGTCATTTATCTGGGCTTTCTACAGCTCAAAAGATTTTGAGAGTGGGTTATTTCTGGCCGTCGATCTTTAAGGATTGTGTTGATGCGGTCAAGAGGTGCCACCCTTTCTAGGTGTTCACATGTAATATGTGCTTGAAACCTGCCCCGTTACATCTCATTATCACCGCCGGTCCCTTCACTAAGTGGGGGCTCGATTTTATGGATTGCAACCCAGCTTCGGCTGGGGGGCACCATCATATTATAGTGGCTGTTGATTATTTCACGAAATGGATTGAGGCTATTCCTATAGTAAAATATGACCGTGAGACAGCCGCTCACTTTGTGTTCAACCAAATTATTACTCAGTTTGGGATTCTGAAAGAGCTTATCACTGACCATGGCTCGCACTTTCAGAACCGTATGATGGAAGAGTTGGCATCGAAGTTAGGGCATAAGCAAGAGCACTCCTCTTATTACTACCCTCAAGTGAATGGATAGGTAAAAGTAGTGAATAAATCACTCAAATCCATTCTCCAATGAACCATCGCACAAAGCAAGACGAATTGGAACATTATGTTATACCCTACTTTGTGGGCATATCGAACCGCTGTTATTACTGCCACTGGTTTTGCTCCATATCAACTTGTACATGGAGTGGATTCGATATTTCCGGTTGAATGCAAGATTCCTTCGTTGAAGCTAGCCGTGGAACTCTTACTAGACACTTCACCTCTGGAGGAGCATTGGTTCACCTTGAGCAATTTGATGAGCAGCGTCGCGATGCCTTGGTGTATCTAGAGGTTAATAAGCGTCGCGTAAAGGCCCAATACGATAAGTCTGTCCATCCAAGGGCATTTAGTGAAGGAGACTTGGTGCTTTTGTGGGATCAACCGAAAGAACCCTTGGGGGCAGGGAAATTTAATCCTATGTGGCGTGGTCCTTACGTGGTCAAGCATGTGTTAGAGAAGGGTGCCTATGAGTTAGTGGATTACGAAGGGAGGGCCTTGGCGGAGCCTAGAAATGGGCTCTATCTTAAGAAATAATATGCATGATTTTCAGCCAAGGCTGCTTATTGTATATTATTGTACAGCTTTGCATAGTTAGGTATTTTTCTTATCATGATCGGGTTTGTGATTAGTTTCTGTTTCTTTTGGCAGATGTCAATGGAATATTCCACTTACATAGGATTCACGGATGGTGCAAGCTGTCACACTCAACACTCAGCCTCTGCTGCTTGGGTGATTTATACTCCTATGGGTCAGGTACTGTCTTTAGGAGGTGTATGTCTATGGCCATATTCCAACAATGTTGCTGAATATGGCACCGTTATTGAGCTTCTACGGGATGCCATTGTACATGGTGTTCTATCTCTTGAGGTATGTCTTGATTCGGAGTTAGTAGTGTCACAGCTCAATGGTTTGTACCATGTTAGAGATCTGACGTTATTGAGAAGGTTCTTGCGTGTGAGATTGTTAGAACGACAATTTGACAATATAACATATATACACATTCCAAGAAATATTATATCAAGTTGCTGACTCATATGCTAAATACGTGTTAGATTGGCATTTGTTTCATTCACAATAAATTAATCACAAACACAATTTTTACACATGTAAATAAATAAATTGATCACCATAAAACTTTTTATATATACATCAAAAATGTGATAATACATAGTGTCATGATACAAAATTGGGGCTTTTTAAGACACCATCATATAGTACACGGTCATACAAAATATATACACTCCCAGGTGTCTAATCTTGTGGAGGAGGAGGAGGGTTGTGATCATGGAACATCACTACGGCTCTAGCTAGCCATCGAAATAAACGCACCCATGCGCGTGGTACACCCACCACCTACCTCTGCATGGCCTCAGGAAAGTCCTCGACTTGCGCCATGGGAACTCTATGAGTTAGTCTCACAAAGTTGGTATGAATGCTCTGGAGCGTTCGCTTCGCATCCACACCCGTGATGTCATCTCCTCTTCCCTCCGTCTATGACGAGGGAAGCCCTCTGGCCACCGTGGTGCCACATCTGCACACAAATGGTAGATGTCACTATGTATTGTCGTGCAAAAACATGTCTTTTTGATTCCATATAATAAAGAAAACAAAAAAAAATTAAATAACTCAAAAAATTTAAAAAGAGTGAGGGTCGAGATTCGTTACCTATATCGCCATATGCCGATCCTAGTGGTAGCGGCATGTCTAGGTACCCCCGAAAATCTATCCCTGCATAGGGGGAGTCATCGATGGCAACTATCTGTCATCGCCACCATGGAAAGAAGTCAGCTGGATATGGGTTGGCCACCCTACCACCCCCCAGTCTACACATAGCATCTGCCCAACGCTGTTGGGCCAGATCTCGAACCTCGTGGAGAGGAACGTCCACTCTAAGTCTCAATCCTGGAACACACTCGAAGAAAAATGTGCTCAAAATACTACTGAACCTGAAGTTCCGCACCCTGCCTGCCTTACACTCACTGAGCTGGTGTTTCATGTTGCTCAGTAGTGTAGTACTCCAGTCGTAAATAGTGGGTATCATGCACTCCACTACATAGAACATTAGAGGCCGCAAGGCCTGGTGGAGTGATGCTAAACCGGCTATCATGCCCAGTGTCAATAATATGGCCTTTAGGCCCAGCACTTGTATAGCATTGGTAGGGACTTGACTCCCCACCTTCTTAGTGTCTGGATAACAGTACACTACAATGTACTCGTCGATAGTCAGGCCACCCCTTGGCCCACCACGGGAATGAAGGTTCACCACCTCCCCTCGTCTAGAAAGCCCTGTGATAAAGTATATGTCCTCCACCTCTATGGTGAGGGACATCCCATCAATATGAAAGGACTTCGAGTCCGGATCCAAATAGTCTACTAGCATCTGTAGCAGTCTTGGTTTGGCCCTCAAACCACCAAGACACCAAAACTTGTAGAGTCTGCATGCACGTAGAGCCTGTTGAGCCATTAAGTAAGCTCTTACTGCTTCCTCTACTTCACCATGCTCATGCTCTCTCCATTCTAGGACCATCCTGCAAAAGAAATTGGAAATTTGCCATTAGTTTATTGAAAAAATCTTATGCGCGGCCTCATATGCAACTGTTTTCAAAACAGCCACGTATGTACGCAGGTTCGAGGCCATTTTCTGCATATATCCAGCCCTATACGTGGAAAAAACCTTGATTTCCGTGTGGGCTATAGCGCTCATCTTGGGTTGGCCTAGAAACCTGATTAGACCATGAAAATTCATAAAAATTATATCAAAATGCAAGAGGAAAGCATGAGTAAATACCTGGAAGAAACGATAGTGAATTCCGCTGGCTGGATCTCCTGGAATTCGCTGTTGAAAATCAGAGCTCAAATGGGTAAAAGTTTCAAATGATTTATATTTTTTACTATTTATAGAAAATTTTCAAATATTTGAAAATTTTTACCCCCTTTTCTATAGTTTCGACATTTTCTAACCATTTTGGACCGTTTTTGACATAATTTGTGATGTAGAAGACCTTTTTCAATGCCGTTTCAGCCATTGGATTGAACCGTTCGTGCCTATCTTAGGTATCATGTCTAAACTGGCATATAGGTTAGGTTTCACCACCTTTTGCATTTTTCATGACCTTATGATGATATCACCATGACCTTAGGTATGAACCCACTCTATTATGTCACGGAACCTTCTTGCTGCTTTAGAAGTGGCATGATATGAGTGGTAGAGTTTCACCTTACATGGGTACCCTAGTCAGTGCCTTATTTGCATTTGGTGCCCATGCCGACATTTTCTCTTTTAGGGTGTGGTAGTCCGTTGTATAGTATTGCCATGACATTTCGCAAGAGCCTCATACTCCTCTTGATCTTATGCTAGCCTTCTTCCCTCAAGAATCCCTCATGTCAAGTTGTGAATGCATTATCATGAGCTTTTCCTACCTTATTGAGCTTTATGCTGGCTCCCCTGACATTGCGTTTCAGCCATATAGCCCGAGCTTGTCTCATGTCTAGCCATGCAGAGCCATTTTTTATATCCTTTGCAGCTTGATTCCCTTTTTACCGAGAGGGGATTTTCCCTCGAGAGTCGATATCCTACACATGTATCCTTTCTTTGAGCATAGGTATGTTCCACTGCTTGGAACAAGTTTGTTTTCCCTTATGACACTTGTATCCTCCTATTCTGTAACTATAAAGATATTTTATTCTTTTTTCAAGCTTTTCAAATAACTGAAAAAGTCCAAAAAAATAAAAAAAACAAAAAGCCGGACAAGGAAAGATGTTATCTGTGGAAGCTGTCGAGTCGTGTCGCCTTCGAATAGAGCACTATATATCACATCCATTGGTTGGGTTATAGTTTGAATTTAGGAGCTGTACTCGTTTATCTAAGTTTATCTCCACCGACTAGTTAAGCTTCCAGTCCCTATGGAGCCTCTGTCGATGCCTCTTGTGTCGCAGAGATGTCCCAATTTGTATATCGAGTCTATGCTACCTTCATTCAGTCACCATACGCTGTTATGCTCTTGTTTGAAGGAATTTGAAACCTGAGTCGTCAATTCCTTAGTTATCTTGACTTTGCATGTCGGCGATTCCCGATACAGTTACTGGTTCGTGCACCTTATGATCGAGTCCTTCCACATTATATAGCTTTGCTGAGTACCTCGTGTTGGATGATGGGGGCTGCCTTAATGCCCTCCTTCCAGCGGATTTCATCCCATCGACTTCAGATCATTTATTCTGGGATTGGAATCTAGAGTCATTTTGAGTGCCTTGAGACTTGCAGTCATTAGTGGCAGGTTCTCTCGCCATCGACAGTTCTTGGGAATACATCAATGTCCCCTGATCGATGGATCCTCTCAAGTGTTCTAACTCAACACATTTATTCACACTTGTTAGTTTGCACTCTAGTACCTTGATTCCCATTTTCATTATCGGTGGGTGATCTCGCGTCTGTTAATGGTATACATTAATGACCGGTAATCAGCCGATGGACTACTATGTTCAACCTCGACACCTCTATTCGCATAGTAGGACATGTACTCGTAGCGGTTTTTGTAGAAGACTTTCCAGACTGGTGGCATCTCTTATATGCTACCTCCTTGATCATGCCAGTGTTCATGAGATTTCAGCTCTCGTGACTTGATTCCAGTATATGTCAGACATTTCCAGCCACTATGGAGATCTTGATCTATTATATATCTTCAACCATTTTGGAGATCATGTTCCTTTGTATATCTTCATCATGGAGATTCTGATCTATGTATATTGTACATGGCGATGACCACATATGTGATATCATGTATTATGCCTATTCATGGCCATTGTATCCGGGACTGCTATGTGTACTTGTAGTTATGTGCATAGTTGTATTATTGTACTATGCTGATTGGGTGGCTGGTCTTCCATTAGGGATCCTTCATCACTCCACTTCTGGGATGGACTTATAATGTATTTTGGCCATCATATGACCCCTCTGACCTCACACATTAGGGGGCATCTGTTATAGCGGATTTCACCACTCCAGGTGAATCACACTTTGTATGGCCTTCCCCTGTCCCGCTACAGACTCCTTAGACCCTATGGACCACTTTTTGTCCTTTGATGTTTCCTTGATCATCCCTAAAAACATATTAAAAATGATACACGAGAATTTTTAACCTATAAGCGTGTATATACGCGGGTTTGAACACTAAAACCATGTAGATCGGGACGTGTGCATAATCCAAATCCTTTTCGAGTTTTCCTTGACATGGATCCAACTCATTTGAATCCTGACCTTCCTTATGCCTTGAGATCACTTGGATTCGACCTTTCATTATCCCTTTGAAAAGCTATATAAGGAACCCCTTGGTAAATTGAAGGCATAAGAGAGAATTGAGAGCAAAGAAACTATAGTCCATTGTTGCTGGAACTTATGCTTGAGTCTGCATCCCTTTGTCCCTTGGAGCACTTTTGTGTTCTTCCCAAGCTTTCCTTTTTCTTGTGAGCTTTCTATCGAGAGATGGAGGATTGAAGTGGTGGAGGGCCAAGTGGGGGATTCAGTTTCTCCGGTTCGCAAATGTGCCATTAGAGGTTGTATCTTGTAATCTCTAATTTATATTAATAGAAATATATTTTCCTGTCCAATAATGTGTGTTTGAATGAATATTTTATCCATGGGATTATGTCAAATGCTTATACATTATTGATTATATATGCTAGAATAGATCTAACACCATGATATATAGAATGCTTGTATTGTTTACTTGTTGTTGAGGAAGTAATCTATCAATTCAAGCTGAAGTTGGAAAGCTCAACGGGGATCTACTTCAACCGTCCGGAATAAGGTACGAGGTCTGATCCTTTAGTGTTAGACATTTAATTTCTATTGCATATTGGAAAGGATTGATTTCTGGAGTCAAGCTGTCTATTGTGGTAGCCCAAGCCATAGGAATTTCTCTCCATAACACTAAAATGCCACCCAACGAGCCCAAGAAAGTGCTCTAATACTGGATGTGGAGAACCTCTTGCAATGAACAATCAAAATGCACGATATAACAGAAATATTGGGGCACAAAAGAGATTTTATTGATCGCGGGCCACTTCGAGGGGGCAACCTCCTTTGAGCAAGCACAATACAAAATAACTCTTCGATGCTTTCATTAGCCTCAACACATAATTGTATACTAAGTCTAATCTAAAAGACTACTACTCCACATGAATGTGGGATAATGCAACCTATTAACTAGACAACTTAACAACTATTACTTACTCCCCATGAATGTGGGATAATACATCATACTAATGGGATGACTTACAAAGCATATGCGTCTGACAAAATAAAGAGGGGGGTTGACATGGGTTCTTAACAAAATGTCACGCATTTGCTGATGTCAATCTTCTTAAATCTAGGGAAGCATATTTAGTAGTCCTTTTAAGTGTTATTTTATCTTACGAATACTCCCTTCCTCCCAGAAGGATCAATCTTGGTCCTCTTTTCCTTTGGAATGTGTATGTACATTGGGCAACCAAATATTCTGAGATGGATGACTGATAGTTTATCTCTGGAGAAAGCCTCTTCAAGAGTCTTGTTGTCGAGTACTTGGTGAGGAGTACAATTCTGTACATACAAAACTATCCTTGCCACTTCTTCCCAAAGGTGCATCAGAAGATCATGGTCATGTAGCATTTCTTTCGCTGCTTCCATTATGGTTATGTTCTTTTATTTTGCAATGCCATTTTGTTGAGGATTGTATAGAGCGCTCAAATCCCTCTTAATCCTAGATTCTCTATAGAGTTCCTTGAATTATTATGAGGTCAAATCTTTGCCATTATATGACCGTAGAGTCTTGATATTCCTTTTAATGTGGTTTTCAACCAAGTCTTTGAATTCCTTGAACATACTGAATACTTCATTTCTCCCTTTCAAGAAATATATCTAAGTTTTACGTGAGAAATAATATATAAGGAAAAATAGTATATATACCCACTTAGTGAGTTGGATGACATGTTCCCACACTAATATGAGTGTACTATCTCCAGTATTCCTTTTGCTTTTCTTTCATTGCTGGGAAATGGCTTCTTAGCATTCTTTCCTTGCGCACATCCTTTGCAAACACATTCATGTTTTTCTTGGATTTGTGCACGGGGGCTTCACTTGTTGACCAATATCCTATCACGTTAGTTCATATTGTGGGTTTTAAAATGATCAAAAATCGAACCAATATATTGCAGGTATTAGGGGGATGAGGGGTTTAAGGTGGGGGTGGGTAGCGTGGTTTATAAGGATCGACGTATAAAAACGGGTGGGGAGGAGGTTTTAGGTATTGGGAGGGGGGTTCAACAAAAAGAGTTTGGGTCAATATCTCTTGAAATTAAGGGTATTCTTTAATATCCCACGATTGCACGTGCTATATGTGAGATTCACTAAGTGAAGTCCCCGTGGATTTGTGGAAGTCCTGAAATGGTTTTTATTGCAATTGGTAGTGATCTATAGTGCACATGTGCAAGCCTTTAGTGCCATAGTTCATTTGGTTCTATTGATTCATGAGATAATGCTTGTTCAGGTTATCCCTTTAACTTGTACAAGCCTCCCTCCCGCTCTCCAATTATTATTGCATCATCGATTTCCTTTCCTTTTGGCCACATTAGGACTTGGACATCAAAAAATTCAACCCTTATTCCCTTTGCATCTAGTGCAGATGGAGAGAATATTCTTCTTCAATCTCGGAATATATAGCATGTATTTCATCTTCAAAGATTTTCTAGAATCTAGCTTGTATGCAACTTCTCTACTTCCTTTTATGGGGTATTGATAATCATCCCCTAGTTTCATCTTGTGAGGTGACTCATGCTTAGAAATATTGACGATTGATTCTTAGTATCTCGTCATATGTTTGTATGCTCCACTATCCACAAGCCAATAATTGCTTCCATGTGAGATAGTGATTCGGATTTATGCAGGAACGCAACAGAATACACAAATAACCATAGAAACAAATATGCAACAGATATAACACTTCATTTCATTAATCAATAACTGAAACTTGTTTACATACAGAATGGAATTAAATTAGTTAGAATGCTGGTAGCTTATCTCTGAGAATAGATGTGGTGGCTACATGCCTCTAAACTCTGTGAAACAATGGAAACCCTGCACATCCAAAAACCTAATCCTAGGAGGTGAAACACCAGAATGTGGGCCCCGTTGGGTAACTTGGTACATCAATTTCCTGGGGTTGTAACTTTAGCATACTACCTCTGTTTGACGTGCATGATACTTTGTTAGAAATATATGTTTAAGGACTACATCCATAAATGACAAATATCGAGTTCGGATATTGTAAGCTGGCCTTACATACCCTTCCCCATATGGGAAACTCCTGTGCAAATGGGGTCCTCCACATCCCCCATAGCATATTCCCTGTGTCCACATGGATCCTGTGCATCATCCATGCTGTTAATCTTCTTGGCACTGATCTTATTTGACCCTCTTGGTCAGAACAAGACCAACATTTCAATATGCAAAATCTGTTAACAACATCATATGTTAGACAATGTCATAAATCAAAAGAAATTACTTACCAACCGCTTATTGCAGGCATGAACGGTCAAGATCAGATCACGGTCACGGTGCATTTCGTTGGGTTGGCCAAGTTTAGAAATTATGCTAAATAACACTCTTTCTTGCTTTAGTTTTCTTTCTGCAACCAATTTCCTTGGCACATTTATACCAATTCTACAACCAGTAGCTCTGTCAAATCAAATCCTAGGTGTTCTTTTCCATTTTTGCGTAATCTGGTGCACACAGGTGCTACCATTTTTCATCTTTCTGGTCCCTGCAATCCCTGCTGAACCTGTTGAATTTCTCTGAACATAGAGGTGAATTTCTCATGGCCCCTTTGAGGCCCCAAAGTTGCAACATGAGCTCTGTTAACTGTTCAACTTGGCCCATTTAGGCCCTAGCACTGCAACCAATAGCTTTGATACCACTGTCACGTACCCATACCTCGATTATCATGCGAAATTAAAATTTTCCTATGGACCTTTGTTGTTCCTTGAAACACAAGGCATGGCCATGAAACACTCCTCAAAATTCATGTTCTGATACCATAGTGCCACCTCCCCTCCCGTCCACCATTGATTAATTGGATGATCTACGAAGAAATATCTCAGAGGAGATCGAATGATGGAGAAGAATCGCGACGGACATCGATGGTCACAATTTGTTCCGCATCTGGGAACAGATCAATGGATGAGATTCAACCCGCAAAATCAATGGTGCGTAAAGCTTGAGTTGTGGAATTAGGGAAATTCAAATTTGCGGTCCCGCTTCCTGCATCCCGCATATCGCATGTGGAATAGACCACTTCGGAAAGAAAAGTTACGAAAGTAGATATCTCCAAAGCCGCATCCCGCATCCTACATCCCGCATGCGGAAAGGAAATTTGCAGAAGGAAAAATGCAGAAATAGAGATTTATAGAAGGACGTTTCTGCATCCCGCATCCCGCAAGTTGCAGAAGAAAAACTGTAGAGAATAAGATTTACAGAATGTCGCTTCCGCATACCGCAAGTTGCGGAAAGGAGATTTCAGTGGAAATTCAACCTGCTAACAGAAGTCTTGGACTAATTTGATCATTTAGGACATCACCAATCCAGCCATGAAACTTAGAAATGCATTGAAAGTAAACATACACATATGCATACAATTGCAATTATACAGCAGAAGTAAATACATTCATCAAAGTATTCAACTTGTTCATCACAATTCTTTAAACAAGATACAGTTGCAGAGATTGCACACAAGAAATACTTATCTTGAAAGAAGCTTGTCCCACAACCAACTACGTCGCTGCAATGTTCCACCCAACCATAGGCTAGTGTGCTCCTAAATCTCTCAGCAGCACTGCCACCCTCGAGCTGGGCATGATTCCCACAAGGAACAAGGAACACTAGCAGGATCACACATAGCCAAGAATACAACAAAACTTAGCATAGCCAACACAGTTGGGTTTACCAGGCTGCAAACAAACAAGCCAATATACTGCTGGGTTTATCGGACTACAGTCAGTCAAGCCAACATTCTCATTAAGGACCAGCGAAGCCAACTAACAGATGGGTTTATTAGGCTGCAAAGGAGCTGGAAAGCTTGAACTGCCAAGCTAGTGAGATCAACCACCGAGCTAAGGACACCTCCACTAGATCGGGCTTGTCTCCTAAAACATCTATGCACCCAACACAAGGAAGCATCCCCTTCTCTGCTACATAGTCCCTTAGGCTGTGCCTTCCATTCCAGTGCTGTTCAGGGTGTGCAAAGAAGAAAACCAACCCCCTCTAGATATATTTGTAAGGTTCCTTCCTACACTAGGTTTATCAAGCTAGTTCAAACACAATCCCAATCCAACTAGTTCAGACCAAGGAAAAATATGCACACACAACAAACCATAATGTCAACACAGCAAAACAGGATTCACTCTATGACAGAGGAGACCATTGCACAACACTGAGGATACCTAGACAGACAACTCTTTCTCATAACATGGCTGAGGATGGTAACAATAGGCAAACAACCCAGAACGAAAAAACGGTTATGCAAACATGACAAACACACAACGCACATGCATAGGATGAAATCAAGAATGGTTAGAATCAACCACAATGTTTTGGGTGAAATCCAGTGGATGGACTACACATGCACAATGAAAAACAAAACAAAACAAAAACCAAGAAACTTAAAGTGTGAAGGATGGATGATCCAAATGTCTCGCCGCTCCCCACAACGTGAGGGAAGATGAAAACATGAGTGAATGAGGGGAAAATGGGCATACATTTTCTGGGTGTTTTCTTTTAACACATGGCTTTTCCCCCATGGCTCAAGGTTAAACATCCCCCCTCCTTATTCCTTGTGAAATCATGCCCCCATCTCTTTAACGTTCCGACGCATAGCTAGTTGTGGTATTTTTATTAGTTTGCATTTTACATGATATTCACAAATATATATACTGTGCTTGAATTAGCACCATAAATTGTAGGCATCAACCCTGATCACCTACACACATTAAAACATCAATCAATGGCAGCGCCTTGGCCTTGAGCTCCTTGCCATGATTCCATACAATATTTTCACCATGTACAATCAAAATACCACGGGGTCAAAACCGGGGTGTTACATATAGGAGAAGGTTCAATAGAATAATGCATAAGGAGTGAGAGGAAGACCTTTGAAGGAACCTAAATAAGCTGGAAAACTCTCATAAAGACATTCCATTTGGTTGGAAAATGGTTACCTATGAAAGTAAGTAAAGGGAATAGGGTAAGGATTAATGAAAATGCTTGGATTGGATGTTTCAGGAACTATTAATTTCTGAACCTTTCATTGATGCTCTTTATAATCAAGGAAATTTCATTTTATAAAATGCCAAATCCCATAGTTTGATGACTCTATGGAGACAAGAGTGGAAGGGTGCAAACAATAATAAGATACAAAATGATATTGTTGAATAATGGAACCAATTTTTTAATAATTGGCTATTACTTAGGGTATTACAATGATTTGGAAGGTGTTTGGAAGATAAAACTTTCTTATAAACAAATATAGCAATAACCAAAATTTTGGTGGAGAAATACCTTCAATAGGGCCTTCCAAAGGTAATAGAAATTGAAATTGAGAAATGGAAATAGTTCCAAGAATTGGAATATCAAAGAACCCCTTTTATGTGTATGAAATGTAATGTTTATAGGAATTTCATGAATTACCTTCCATGCTCTGATGGTAAATGGGAATGAAGGAAAGTTTCAAAGAAATCCCCAGAAGAAAATAAATATTTGGGAAGCGGAAGTACCTTATAAAGATAGTCATCGACCAATTATAAGTAGAATGGAAGGTAATGTTGTCTTAGAGAGGCCATAGGATTTTATTCTCAGTAATAAAGGGGCTAGATAAAGAGGAAAGTAAATAAAGGATGGAAGATTTTGATAGAGGGTTGGAAAATTATTTTCACATTGAGTGGGATAGCCAATACCATTGAAGCTATAAGTAGTCTGGGAGGATCTAGATACAGTTATGGTGTCAGAAGTTGAAGCTAAGTTTCTAAATTCTAATTCCTTTCTATCATTTTTTGACATTGTCCATGGCTGTAAAATAATATCATAAGATACTCAATTTGGATCTCTAAACCCCAAGAATAAGGATACTGAGAAGAAGACTATGTCCATCTGTCTCCTAGTAAGTCCTAAAAAACATGCAGTTCTCTTCCCCTTTTATTTAAGCAATTGTACACGATAAATATGGATCCCTTACAACAATGTACCTACAAAGGATAATATGGGGTACCCGGGGACAAACACTATATGTAATGTGGCTAGAATGGACTATGCCCACTTGGTAGTGGGTGTGAAATAAATAGGCCCACCAAGTAATTAGAGGAAATGATATAATAATATGGGGTAGTTGAAATATGCTCCCCACGAATACTCATTATAATATATAAACATGGATGAATATTATTGTATGGAGATATGTTTGGTGAATTGTATTGTATCAATCATGGATCATGGAGTAAGGCCTTCCATAAAAAGTATTTGATGATGTTATCCTACTGTAAGGGTCTTCTCTACATTCTTGTGTTGCTTATGTTGTGAATGTATCTTAATCTATATCATTTGTGATTCATTTTTTAGGTTAAGGATCACTACAAGTGATATCGAAGTTCTTTCTTGGGTCAAAAAAGTGGAAGAATATTGTAATTGCACACTACTACATTTAGGGTAAAATTGATGTTTGAATCAACATCAGATTAAAAACCTCTTTTTAACATTGATAACAAGTTTTAAAAATGGAATCAAATGCATTTTTCAATTTTTTACCTCAACAAACATCACTTAAGTGATGTTACACCATTAGTGCCACTTAAGTAGTGTCCCTAATGTCTCTGAAGAGGCGTAAAATTAGCACATTGTTTTTTTTGGTATACTTAGAAGCTAGGTATCACTTGGATGTCGCTTAAGTGACATTGCATGTTTTTCAAATCATAACGACAATTATTCTATGCTTTCAATATGTATTTTTTTTCTTCATGCCATTTAAAATATGACCGTTAGAAAGAAAAAATGTCATTTTTTAAAAGAGTTGGGCGATAGATGAATTTTTGCTATGAGTAAATTTGGCTACCCATAATCAAAATTTTTATTTGGTTAAAATTTGTTAAAACTATTTAAATTCTCAATTTGTGAAGTCCTTTGAATGTGTTCTTATTGTACTAATGATTGTATTTAATATTATGATGAAATATAAACAATGTCAGATAACGCTAACTTGGGCATTGATGCATCAGATTGTTCGACTAACACATGGTATTTCTAGAAGATTGAACACCTTCAACAATTGGTTACACAAAGAGATCATAGGTCAAAACCATTTTTTTACATGGTTAAAACCCTCAAAAAGGGAAACGGTCCATGGACACAAACAAATAGCTAATTGAGGAAAATTTTATGCAAAGGAAAATAGTTTACATATGAGCTTCTCACAATCAATCATCAAGCAAATAACCCTCCATACTCTTTAAATAGAGATCATGGATGAATTAAGTGTTAAGCCATTGATCAATAACCGTTAATATCTAGATGAATATGAACCATTGTATCACTCTATGTCAAGACCATATTGTGATCACTAAATTACATAAGGCCAAATGCATACTGAAGAAACACACTTTATCTAAAGACACATTATACCAAGTTGATATTAACTAACTCCTGAGTGTCTAAATATAGTAACATACCCCCTTAAGAACAAGTTGGGATATGATTGAAGGATTTACAAAAGTGACACAATAGGAGAAGGAAGGAGGCATTAGAGACTATTCCCTTAATTGCAAATTCCCGAACTACTAACATAGATCAAAGTTTAGAAAAATTCACTTCTATAAGAGAATTTTTGAATATGTTTGCAACTTGATCATCTATAGGGAAAAAGAGCATCTTGAGACGTGATCTTGAACATGCTTTTAAATGAAGTGCATTTGTAACTCAATGTTTTTTCTATGCCGATATTGAGATAGATCTTTAGCGAGCTTGATGGCACTTTGATGGTCAAACCAAAGGGTATTTGAAATTTGCTGCTAGAATACAAACTTTGAAAGGATATGTCGAAGCCAAATTGCTTCTTAGCTTGTATTAATTGTAGCTTGATAATTTATTTTTGCTAAATAAAGAGCAAGAGCTTGCTGTTTCTTACAAGCCCAAGCGACAACTACATAACTAATATTGAAAACATAACTTGTAGTAAACTTATGATCATCACTGTCGCCAACCCAATCTAAAATAGTGAAACCAACCAACAAGGGAACCCCCCTTGAACAATAATGAATCCCAAACTGAATTGTACCCTAGATATACCAAGTTATCCTTTTTTCCACTTACCAATGGATTTCATGGGGCATTTGCATATACTGAGCAACAATCCCAACAACAAAGAAATATCAGGTTAGGTATGAGTTAAGTACAAAAGACTACCAACTAATTGATGATATAAGGTAACATATATTTTAGACATAGTGCAAGTGGTAGAAACTTTGACTCCATATTAGAAGGGTGAAGGGGATGGTTTAGAATAATCCATGTCAAAGTGACAAAGATGGTCACAAGGACTCTTATATTGAAAAATACAAAATCCTTCTATGCTTTTCAAGTCTCAAAGGCCAAGAGAATAATGCAAATTTCGTTGGTCTTTTCTTTATAATATTCTTAAGGATGGATTTCACATGGGTTAAAAGGTTACGATCACTACTAGTTAGAATAAGGCCATTGAAATAATAAAAAGGATGATGAGATGGTTTGATAATTTCTTGTCATAAAAATTGGGTCATAATGGAATCTATAAAAGCCAGGGTCAAGGAGAAAGCTATGTATTTTGTCATCCCAAGCTCAAGGAGCTTTCATAGTGCCATAAAGAGATTTCCTAAGGTGAAAAAGATGGATTAATTCTAAACATAACCAAGAGGTTGTTCTGTGTAAATTTATTCCTGAAAATATTGATCCAAGAAGGTAGAATTGACATACATTTGATGAACCTACCATTTATGTGAAGCATCAATGATAAGAACAATGAATATGTAATTCATTTTGGTACCACGGAAAAAGGTTTCATTGTAGTCAATATTTCAAATTGGGAAAATCCTTGCCAATTGATATTTCCTTAAGTCTTTTAGCACTTCCATTGGATGCATACATTGTTTTACATACCCATTTACATCTAACAAGTTTTCTTCCTTTCGGAAGAGGAACAATATCTCCAGTATCATTCTCCCTTAAGGAACAGTATTATTCATCCATAAATGCATATCAATCTAGATGACTTGAAGCTTCTATGAATGTTTATGGATCATGAGTCTCTGAAACTTGAGACAAAAGAGAAGAGGCATGTTGGAATTGTGAACTTTTTTGATGCTAATTAGATTATAACGCAATATGCCACTAGGGAAGCACACTTAGCTAGAGATAAACCAATTTATTTTCTTTGAGGACAAATCATTCCTTACTAGGGTGGAAATGTTATAAACATAATAATAGATATAAATAATAATTTTAGTAATAGTAAACAATTATTAATGAAGTGGTACATGACATAAGGTCATTGTTAGTTTTTATAGTCTTATTAAAATTGATTAGTTTCTTTATCTAAAGAATAACAAGCACAAAAAAATATCCAAGATGCACAATATAGAGAATATACACAAGACACAAAGATTTTCCTCGGGGAAACCATAAAGGAGAAAACACCGCAAAATTCCTTAGAATAGTTCCGTCACTAAGACAATATCATAAGATGGAAAAACCTAAGTATAATAAGTTTTTTTGAAACTCTCCCTCTCTCCTCATGCTAACTTGAGTGAGTGAGCATGTGCCTAAATGAGGGAGGGAACCTCCCTACTTATACACATCAAGTGACCGACCTAACAACTTGAATGGGTTGACCTCTTACACTAGCAGGGCTGACTTCACCTAGGGAGACTCCAAAAATACATTTCATTATATTAAACTGGGGACTTTTTCCCCAACTTACAACAGAGGTTGTACCTCAAGGACCATATACAATAATGACATCCCAAAAGGAGGGAAACACATCTCTGATGGGGGTACAACAACATAGAATGATAATATGCATAAGAATATATTATGAAATTACAAATACAACAACACTCCCTCTTAACTAGGAAGGTATTCTTTCACCATAGTCATCAACACATCTGGTCACGTCATCATCGTAGATGCTTCCAAAGTCCTCATCTTGTCTATAATTGAATAATGACATCTTTCGGATCTATCTGTCATTGAAAGTTTCTACAGAGCCAACCCTATTTCATGCCGGGTGTAATCCTAGCCCTCATCTAGGTATTCATCATATCCATGAGAAATCCATCGCGTAGGTACAACCCAAGACCATCCATTACACTACCACTGAAATCACCTATGTCTCCTACCGATATCTCATCATCATACAAAGAGCACAACCATATGCATATCACAGACCACCTATGTTCTACCAACACAGTAGCATGACGGGACTCATTACGTCACCATGAAAACCTACGTCTTCCACTATGTGAGAATTTCCTAGGAGCACACCAAGTGCATTACGTCTCATGGTCAACCTATGTTCTACAAACATAGAAGCACACTAGGACTCATTACGTATCAACGACAACCTACTTCTACCACTATGTGAGAACTTCCCAGGAACACACCAAGTTCCTCATGACCTTTCATCATGTCCAACATGGGAACACACATAAGGATTGATTACATATAAGGATAACATGCGTACCATGTGAAGTCTGGTTACATCCAAGGATAACCTTAAGGACTTATTACATCAAAAAAAACATGCGTACCAGGCCATGGCTGATTACATCCAAATACAACCTTCCAGGACTCATTACATCTAAGGAAAACCTGCATATCATGACGTTAGGATAGATTACATCCAAAGGAGACCTGACATGACTTATTACGTCCCAAGACAACCTGTATTATACATCAGGACTGATTACACCCGGGGAAAACCTGTATACCTTCCTATTTGAGATCTCATTCTAATGCATCTATGTCTTCTGGTCTCTCATTATTTCTAGCATGGAAGCATGCTAGGACTCATTACGTCACCATGACAACCTCTGTTTTTTACCATGCTACAACTCGTCACTCCCTGTTTCTAGGGACCTCGTTCTGGATTAGACTAAGTCTCTCTATGAGGTACTTGAGCTTCACTCTAGCTAGCATCTTGGTCAATACATCGACTATATTCTCATTCGTCACCACATACTAGAGATTCACTGCTTCTCTCAGCACCATATATTAGATATAGTGGTACTTGATCTCGATATGCTTTGAATTGTCATGGAACAATGGGTTCTCTGACAATTTCATGCAACTCTGGTTGTCAAAGAAGATACAAGTCACCTCTAACTAGAAATAAAAAAATAAGATAGCAGCTTCTGATGCCATACTACCTCATAACTGGCCGAGTAAGTTGTAACATACTCTGCCTCGGCTGTACTCAACGCCACGTAGGATTGCTTCTTACTAAACCAGGAGATCATGTTGGATCCAAAACTGAAGCAACATCCAAAAGTGCTTTCCTATCACTGACATTTCCTGCCCAATATGAATCACCATAACCATGCAAGTTAATCTTTTTATTCATGCCATACTTGAGCCCATACTCAACCGTACCCTTAAGGTACCTCAATACATGCTTTGCAACAACCATGTGAACATGTCTAGGATTCATCAGGAATTGACTTAGGGTGTTTACAAAAAAGCATATGTCTGGTCTTGTATTCATCATGTACATCAATGATACAATCATTTGACGATACATTGCGGCATCAACCAACTCTCATGAAGCATCACAAATTATATTCAAGTTCGTTGCCATAGATTTGGATATCGCCTTACAGTCCAACATTCCTAATCTCTTCAAAATCTCCACTCAACACTTTCCTTGACCAAGGAAAACTCATCTACACTTTGACACACCTCCATTCCTAAGAACTAGTGCATCATCCCTAGGTATTACATATCAAAATCAGTGGAAAGCTTCCTCTTTGCATCTACAATGAGTTCGTCCTCTCCTATAAGAAGCATGTCATCAACATACAGCAAGAGCATCACCTGTCTTCCACCTTCAACCTTGAAGTAAATGTTGGAATCCAATTTAATCTTAGTAAATCCTAAGCTCATCAGGAATTTTTTCCTCCTACCATACCATGTCCTGGGTGCTTATTTCAATCCATACAAGGATTTCTTCAATTTGCACACATGAGTCCGCCTATCATGGGTCTCAAATCCTAGTGGATGCTCATCGTACACTTCCTCTTCAAATACACCATTCAAGAATTTTGTCTTGATGTCCATCTCGTATACCTTCCATTTCATTATTGCAACCAATGCAAGTATAGATTTGATGGAAGTGTATCTCTCTATGGGTGAAAATGTCTCCTTGTAATCTATGCCTATTTTCTGTGAGAATCCATGCACCCGAAACCTTTCCTTGTGTTTTTCAATGAAGCCATCTACATCATGCTTGATCTTGTAGATCCACTTCAAAGTCACAATAGAATTCCCTTCCAGTCTTAGAACTATCTCCCAAAAATAATTCTTCATAATCGACTTGTACTCCTCGATCATGGCATTCTTCCATTCTTTCTTTTCAGTTGCTTCTTCGTATTTGATTTTTTTTTGTCAATGATGTTACATAGCAGGGACACATAACTGTTGTATGGTTTAGGTATTTTCCTTTCTCTATGCATCCCATCTGGAGTGCCATACCTTTTTGCATCTTGTAATAGCTCCCATGCCCATGCTGGTTTTCTCTTAAGGGATTTCTTCTCATGAAGTGTTTCTATAGGCTCTTGTGGTTCTATCTTGTCGTGACCTTCATGTTATTCTAGAGTTGTTTATTCCATTGTCGTATCTCAGACTCTAGTTCCTTCAGGTTCTTCAATATCGTAAAGAGGTAGTTTTCTAGATCTGGAGTATGCTGAGTCATCATAAAATGTGTGGAGAACCTCCTGCAATGAACAATCAAAATGCATGATATAACATAAATATTGGAGCACAAAGAGATTTTATTGATCATGGGCCAATTCGAGGGGGAAAACTCCTTTGAGCAAGCTCAATACAAAATAACTCTTCGATGCTTTCATTAGCCTGAACACATACTTATATACTAAGTCTAATCTAAACAACTATTACTCCACATGAATGTGGGATAATGCAACCTATTAACTAGACGACTTAACAACTATTACTTACTCCCCATGAATGTGGGATTTACATCATACTAATGGGACGAATTACAAAGCATATGCGTCTGAAAAAATATATCGATAAAATAAAGAGGGGTGTTGACACGGGTTCTTAACATCCCCTCCCTCTTAGAAAAAGCTTTGTCCTCAAATATTTAGATGTGGAAACTGCTACTGAATCTGAAGTAGTGGTTCCCATGTAGCATCCTTTGGTTGCATGCCGTGCCACTGAATTAAGACCTCTGTGATGGCCTGAGAGCAAAGATGATGAGTCTGCTTATTGAGGATGGCCTCTGGTTCCAAAATGATGGAGCCTTCCGTATCCAGCTCTTGTAAAATAGTTTGTGCTCTGATGTTGGAGCCAATCACTTTCTTGAGACAAGAGACATGAAAGATTGGGTGAATGCGAGAAGAAGGAGGAAGCTCCAATTTATAAGTAGTAGACCCAATATTCTGAAGAACTTTATATGGCCCATAGAAATTTGGAGCCAGCTTCTGATGCACTTTGAGTTTAAGGGAGGATTGCTTGCAAGGATGCAAACGAAGAAAAACCATATCACCAACTTGAAAGGTGCACTAAGAATGGTGTTGATCGGCTTGCTGCTTCATGCAATTTCTTGCCATGTGAGTATTCTCTTGCAGAATGTGAAGAATCTGATCATGGTTGTGCATAACCATGTCAACTGCCTGAACTGGTGAACTATGAGGGGTGTATGGAAGGACCACTGGGGGTGGCTGCCCATACATAACTTCATATGGAGTCATTTTAGATGCAATATGGTAGGAAGTATCGTACCACCATTTAGGGAGAGGGAACCACTTTTCCCATTAATGTTGTTGTTCAGAGATGAAGCAATGAAGAGAAGTTTCCAAGCATTTGTTGGTGACTTCAGTTTGACCATCTGTTTGTGGGTGATATCCTAAACTCATTTTCAGTTTGGTTCCAATGAGGCGAAAGAGTTCAGTCCAAAAATGACTTGTGAAATTTGCATCGCGTTCTAAGACAATGGAAGAAGGGATGCCATGAAGATGGAATATTTGGTCCATGAAAATTTGTGCGACTGAGGAGGCAAGATATGGATTACTGAGAGCACACAAATAACTATATTTGGAGAGTTGATCAACCACAACCAATATTACGGTCTTCCCTCTAGATTTAGGGAGCTCGTCGATGAAATCCATCGAAATATCTGTCCAAATCCTTGTAGGGATGGGCAAGGGTTCAAGTAAGTCGGGAAGGAGTGTAGTTTCACCCTTATGGCACTGGTAGGTATCACATTCAGCAACCATCTATTGAATTTCTGGTTTCATTCCCTTCCAAAAGAAGTTACGACGTGCCCGCTCATATGTTTTGAGGAACCCAAAGTGCCCTGCCGCTGGAGAAGCATGGAGTTCATAGAAGACTGCTTGGTGAAGATTTGCGCTCTGGGGAAGCACCAAGCGTCCCTTGTATCGTAGAGAAGAACCATCCCAAGAGTAATGCGGTACAAGAGAAGGATTACTGGCCAACTATTGGATGATTTGAGATAAGGAAGAGTCATTGACATAGCCTTGTTGAACAGATTGTAACCAATTTGGAATAGGCATAGAAATACCTGAAAGAGAAGCATGGTCATCAAATGTGCGGGAAAGAGCATCCGACACAAGATTGT
This sequence comes from Pseudotsuga menziesii, assembly GCA_001517045.1. Taxonomy (NCBI): domain Eukaryota; kingdom Viridiplantae; phylum Streptophyta; class Pinopsida; order Pinales; family Pinaceae; genus Pseudotsuga; species Pseudotsuga menziesii. Next base: position 943,667 of record LPNX010104778.1, on the reverse strand, counting down.
CCTTACCCTTCTTGTAAGTGATCTCGTAGTCATAACCCATGAGTTTGCTAACCCATTTTTGTTGTGTTGGGGATGAGACTCATTGTTCTAGGAAATATTTTAGACTCTGGTGATCAGTCTTGATGCAGAAATGATTCCCTAAGAGGTATGGACGCCACTTTTGTACGGCATGCAAAATAGCAATCATTTCCTTCTCAAATGTAGAGGCAGCTAAATTCTTACTAGATAGGGATTTGCTGGTGAATGCAATGGGATGTTTGTCTTGGAGGAGGATAACACAAAGTCCATTGTCGCAAGCATCACTCTCAATAGTGAAGGGCTTGGAAAAATCAGGCATAGCTAGAACAGGTGTGCTACACATAGCTTGTTTCAGTTTCTCAAATGCACATGCAGCAGTAGGTGTCCATGCAAAATCATCCTTTCTTAGTAGACCTGTTAATGGAGTTGCAATATTCCCATAATCCTTGACAAACTTGCGGTAGTAGCCAGTAAGTCCCAAAAACCCACGAAGGCTCTTCAAGGTCTGAGGAGGTGGCCAATTTTTCATGGCATCAATTTTGGCTGGATCGACACGAACCCCTTGTGCTGAAACAATATGCCTAAGATACTCTACTTCCTTCTGCCAAAAAACACATTTAGATTGTTTGGCACAGAGATGATGATCACAGAAAATTTGCAGTACAAGATCCAGATGTTGGAGATGCGCAGCCCAGGTTTTACTATAGATGAGGATATCATCAAAGAAGACCAGAATGAAGTTTCGCAAGTAGGGCCGAAATGTTTTATTCATCAATGCCTGGAACGTGGGAGGGGAATTTGTGAGGCCAAATGGCATGACCAAAAATTCATAATGGCCATCATGTGTGCGGAAAGCTATTTTAGGGATATCATTCGCATGGACCCAAATTTGGTGATACCTAGAATGAAGATCCAACTTGGAGAAAAATGAGCACCATGGAGCTCATCCAGAAGCTCATTAACAACAGGAATTGGAAACTTATCCTTGATTGTGATGTGATTAAGTGATTGAAATTCAATGCAAAGGTGCCATGACCCATCTTTTTTTCGGACTAGAAGGACCAGTGAAGAGAAGGAACTAGTACTAGGGCGAATAACACCTTGCTTGAGTAAGTCGCGAACACGCATCTCAATTTCTGTCTTGTGGTGAATTGGGTAGTGATAGGGCCTAATGTTGGGAGGGACTCTTCCAGGAAGGAGTGGAATACGATGGTCCTCGGGTCAAGAAGGTGGAAATCCCACTGGCTCAGCAAACACACATGCATATCGAACCAAAATTTGTTGGAGATCCAATGGAGCAGTTGAGACTACTGTAGGTTGCATCTGAATGAAATGGAGCTAAGCGATGACACCATGTGAACTTTCCTTAAGAATATTTTCCATGTGCTGTGAAATGATGAGGCTGAGAGACCCTGGTTGTAAGACCTACAATGTGTGTTTGGTACCATTGATTGAAAACTGCATCCAAATTTCAGCAAAATCCCATAAAATGGGTCCAAGTGTGTGTAACCATTGAGCGCCCAAAACCGCATCACATCCGCCTAAGGGTAAGGAAAACATGTGAGAGCGCAAGATATAATCCCCCATAGAGATGCGCACATTATGACACTTCCCATTGCAAAGGTAAGGTTCCCCCATTGGCAATCATGACTTCAAAGCTGGAGCAAGGATGGATGAAACAATCAGCCTGTTTGGCGATCCTCGGGTCAATGAAGTTATGAGTGCTACCAGAATCAATGAGTATTGTAAGAGGGAGTTTTTTTAAGAACCCTCTGATCCACATGGTTTGTGGGGTGGTGACTCAGGCTAAGGCATGGAGAGATATCTCTGGTTGGTCCTTTGGAGCAGGAAGTTGTTGAATGTCACCATCATCATCTGTGGGATCCTGAGCATCATAAAAATTTAGGTGTGGGTGGAGAATCCACATCCAAGAGATAGAGCTTTTGCTCAACACATCTATTTCCCCAGGTGAATTTCTCGTCACAATTATAACAAAGCCCTTTTTCCCAACGTTCCCACATCTCTACTTCAGACAAATGCTTGATAGGAGTGGTTCTAGGGGTTGGCGGATTTTGGGTTCTTTGAGGAACCATAGGTCTAAATGGAACAAGAGTGGATTTGGAGCGTTGTTGAGCCCAGATCTTGTCCTCTGCTAACTTAGCCAACCCGAGGGCTTCCATCATTGTGTTGGGGAAGAAAATTTTAACCTTAGAGCGTATTGTATCCTTCAGACCATTGATAAAAAAACTGAGGTAGAATGCATTAGGCAATCCCTCTGTGTGATTGGAGAGTTTCTCAAATTCTCTCTGATACTCCCGTACAGTGCCAGTTTGTCAAAGTTTGGTGAGTGCTCCTATGAAGTCATCAAAAGCACTAGGACCAAATCGCTGCAAGAGGAGTTGGGAAAAATCTGTCCAGTTTGGCTTGACATGAGCCTTGACGTATCAATGGAACCATTGAAGTGCTTCATGTTCTAAATGAAAGGATGCAAGGGGGAATTTTTTGACATCCAAAGTGTTATGTAAACTGAAATATTGTTCTTCCCTATAAATCCATCCAGTCAGATTGTCATCATTGAAGCGATGAAAATCCAGCTTCGGCTCGTGAAAGTTGCTAAACGATGAGAAGCCAGTGTCTGCAGAAGACTCAGGCTGGTGGCGGCTGTTCATGGGTGAAATTTGAAGTTGGAGGCCGATATTTTTTTGATCTAGATCTTCAAGTTTGGACTTGATGGCAGCAAGTTCTTCTTCCATTTGTTTATTTGGTGCGGCGCGGGTGACAACCATAAGTAGTTTTTTTTTTTCTTTCCAGGAAATGGGTAGAAATACAAAAAATGGAGAGGGTTTTAGAAAAGGATATTTTTGATTTGGGAAAAATTTGGGGGGGTAATTGGGGTTTTATGGGATTTTTGACACTTTTTTAGGGACAAGAAGTAGAAAATGGGATTTCAGAGGTGGGATGAAGGAATTGGAAAATTTGGCAGAGAGGGACAATGAAGCAAAAATTGAAAATGAACACCGTGGAAAAATTTGAAGGCGATTGGGTGAGAATTAGAGAAGTTATGACAAATTCTAAAAATTGACAAATGTGGAATTTTGGCCTTGAGGAAGTGAAATTAGGGATAAGGGCCTAAATGAAGGAATATGCAAAATGGTATCATAGGGGTGACACTAAAATTTCAAGGAAAACAGAGCTAAATCAAGGAAGATATGGCTGAAAAACAGAAATATATATATATATATATATATATATATATATATATATATTTGTGTTTTTTCTTTTTGTTTTGTTTTGTTTTTTTTCTTCTGAAGAAATGATCTGTGGCGGTGCTAGAAGCTACATTTTATCAACAGGAGATGGAGTAAATGATCTGTGACAATTTTGAAATTCTGCACGTTATCAATTGTAAATAGAGATGGATCCCAATTATATTCGGCTTCCTATTGGTTCAAAGGTAGTCACTCGGCCACCAAGGCTGTCTCAGGCTTGAGTATTGGGGCAGTACACCTCACTTCACGGCGCAGGTAAAACTGCTAACCACTTGGCTAAAAACGATAGCTCTTTGGTTTTCCTCATGGATGGGAATCTAGTCAATCTGGTGGGGGTCGTTGCCCTTTTCGATTGGCAGGTCCTATTAATGGCCAGCTACTTTGGGGTTCCTGTGGTACTCCTCACAATGAGTTTTAGGGCTATGCCCAAGTACTTCCCACAGTTAAGTGGATAGGATTTAATCCCTGATCCAGATGAATAATATTGCTGTAAGAAGAAGAACAATTGTAAGGCGCACAGAGCCAGGAAGCACGGTAGAATTTTTTTTTTCTTCCCAAAATGCCACCCAACGAGCCCAAGAAAGTGCTCTAATACCAGATGCGGAGAACCTCCTGCAATGAACAATCAAAATGCATGATATAACAAAAATATTGGAGCACAAAAGAGATTTTATTGATCGTGGGCCACTTCGAGGGGGCAACCTCCTTTGAGCAAGCTCAATACAAAATAACTCTTCGATACTAAGTCTAATCTAAACAACTATTACTCCACATGAACATTGGATAATGCAACCTATTAACTAGACAACTTAACAACTATTACTTACTCCCCATGAATGTGGGATAATACATCATACTAATGGGACGACTTACAAAGAATATGCGTCCGACAAAATATACTGACAAAATAAAGAGGGGGATTGACACTGGTTCTTAACATCCCCTCCCTCTTAGAAAAATCTTTGTCCTCAAAGCTTTAGATGTGGAAACTGCTGCTGAATCTGAAGGAGCGGTTCCCATGTAGCATCCTCTAGTTGCATTCTGTGCCATTGAATTAAGACCTCTATGATGGCCCGAGAGAAAAGATGACGAGTCTGCTTATTGAGGATGGCCTCTGGTTCCAAAATTATGGAGCCTTCCATATCCAGCTCTTGTAAAATAGTTTGTGCTCTGATGTTGGAACCAATTACTTTCTTAAGACAAGAGACATGAAAGACTGGGTGAATGCGAGAAGAAGGAGGAAGTTCCAATTTATATGCAACAGACCCAATCTTCTGAAGAATTTTATATGACCCATATAACTTTGGAGGCAGCTTCTGATGCCCTTTGAGTTTCAGGGAGGATTGATTTTAAGGATGCAAACAAAGAAAAACCATATCATCGACTTGAAAGGTGCACTTAGAATGGTGTTGATCGGCTTGCTGCTTCATGCGATTTCTTGCCATGTGAAGATTCTCTAGCAGAATGTGAAGAATCTAATCACAGTTGCGCAGAACCATGTCAACTACCTGAACTGGTGAACTATGGGGGGTGTATGGAAAGAGCACTGGGGGTGGCTGCCCATACACAGCTTCATATGGAATCATTTTAGATGCAGTATGGTAGAAAGTATTGTACCACCATTGATGTTGTTGTTCAGAGGTGAAGCAACGAAGAGAAGTTTCCAAGCATTTGTTGGTGACTTCAGTTTGACCATCTATTTGTGGGTGATATCCTGAACTCATTTTCAGTTTCGTTCCACTGAGGCAAACCTGTTCGGTCCAAAAATGACTTGTGAAAGTTGCATCGTGATCTGAGACAATGGAAGAAGAGATGCCATGAAGACGGAATATCTGGTCCATGAAAATTTGTGCGACTGAAGAGGAAGTATATGGATTGCTTAGAGCAAAAAAATGACTATATTTGGAGAGTCAATCAACCACAACCAATATTACGGTCTTCCCTCCAGATTTAGGGAGCCCATTGATGAAATCCATCGAAATATCTGTCCAAATCCTTGTAGGGATGGGCAAGGGTTCGAGCAAGTCGGGGAGGAGTGTAGTTTCACCCTTGTGGCACTGGTAGGTATCACATTCAACAACCATCTGTTGAATTTCCCATTTCATTCCTTTCCAAAATAAGTTACGACGTGCCCGCTCATACGTTTTGAGGAACCCAGAGTGCCCTGTCACTGGAGAAGCATGGAGTTCATAGAATACAGCCTCGTGAATATCTGTGCTTTGGGGAAGCACCAAGCGACCCTTGTATCGCAGAGAAGAACCATCCCAAGAGTAATGCGGTACAAGAGAAGGATTACTGGCCAACTGTTGGATGATTTGAGATAAGGAAGAGTGATAGACATAGCCTTGCTGAACAGATTGTAACCAATTTGGAATAGGCATAGAAATAGCTGAAAGAGAAGCATGGTCATCAAATGTGCGGGAAAGAGCATTCGCCACAAGATTGTCCTTACCCTTCTTGTAAGTGATACATCGTAGTCATAACCCATGAGTTTGCTAACCAATTTTTATTGTGTTGGGGATGAGACTCATTGTTCCAGGAAATATTTTAGACTCTGGTGATCAGTCTTGATGCAGAAATGATTCCCTAAGAGGTATGGACGCCACTTTTGTACATCATGCAAAATAGCCATCATTTCCTTATATGCCTTCAATGTACCAAGGGGTTCCTTATATAGCTTCACAAGGGATAATGAAGGGTCAAATTCGAGCGATCTCAAGGCATATGGAAGGCTAGGAGTCGAATGAGTCGGATCCATGTCAAGGAAAACTCCAAAAGGATTTGGACTATGCACACATCCTGATGTACGCGGTTATAGGGGTCAAACCCGCGTATGTACGTGGTTATCAGGTAAAAATCCGTGTATATTATTTTTTATATAGTTTTAGGGATGATCAAGGAAACATCAAAGGATAAAATATGGTCCATGGGGTCTAAAGAGTCTGCAGCGGGATAGGGGAAGGCCATACAAAGTGTGATTCACCTAGAGTGGTGAAATCCGGTATAACAGATGCCCCCTAATGTGTGAGGTCAGAGGGGTCATACGATGGCCGAAATACATTATAAGTCCATCCCAGAAGTGGAGTGATGAAGGATCCCAAATGGAAGACCAGCCACCCAATCAGCATAGTACCATGATACAACTCTGCATATAACTGCAAGTACATATAGCAGTCTCGGATACATAAGAGTACAATGGACATGAATAGGCATAATACATGATATCACATATGTGGTCATCACCACATACAATATACATAGATCAGCATCTCCATGATGAAGATATACAAAGGACCATGATCTCCAAAATGGCTGAAGATATACAATAGATCAAGATCTCCATAGTGGCTGGAAATGTCTGACATACACTGGAATCAAGTCACGAGAGTTGAAATCTCATGAACACTGGCACGATCAAGGAGGTCGCATATAAGAGATGCCACCAGTCTGGAAGGTCTTCTACACAAACCTCTACGAGTACATGTCCTACTATGCGAATAAAGGTGTCGATGTCGAACATAGTAGTCCATCGTTTGATTAACGGTCATTGATGTATACTGTTAATAGACGTGAGATTACCCACCGATAATAATAATGGGAATCAAGTTACTAGAGTGCAAACTAACAAGTGTGAATAGATGTGTTGAGGTCAAACACTTGAGAGAATCCATCGATCAGGGGACATTGATGTATTCCCAAGAAACTGTCGATGGCGAGAGAACCTGCCACTGATGACTGCAAGTCTCAAGGCACTCAAAAGGACTCTAGATTCCAATCCCAGAATAAATGATCTGAAGTCGATGGGATGAAATCCGCTGGAAGGAGGGCATTAAGGCATCCCCCATCATCCAACACGAGGTACTCAGCAAAGCTGTCTAATGTGAAGGACTCGATCATAAAGTGCACGAACCAGTAAATGTACCGGGAATGGCCGACATGTAAAGTCAAGATAACTAAGGAATGGCTGACACAAGTTTCAACTTCCTTTGAACAAGAGCATAATGGCGTATGGTGACCGAATGAAGGCAGCATAGACTCAATATACAAACTGGGACATCTCTGTGACAGAGGAGGCATCAACAGAGGCTCCATAGGGATTGGAAGCTTAACCAGTCAGTGGAGATAAACTCAGATAAACGAGTACAACTCCTAAGTCAAACTATAACTCAACCAATGGATGTGATATACAGTGCTCTGTTCGAAGGCAACACGACTCGACAGCTGCCAAAATATAACATCTTTCCTTGTTCGGCTTTTTGGTTTTTTGATTTTTTTGGACTTTTTCAGTTATTTGAAAAGCTTGAAAAAAGAATAAACTAGCTTTATAGTTACAAACTAGGAGGAGACAAGTGTCATAAGGGAAAACAAACTAGTTCCAAGCAGTGGAACATACCTATGCTCAATGCAAGGATACATGTGTAGGATATCGACACTCGGGGGAAAATCCCCTCCCGGTTAAAAGGGAAATCAAGTTGCGAAGGATATAAAAAATGGCTCTGCATGGCTAGACATGAGACAAGCTCGGGTTATATGGCTGAAATGCAATGTCAGGCGAGCCGGCATAAAGCTCAATAAGGCAGGCAAAGCTCATGATAATGCATTCACAAATTGACATAAGGGGAGTCCGGAGGGAAAAAGGCCAACATAAGATCAAGAGGAGTATGAGGCTCTTGCGAAATGTCATGGCAGTACTATACAACGGACTCCCACACCCTAAAGGAGAAAACGTTAGCATGGGCACCAAATGCAAATCAGGTGCTAACTAGGGTACCCATGTAAGGTGAAGCTCTACCACTCACATCATGCCACTTCTATAGTAGTAAGAAGGTTCCGTGACATAATAGAGTGGGTTCGTACCTAAGGTCATAGTGACATGGTCATAAGGTCATGCAAAATGCAAACGGTGGTGAACCTAACCTATATGCTAGTGTAGACATTATACCTGAGATTAGTACGAACGGGTCCATCCAATGGCTGAAATAGCACTGAAAATGGTCTTCTACATCACAAATTATGTCAGAAACAGTCCAAAATGGTTAGAAACTGTCAAAACTATAGGAAAGGGGGTAAAAATTTTCAAATATTTGAAATTTTTTCTATAAATAGTAAAAAATATAAATCGTTTGAAACTTTTACCCATTGGAGCTCTGATATTCAACTGCAAATTCCAGGAGATCCAGCCGGCGGAATTCACAACCGTTTCTTCCAGGTAGTTACTCATGCTCTCCTCATGCATTTCAATATAATTTTTGTTGATTTTCATGGAAAAATGAGGTAATTTAGGCCATATATACATGAGTACTGCAGCCCACGCGGATATCGAAGCTTTTTCTGCGTATAGGGCTGGCTATACGCGGAAAAGAGGCTAGAAACTGTGTACATATGCGGCTGTTTGCAAAACAGTGCGTATGACGCCGCGCAAGGAAATACATAAGAATCTAATGGTCAAAATGGCAATTTCTCTTGCAGGATGGTGCTAGAATGGAGAGAGCGCGGGCATGGTGAAGTAGAGGAAGCTGTAAGGGCTGACGTGATGGCTCAACAAGCTCTTAGAAGATGAGGACTCTACAAGTTTTGGTGCCTTGGTGGCTTGAGGGCCAAACCAAGACTACTAGAGATGCTAGTAAACTATTGGGATCCAGACTCAGAGTCCTTCAGGATAGATGGGATGTCTCTCACTATAAAGGTGGAAGACATATACTTCATCACAGGTCTATCTAGACGAGGGGAGGTGGTGAACCTTCGTTCCCAAGGTGGGCCAGGCGGTGGGCTTACTATCGATGAGTATGTAGCTGTGTACTACTACCAAGATACTGAGAAGGTGGGAAGTCAAGTCCCCACCAATGCTATACAGGTGCTGGGCCTAAAGGCCATACTACTGACGTTGGGTAGGATAGCAGGCTTAGCCTCACTCCATCAGGCCTTGCGGCCATTGATGTACTATACGGTGGAGTGTATGAGACTGACCATAAACGGCTAGAGTACTACGCTACTGAGCAACATGAAACACCAGCTCAGTGAGTGTAAGGCAGGTAGGATACAGAACTTCAGGTTCAGCAGCATATTGAGCATGTTTTTCTTCGAGCGTGTTCTAGGATTGAGCCCTAGAGTGGACGTTCCTCTCCATGGGGTTCGAGATCCGGCCCAACGACGTTGGGCAGATGCTATGCGTAGACTGGGGGGTGGTAGGGTGGCCAACCCATATCTAGCTGATTTCTTTCCATGGTGGCGATGATAGATTGTTGCCATAGATGACTACCCCTATGGAGGGATAGATTTCCGGGGGGATCCGGACATGCCATTGCCACCAGGATCGGCATACGAAGAGATAGGTACCGAATCTCGACTCTCACTCTTTTTAAATTTTTTTGAGTTATATAATTTTTTTGTATTTTCTTGATTATGTGGAATCAAAAAGACATGTTTTTGTGTGACAATACATAGTGACATCTACCATTCATGTGTAGACGTGGGACCATGACGACCAGAGGGCTTCCCACGTCACAGACGGAGGGGAAGATGGGATGACATCACAAGTGCGGATGCAGAGCGAATGCTCCAAGGCATTCATACCAACTTCGTACGACTGACTCATATAGTTCCCATGGCGCAAGTCGAGGACTTGCCTGAGGCCATGCAGCGGCAGGTGGTGGGCATGCCACGTGCATGGGTGCGTTTATTCTGGCAGCTAGCTAGAGCCGTAGTGATGTATCATGATCACAACCCTCCCCCTTCACAGGATTAGACACCTGGGAGTGGATATGTTTTGTACTACCGTGTATTATATGATGGAAGCTTTGAAAGCTCCACTTTTGTATATGACACTATGTATTACCACATTTTGATATATATAAAAGGTTTTATGGTGATCAGTTTATTTATTTACATGTGTAAAAATGTTTATGATTAATTTATTATGAATGAAATAAATGCCAATCTAACACGTAGTTAGCATATGAGTCAGCAACTTGATTATCATTTCTTGGAATGTGTATATATGTAATACTGTCAAATTGCCGTTCTAACAATCTCACACGTAAGAATCTTCTCAATAACGTCGGATCTCTAACATGGTACAAACCATTGAGCTGTGACACTACTAACTCCAAATCAAGACATACCTCAAGAGATAAAACACCATGCGAAATGGCATCCCGTAGAAGCTCGATAATGACACTATATTCAACAACATTGTTGGAAGATGGCCATAGACATACACCTCCTGAAGATAGTACCTGACCCATAGGAGTATAAATCACCCAAGCAACAGAGGCTGAGTGCTGAGTGTGACAGCTTGCACCATCCACGAATCCTATTTAGGTGGAAGATTCCATTGACATCTGCCAAAAGAAACGGAAACTAATCACAAACCCGATCACGATAATAAAAAGACCTAACTATGCAAAGCTGTACACTAATATACAACAAGCAGCCTTGGCTAAAGATCATGCATAGTATTTTTTGAGATAGAGCGCATTTCTAGGCTCTGCCAAAGCTGTACCTTCATAATCGACTAACTCATAGGCACCCTTCTCTAAGACATGCTTGACCACGTAAGGACCACGCCACATAGGATTAAATTTCCCTGCCCCCAAGGGTTCTTTCGATTGATCCCACAAAAGGACCAAGTCTCCTTCACTAAACACTCTTGGATGGATGGAATTGTCATATTGGACCTTAACACGATGCTTATTAACCTCTAGAGCCACCAAGGCATCTCGACGCTGCTCATCAAGTTGCTCGAGGTGGACCAAATGCTCCTCCAAAGGTGAAGTGTCTGGTAAGAGCTCCACAGCTAGCTTCAACGAAGGAATCTCGCATTCAACTGGCAATATCGACTCCACTCCATGCACAAGCTGATATGGAGAAAAACCAGTGGTAGTCTTAACCGTGGTTCGATATGCCCACAAAGCAGGGTATAACATAATATGCCACTTCGTCTTGCTCTGTGCGATGGTTCGTTGGAGAATGGACTTAAGTGATTTATTCATTGCTTCAACCTGTCCATTCGCTTGGGGGTAGTAAGAAGAGGCGTGGTCTTGCTTATACCCTAACTTGGATGCCAACTCTTCCATCATACGGTTCTAAAAGTGCGAGCCATGGTCAGTGACAAGCTCTCTCGGAATCCTGACCCAAGTAATGATTTGGTTGAATACGAAGTGAGCGGCTGTCTCACCATCGGATTTTACTGTAGGCATTGCCTCAGCCCATTTCGTGAAATAATCCATAGCCACTATAATATGATGGTGCCCCCTAGCCGAAGCTGGGCTGCAATCCATAAAATCGAGCCCCCACTTGGTGAAGGGACCGGCGGTGATAATGGGATGTAACGGGGCAGGCTTCGAGCGCATATTCCATGCGAACACCTGGCAAGGGTGGCACCTCTTGACCGCATCAACAAAATCTTTAAAGATCAACGGCCAGAAATAACCCACTCTCAAAATATTTTGAGCTGCAGAAAGCCTAGATAAATGACCACCACACGCCCCTCCGTGGCAATCATTCAGCATAACCTCAGCCTCCTCATGAGTTAAACAACGTCATAGAATGGAATCTACCCCACGGCGGTACAAAGTATTGTCCACTATAAGGTAGTTCTTAGAGATGTGATGTAATCGTCGTCGTTCATCTCGCGAGAGGTGAGTAGGGGTCCTCTGTGTTTGTAGATATACTATGATATCTCCATACCATGGGTCAGACATTGAGATTAAGAAGATGTGTTCATCAACAAACATATCTTCACAAACCGACTCCTCGGCCTCGCTTGGGAAATCCGATATAAGCTCTGCAAAAATTAACGATTTCTTCGACTTTGCCAAAACAAATTCGAGATCGAACTCTTGCAGGATGAAAATCCATTTATTATACTTTCCCCCAATCATCCTTCGTGTGAGGACGAGTTGAAACAGATTGACATGGGCTACAACCGAGGTCTGGCGAAGGAGAATATAATGTCTCAAACACTGAACTGCATGTACGGTCGCTAAAGCAAGCTTCTCGACATGAGAATACCAAATCTCTACATCAATAAAGTTTCAGCTTAGATAATATATGACATGCTCCTGGAGCTCCTCATCGTCCTGAACCAATACCATACCAATCGTCTCTAAAGACGCGGCCACATATAATAGAAAATCACGGCTATAATCCAGAGGACTAATCACCAGGGCCGATGCTAGGGCTCGCTTAAGTGCATCGAAGGACTCCTGGGCTCGCTCATCCCATTCAAAGGGAGTATCCTTCTTCAAGAGACGCATGAAGCCTCTAGTCAAATTGGTAAAATTGACCACAAATCTTCATAAGAAGTTTGCCATACCTTGCAAACACTGAAGATGACGAATATTCTTCGGGGGAGACAACTGAAGTATTGCCTCAACCTTTAAGGGATCGACTCTTATGCCCTCCTTTGAAATGATGAATCCTAATAAACGACCTAAATTTACGCAAAAGATGCACTTATGAGGATTTAATCGAACCGAATAGTGCCGGCATCTTTCGAAGACCAATATCAAGTGATAGGAATGACGCATTCTCATACGAGAATGAGTAGTGAGGTCATCCAAAAATACTTCAATAATAGACTTGAGATCGTGGAAAATCAAGGTCATTTCCCGCTGAAATGTAGCTCCAGCATTTTTAAGGCCGAAAGGCATCTTCCAATATGCAAACATTCCCCAAGGACAAATAAATGCAGTCTTGTGTTGGTCCTCGGGTTTAATCTGGATCTGATTATACCCGGAAAATCCATCCATAAAGGAGAACACCTCGCTACCCACACACTCATCCAAAATCTGATCTATAAATGGTTTGGGGAAGTTATCCTTAGGACAGGCATGATTTAAATCACGGAAATCAATACATATTCGGATCGCTCCCTGCTTCTTATCCACTGGAACGGGTTTTGAAACCCACTCCGTCAAGGGAATGGGATAGATGAAACCAGCTTTCAATAGCTTCTCTATCTCTGAATTAATGGCGGGTGCTTTCCTAGGATTCATGGCGCGTAAGCGTTATCAAACAGGCTTAGCGTTGGGGTAAGTCTTAATCTCATGCTCGACAATCCGAGGGTCAATACCTGGCATCTCATCATAAGACCAAGCAAAAATATCATGGAATTCCTTGAATAGCTTAGTATACTCGAGAATCTCATCTTGGGAACAATCTGCCCCAATATAGACATTCTCAATGGTGCTAGGATTTCGAGAGATGTTGATAGAAATCGTGGAAGATATGTTCTCCATGTTCCCATAAGCCATCTGACCAGGAGAGCTTAATGGAATCATGGGACTGCCAACTCTCTGACTAAGAATCTCCCTATAATCCTCATGCTCCAAACGGTCAAGCAGTGGAAGGAAATATGATCTATGATGAAGTTCCTCATATGGCGGCTCAACGCCCGACATGGCCTCGATAATCGCTTCATCTGAAGGGAAAACCGTATCCAGGCAGTCGTGGGCATGAGAAGACTGTATTGCCCATGTCGGCAGTACATAGGGGTCTTCCTCTTCCATCCACAAAGAAGAAGAACAAGGCTCTGCAACATTCATAAGATTGGCTTAATAAGCTATCATGGTTGCAGGAAGCGGCACGTTGGTCTCGACAGGCTCACTCGAAATACTCAGTGTAGGAAGAATCCAAGGATCTCCCATATGAGTCATGCGAAAAGACACTGAGGTCATAGAAGTCAAAGCCTTATCGGAACAAGATCCTATCATGAGGATTGGCGCAGAACAACTAAAGCTTCCCATGAGGGATGGATACATGCCTACACCCACACTCCCAGTTGCCGGCTAAGAGTGTTCAATGACTGGAACCGAAGTTCTCGAAGATGCAGTAACAGGGGAATTCTTGAATGTCATTTGATCAATAGTTACAATCTTCCTGTTATGAGGAAAGCATACAACATGAAACACGGAAGAAGCAACGGCTTGCATACTATACATCCGGTTCCGACCCAGCAAGAGATTGTAGTCGAGGGGCGCATCAACCACCTCAACCTCTATCGCAACGGTCTTCCCTCCCAAATGGACTTTAAGGGATGGAATGATGCCGTGTGGCCTAAAAGATCTCCCATCAATAGCAGTTAACATAATCGCTGACTTCAACAACTCAGGAGAACCAAGACCCTTCCAATAGGACAAAGACATCACAGATGCAGCAGCGCCCTCGTCAATCACAGTGCGCTTGACGATCATATTAAGACATCCTACGTGTACCAAAAGTGACATATAGTAGGGCAAGCGAGGATGATGACTTTTGGTTTCAAATTTGATCACTGAGGAAGAATCATCACCGTTTACACCAAGAGCAGAAAGCAAAGCCTTCCTTTGCGAAGGACAACTCTGAAGCACTTCCAATGCAGACATCGCACAAGGAGTATGGCCCAAATCCTCGACAACTGAATAATTTTAGGCGGCTCGGGCATTTGGATTATGCCCCGAATGCTTAAGTACCCCCTTAGGAATGCGAGGTGTAGCCTCAGGTTTATCCACAGGTTTCTCAATGCACAAAGGAGTTCCTGGTGGATTGGATTCTTTGCCTGGGTTGGGTTGTGATGATCCATAATCTTTCGCACGAGTCACAACCTTGGCAGCATGGACCATGCTAATGCACCCACGAGCACTAGCCTCTGGTGGATCATTCTCACTAGATTGCTCCTGGGACTTCGAGTTCATATTCTGGTTATGCGGTAAAGGGTTCGTTAGCACAGCTGGGCCTTTTGCTAAGAGTCTCGAAGCTTCATCAATTCTAGGGCACAAGTAAGTGAAGTGATCATCCTTACATAGCTTGCAAGGGAACTTAACCTTATGTTTTGCTTGCTTGTCCCCACCAGCATTCTGACCATTCTTGTCATTATTGGAAGCATTCTCATTCCTATTCCCACCCTTTCGATTATTATTCTTACCCTTTTTCTTATTCCGTCTGGGTTGCTGGTTACCCTTCTGGTCCGACGATTGCACAGAAAGTACACTCGCCGTTTGGGTGGGTTGAGATGAAGCCGTATCTTGTCCCGAAGCAGATTGGTTGAGCGACAATTGACTAACTTGTTTTGCAACCGAATCTGCAGGTTTCGCACTTGCACAACCCACAATTCCATCGGCATGTGGTCCAGGTTTGACCTTGGGATCGAAACTAGAACGAGGAGCATTGGGAATAATCTCATACAACAAACCGGACTGAGCATAAATCAAGTCCAGTTCCTGTGCCCTAAAGATTTCCTATTCCTCATTCTGCACTCCGGATGTAGAAACATCCTTCGCGATATATGGCAATAAAGAATTGAGGAACCACTAGATAAGGAACTTCGGCAGTATAAAAGCTTTAATTAATCTCTTCTGTCTACGCCACTCCTGAATATGATCAGAAATATGGGTGGCTTTATCTTGCCGAAATGTCGACAAGAGTTCAGTACCAACGTCATAGCGCACTGGTAGCTGGAAGTGATTAAGAAAAGTCATCGCAAGATTGTCGAACAAGGTAAAGGCTCCCTTTGGTAACTCTATATACCATTTCGCAGCAGGCACTGTGAGGGTGCGTTGAAATAGCCGCAAGCAGACTGAGTCCTGATGTAACGAATTCGAAGAGCACCAAAGGTGAAACGTGGTAACGTGTTCGCTCGGATCCTCTCCTAGTTTTCCCTCGAACTTAGGTATATCCGAAGGAAGCTTGGTAGGGACAACCGGCCAAGCCGGGTCGTGAGCCATGGGATTGTTCATGAGTCTCGATAAGTCAAGAAGGTTAAGCGTCGTGAGGAAAGGGATCCTAGGATGATGAGGTTGATGGACCGCTACTTGGTTCACATAGGTTTGAGCACCACCATGGCCTTGGCCATAGTGTCCTCCTCCTGTCTGACCTGTATAAGGTGATGTGGAAGTACCATAGTAAGGTGGACCTTGACTAGTATGAGCTATGAAGCCATAATTAGGAGAGTAAGCAGGTTGTTGATACCCGCCTCTGTAAGGTGAAGAAACTTGTCCATACTGCGGACCATAATAAGGTCCATAGGTCATCACATGCGATGTCCCATGGGACACTCTGTAGGTAGGAAGATAAGCTCCCGAAGGGGGAACATACATACCAGAATTACGTATGTATGCCCCCGATGTAACAAGCTGACCACTATGAGCGGGGATATAGCCTCCCGAAGCAGCGGGTGGTATATGAACTTGAGACACAATCGGCCTAGTAACTGCAGTATGGATCTGACTCGTAGCCATATATCGGCTCGAAGGACCACGTGGGTAAGGTGGAGGATGTACATTTGAAGAACTTGGAATCGAGGATGAAGGAATCTGAGTAATAAGATATGTACTACTGCCTATCGTCACCCGTCTCGGACCTAGTATCCTAATCGGATCACTAACCCTAGACCTAGGAGGGGGATGCGATGGAGCTTCCACCACTGGGATGGAAGGTGCAATGTGACTAGTACTCCCAAACCTCTCCGCAAGGTAAGGAATGGGATTGCCCCCAGGCATAGTGCTAGGCTCAAAGTTGGATTCAACATGAAATGTCAAATCGTGCATAGGAAAACCAGTCGTAGCATAACTACCGTAGCTAGTGCTAGGAGGTTCAAAGTGAGTCTCGGCATCTTCCGGCATTCCACACCAGTAATGTGTCAACGGGGAA
The DNA here is from genome assembly GCA_001517045.1 of Pseudotsuga menziesii. Classification (NCBI taxonomy): domain Eukaryota; kingdom Viridiplantae; phylum Streptophyta; class Pinopsida; order Pinales; family Pinaceae; genus Pseudotsuga; species Pseudotsuga menziesii. The sequence goes on along the minus strand of LPNX010104778.1, from coordinate 926,751 downwards.
TCAGCCCTAGAGTGAGTAGGTCTATCATGCAAAGATCCTATCTGGGAAATCACGGGACCGAAATCAGCTAGGTCAGGTGAACGATCGTATGTAGGAGTAAATTCCCCATCATCAACACAAAGGAGAGGAGGTGGCTCAGGAATAGTCTCTGAATGATCCTCCATGGTGCGTGAATTAGTGTGTGACATAGTTTTCCTGGACTGTCTAGGTCTCTCTCCTAAAGGAGGAGGAGAAGTGGAAGGCAGAAGTCCTACTAACCAATGAGAACGGCGCGGAACCGCACTCGAATCCACAATGACTCAACAAAAAGCAAAGACTCTCTATTTACGTAAACCCTAGGCCAACTAGCGTGCACAGAGCAATCACTAATAAAATATAAAGCCAAATGCAAGCAAACAAGGGCTGGATAAGTGAGCTCCCGAATGAAGCAGGTATGTCTCGCCTAGGAGAGGCCTGAGACTCCCATACACAACAAGCGGGGATACGTAACCAATTATTGTGGCCCTCAGCTTCAACGCGTAAAGAGATTGTGCTGTCTGACCCCAACCTGGCCAGGACACCTGTAGAATAACCTCTACAAGTACCCCCTTGATATCCTAGGTAAGGTCACTAAGGTCACCTCAATATAATCAAAGCTCAGGTGGACAGTTGCAGGTGGGATTGATCGTATGGGCAGGGTAGCAAAGCCCAAAACTCTTGAAAGAGCCCCCAGATACGAATACAATCATTGAAATATCTCCGGTGCTACTCAGTTATGACTAGGGGTCATCCCAATCAATAACCACTCACACTACCTCGTGCTTAACTCCTGTTTGAGAGGAGGATCCTGAGAACGATGGTTATACCAAGGATTTCACACACTCCTTGGACAGACACCTAGATGTTGTTGTTTAGTGATCTTGGAGAATTGACTTACAATGAACTATTCCAAGATCCTAAAACCTAAGCTTGTTGGTGCACCCTAGAAAAGAAAAGAGTGTAATTCATTTTAATTAGCGTTGATTTTAGTTAGCTTTATTACTCAAAAATAGGATATGGTCGTGCAACTAGTGGTGTTATGACGCAACATGAAGTAAAATGCACACCGTAACAATCAATGCAAATGCATTGTGTCCATGTAAACAGGGTATGCTACTACGTGAAATGCACAATTCCTCTTCAAATGATGAATGCAAATTTTTCCTATATGAATTCCTAACTAGTACTCCAAAGCACATCTAGATCTAGTGCAAGTACAATGCAAAGTGCAAAATGCAATGCATTATGATAAGCAAATGTTTTTGGATTTTTTGAAAATATAAGAGATGCAAAAAGCAAAAGAATGATTCTACCACCCCCAGACTTTGCAAGCACACATAGACAGCATCCAAGCAAAGCACTAAGGTAAAAGAACTCTAATGCACTAATCTCAAACAAAAAATCAAAAATTCCATGACAAGAACTTACCTAAAAAAAAAAAAATTTAGGCTAAAAAAAAACGTTTCCAATCAGAACCAGAGGTCAAAACAGACTTAGGCAGTGCCAAAGGAGACTTAGCAACTAACAGCATTCACCCAGCAACCAATTAGCTTCCACAAAAAGGGAAAAATCTAGGGTATACACGACTGTTCACAGTAAACCTGCGTGTATACGCGGAAATAACAGAGGAAACCACGTGTATATGCGACTGTAAATCAAAAACCCATGTACAGGAAGAAAAGGTGCATAAAAACAAGGAAAACAAACAGGCTGAGACAGACTTCACTCCAATCAGACTCTACCAGGCATACATGGCCCCAGACCCGACATAGAAACAAGAGAGAAAGAGCAATTCAAATACATTGAATGCCGAGAAAATCAACCCCAAAGGACAACTACTAGGAACTCCCCAGTAGAGTCGCCAATTCTGTTACGGAGAGAAATTCCTATGGCTTGGGGTACCACAACAGACAGCTTTGACTCCAAAAATCAATCTTTCCCAATATGCAATAGAAATAAAATGTCTAACACTAAAGGATCAGACCTCGTACCTTATTCCAGATGGTTGAAGTAGATCCCTGTTGAGCTTTCCAATCTTCAGCTTGAATTGATATAATACTTCCTCAACAACAAGTAAACAATACAAGCATACTATATATCATGGTGTTAGATCTATTCTAGTATATATAATCAATAATGTAAAAGCATTTGACATATTCCAATGGATACAATATTCAATCAAATACACATCATTGGACAGGAAAATATAGTTCTTATTAATATAAATCAGAGATTACAAGATAGATACAACCTTTGACAGCACGTCTGCGAACCGGAGAAACTGAATCCCCCACTTGGGCCTCCACCACCTCAATCCTCCATCTCACAATAGCAAGCTTACTAGCAAAAGGCAAGCTTGGGAAGAACACAACAGTGCTCCAAAGGGACAAAGGGATGCAGACTCAAGTATAATTCTGGCAACAATGGACTATAGTTTCGTTGCTCTCAATCTCTCTATATGCCTTCAATGTACCAAGGGGTTCCTTATATAGCTTCACAAGGGATAATGAAGGGTCGAATCCGAGTGATCTCAAGGCATATGGAAGGCTAGGAGTCGAATGAGTCGGATCCATGTCAAGGAAAACTCCAAAAGGAATTGGACTATGCACACATCCCGATGTACGCGGTTATAGGGGTCAAACCCACGTATGTACGTGGTTATCGGGTAAAAATCCGCATATATCAATTTTTATATAGTTTTAGGGATGATCAAGGAAACATCAAAGGATAAAATATGGTCCATGGGGTCTAAAGAGTCTGCAGCGAGACAGGGGAAGGCCATACAAAGTGTGATTCACCTAGAGTGGTGAAATTCGCTATAACAAACAGAAATATTGGAGCACAAAAGAGATTTTATTAATCGCGGGCCACTTTGAGGGGGTAACCTCCTTTGAGCAAGCTTAATACAAAATAACTCTTCGATGCTTTCATTAGCCTCAACACATACTTATATACTAAGTCTAATGTAAACAACTATTACTCCACATGAATGTGGGATAGTGCAATCTATTAACTAGATGACTTAACAACTATTATTTACTCCCCATGAATGTGGGATAATACATCATACTAATGAGATGACTTACAAAGCATATGCGTCCAACAAAATATACCGACAAAATAAAGAGGGGGGTTGATACGGGTTCTTAACAAAATCTCACGCATTTTCTGATGTAGATCTTCTTAAATCTAGGGAAGTATATTCAGTAGTCCTTTTAAGTGTCATTTTATCCTACGAATACTCCTTTCCTCCTAGAAGGATCGAGCTTGGTCCTCTTTTCCTTTGGAATGTGTATGTACACTGGGCAACCAAATATTCTGAGATGGATGACTGATAGTTTCTCTATGGAGAAAGCCTCTTTAGGAGTCTTGTTGTTGAGTACTCGTTGAGGAGTACAATTTTGTACATACAAAACTATCCTTGCCACTTCTTCCCAAAGGCGCATTAGAAGATCATGGTCATGTAGCATTTCTTTCGCTGCTTCCATTATGGTTATGTTCTTTTGTTTTGTAATGCCATTTTGTTGAGGATTGTACAGAGTGCTCAAATCCCTCTTAATCCTAGATTCTCTACAGAGTTCCTTGAATTATTCTGAGGTGAAATCTTCGCCATTATATGACCGTAGAGTCTTGATATTCCTTTTAATGTGGTTTTTGACCAAGGCTTTGAATTCCTTTAACATACTGAATACTTCATTTCTCCCTTTCAAGAAATATATCCAATTTTTATGTGAGAAATCATCTATAAAGGAAAAATAGTATACATACCCACTTAGTGAGTTGGATGACATGTTCCCACACTAATATGAGTGTACTGTCTCCAGTATTCCTTTTGCTTTTCTTTCATTGCTGGGAAATGGATTCTTAGCATTCTTTCCTTGTGCACATCCTTTGCAAACACATTCATGTTTTGCTTGGATTTGTGGAAGTCCTAAAATGGTTTTTATTGCAAATGGTAGTGCTCTATAGTGCACATGTGCAAGCCTTTAGTGCCATAGTTCATTTGGTTCTATTGATTCATTATATAATGCTTGTTCAGGTTATCGCTTTAACTTGTACAAGCCTCCCTCCTGCTCTCCAATTATTATTGCATCATTGATTGCCTTTCCTTTTCGCCACATTAGGACTTGGACATCAAAAAATTCAACCCTTATTCCCTTTTCATCTAGCGCAAATGGAGAGAACGGACTCATATTTGAGTCCAAATGTTGAGTCCAGAACGGACTCATATTTTCCCGACCATTCGATGTCGAAAAAACATCGTTTAGGGCCTCAAAACGGCTTCGAAAGTTTAGGACCCGAAAATTGACAAAAATAGTAAATTGTGCTACAATTAAGGAAATTGGAAAATTGAAAGAAACAATGGTGGGGGTCCAATAGGAATAGGTGGGTGGCCACCAATATCCTCCTGGATCATTCCCCCCCCCTTATGAAGCAATGGTCCCCATTGTGTTGAGTTCCTCCATGGGATGAGGAAACTTCTGTTGAACTTGGTCCCTGGTGAGCCACTTTCCTTGGTGAAGGAGTTGGCCTACTTTGACAACTCGATATAGCTGCATCTTCTAATGGTGGGTGTTCTTGATTTGTGTGTCCGTAATCTGATCAGTTGTGGCTTGTTCCATGCAGTCAGGGTTTAAATCTCTTGGTGTGATTTTTTTTGCCACGTATGTTGTGTCCAGTAGAGGTGGAAAGTAGGGCTGAAGGCGGTCCACATTGAACATTGGGTGCAGACCAAGGAATGGTGGAATACTGAGCTCGAAGGCATTGTCCCCGATAGCCTTGGTGATGGTGTATGGCCCATATCGGAGCGGGCAAAGCTTGCGGTGGGGTCTAGCGAGGCGCTCCTTCTACAAATGTAGCCACACTCTGTCGCCCACCTGGAAGTTGTGTTGCACCCGATGCTGATCATGTCGATGCTTGTACTTAGCATTAGATCTGTCCAATATGTCATGAACCTGTTAGCGAATGTGCTGAATGCGCTCAATGAAGCTATTTGCCTTGGAAACTTTAGACTGGATATGAGCTGAATCAACCTGAGTAGCTGCAAATGGCATGGCTACGTCAATGGGACATAGTGGCTGGAATCTCAAGCCCACCTGAAAGGGGATGTGGTTGGTTGAGCTGTGGAGGGCTCGACTATAGTTGTGTTGTACATAGGGGAGGGTCTCATCCCATGTGCATGGATGCTTTGAGTTGTACATGCGCAAAATGTGTATGATCATCCTATTGATGACCTCTATCTGGCCATCAGTCTAAGGATGGAAAGATGTGGACTTTGTGAGCTTGGGGTCTAGCCTAGTACTAAGGAACCTGTTGTCCTGGTCTGAGATTATAGACTGTGGGATCCTAAAGTGTACCCACACTTGTTCAAAGAAGAGTTTAGTAGTGGCTTTTGCTGTGATATTCTTCTTGCAGGCCGCCATTATGACCATCTTTAAGAATCTGTCAACGACCACAAACACATAGTCATTGCCATGCTTAGTAGAAGGAAGGCTCGACATGTAATCCATGGAGAAGGATTACCAAGGTCCAATAGGGGTAGGCAACGGAGTATAGAGGCCTTGCTTCTTGATGGATGGTTTGGCAATGGTGCAGGAAGTGCAGGATCGGATGTACTTCTCGACAACTTGTCCAAGGTTCAGCCAATAGAAATACTTCTGCAGTACTGCCACTATTTTGTCGGCCCCGAAATGCCCAGCGACCTGAATTTAGTGCGCTTACCAAATCATCTTGGAACGCTCGCTTGAAGGAACACAAAGGTGTCCCATGTGATATAGTAGTACATCCTGGAGGTGAAATTTTGGAACTTGGTTTCCCTCCAAGAGCGTTTGGTATGTGTGGTTGAATTCTGGATCACTCTTTTAGAGAAGCGGCCAATCAGAAGTCTCGTGCCCACAAGAGTTGAGCATGGTAGTTATCGCCATGATTGGTGGTCGGCTGAGGCAGTATCCAACATTATTGGTGCTTCCCTTCTTCTACTTGATGTTCAAATGAAACTGTTGTAGATATGTGGACCACTTCTGATGGTGATCGTTCTGTAACTTCCCTTGTGTCTGCATGAACTACAGGGGTCGGTGGTCTGTGTGGATGATCGTTTCCTTCCCCAAAATGTAATGCTTCCATTGTCAGCAAGCCTGTACAATGGAATACATATCTTTGTCATAAGTGGGATATTTGCGGACTGTGTCAGACAATGTCTCATTGTGATATGCCACTGGATGCCCTTGTTGAGTAAGAACTGCCCCAATAGCATAGTCAAAGGCATTTGTCTTGACCTCAAATGGTTGTTTCAAGTCGGGTAATGTGAGCACTGGGGCACAGTAGAGGCGATGTTTCAATTCTGCAAACGCCTTCTGTTGAGTTTCCGACCAAAAGAATTTTTCTTTTGCTCCTTCCTTGGTGACTTGACTAAAGGGCCAAGTGATATGAGAGAATCCCAACACGAACCTACGGTAGAAATTAGCAAGGCCTAGAAAGTTGCGAAGCTCTATTAGAGTAGTTGGCGCTGGCCAATCCCGAATGACTTGGATCTTGGTTGGATCCACATGTACCCCACACTCATCAATAATGTATCCCAGATACTGAACCTGGGTCATTCCAAAAGTGAGCTTGTCCAAATTGGCACACAACTTGTGTTGCTGCAATGTTTGGAGGACCTGTCGGATGTGGTGGAGGTGCTCTTCCCAAGTCTGACTGAATATCGGGATGTCATCCAAGTACACTACTACAAATAAGTTGGTGAATGGCTGCAAGATATTGTCCATCAATCTCATGAAGGTTGCAGGAGCATTCGTCAGCCCGAAAGGCATGACCAACCATTTGAAAAGACCCTCCATGGCTTTGAAGGTAGTCTTCCACACATCAGTCAGTTCGATCGGTACCTGGTGATACCCGAACTTTAAGTCAATCTTGCTAAAATATTTTTCCCCTTTAATCTGGTCCAGGAGGTCATCAATCCATGGGATCGGGTACCTATTCCGAACAGTGATCTTGTTCAACGCCCGATAGTCAATACAGAGTCTCCAAGTCCCATCCTTCTTCTGTACCAACACGATTGGGTTCCACTAGGCGATGAACTTGGCTGGATGTGACCCTTCTACAGTAGCTCTTGAATTTTCCTCTTGATTTCATCATTCTCCAGAATAGAGCGTCGATGGATCGGTCCATTGGGCAACGACACACCTGGGGTTAGATCGATGGGGTGCTTGACCTAACAGTGGAGAGGCACCTCGATGGGTGAGGTGAATATGCCCAGGTACTCCTCCATGACCTTGTCCATTTGTTGTTGTCGTGCAGAGGGGCCCTCTCTGGAGGTTGTGGCCACGATCTTCTTCTTGCCCTGAGGGCAGATCATCAGGAAAACAAACTTCCTGGTTTTGGAAATGAGCTTACTGCATTGTTTTGCAGTAACCAAAGAGATAGCGGTAGGAGGTGGTACCTTTGGTATCTTGTACAAATTATTTCCCAATGTAATAATAACAG